>PVJL010000253.1:0-494907 GCA_004026885.1 Lyroderma lyra | reverse complement strand
CTGACTCTGTGCCCCGAAATAGCCAGTTTGGCGTTGTGGGGTTAGTAGTCACGCCGGCCCGCAGCGCCCCAAACAGACCCGTAAGGAGAGCGCGTCGCCGGAGGCGGGCGGTTCCGGGCCGCAGGCTGGGGCGGGGCGGGCGCGCCACCGCGGGGAGAGGCGGGCGTGCTCGTCAGCAACGGGAGAAAGGGGCGGGTGGTGGGGGGGCGCTTTAAAATCAAGAACACAATTCGGAATCCCGAATTGTTAGCGCCCCCGCCCCCACCCCCAGGGCTTAGAAGGGGTAGTGCCAAGTGAAGGACCTGGAAGCTTAAGCTTCTTAAGTTTTACGATAAATTCGTTTTAAAAATATACCCATTTGCCACACAAGTCCTCGCTAGGACGGGCGCCAAACCGCTCCGGTCTGCGCGGAAGCCGGCTGCTTCTACGAGGCGTCGAGTCCGCGTGGACGCGGCACTTGGGCAATGAGGACCCTGCGCAGAAGTTACGACCCCCGCAGAATTTAGGACTTTTGGGGGAACCCCGCCTGAAAGTCTGAGTGGGAAGCGCCTCCAGCCAGGAGCCCCAGGGCTTCGACGGGCCCCTCCCGTTCTTGCGCCCCGCGGGCTTTTCGGAGGGGCCGGGGAGCCGCGCCTCACAGTTCAGGTCGGGACCCGCGGCAGTTGCCCTTGTGACCTGGGAGTCCGGGCCAAAAGGACGCAACACCAAGATGGCACTTCCAGCAAGCCAGAGAGCGTAGGCCTGCTCCCGCGTCCTGCCCCGGAGGCGCCGGCACAGCACGCTCCGAGGGTGCGTCTCCGGGTTCACGCTGCACGGTGGGCCCCGGCGTGGCGGGGGAGGGTGGCAAGATCGCTCCTGGGATAGGAAGACCCCCCCCCCCACAACCTTCTCGCCGAACCAGGCAGGGTGAACAGGCCACCCAAGCCCTCCCAGTAACTGGACGCCCAAGGAGATTGAAGGCCAGCCCCAGCCAAATGGGGTGAGTTCCAGTTTTAAAGTAAATCTCAACCTTCAAGGTTTAGTAGATGTACTCAACTTCTACTTTTAAGAAGGAAATCAAGGGAGTTCCCTGGTGGTGCAGTGGCTGGGCTTCAGCGCTCTCCACGTTGCGGCGTGGGTTCGATTCCCAGCCAGGGAACTACCAAAAAAAAAAGGCAGTCAAAGTTCCTATGGAATAAGGCTAAAAGATATTATCCACCTTCGAGTCTCCCTCCCTCTTTCTCCAAAGAGCTGCACAGCTTGCATATCTGCAGCAATGAAACATTTGTTCTGTGGGTATGTTAGAATAAATTACAGTAAAAGCTACAATTTAAAAAATACAGATAGCTTTACCACTGTTTCTATGCAGATTATGAACAAGACTATATAGCAATGATGTATAGATAGATCCATATATGACTATACTTGCTAGAATATATACCACGGCCTTCAATCTGCATTACAAAACTTCGCAAAAATAGTCATGTATCCCAAACATGTCAAGCTTGAATATGCTGGTCTTCACAACGCCAATTCATATGCTATTTTCTTTTAGCTTTTAGTAAGAATTTCCAAAACAGGAACAAAGTGCACTTTTAGGATGAGGCCACTATACGTGTGAAAAGACAATATGCATAAATTGTATTTACAATGGAACGTTTAAAATTCATTTCTTCTCTAAGGTATCCTGACTCCAAGGAATGAAGGTTTCTCTTCTTGGAGGGGCCTTTAGGCAGTCAGCTCTTGGCTTCCAGAACAGCGTCTGATGCTGTAAAACACTAAATCTGGACAGATTTACACAGAACAGAAGCTTTAATTTCACCCTTCAAGTTCCAGCCAAACAGCTTTGGGGATTTTTTTTATGTTCCAGACCCCTGAATGTTTTTCCAGGTTTTATGGTTGAGCCGTAGTCTATGGCAGCTCAACCAAAATTATGACATTATTAGACACAGCAATGAGATGTGTTTCTGTTCACATTGTGGAACAAAGACATTTTGTGTTAAAGATGCAACTCATATCACATTGATGAAACAACACATTCACATATAATAAAAATTTGGAGATGGGTTTTACATGTAAAAATGATATATTTTTTTCTGGTTCTTGAAACAATATTTTTATGAAGACAAAAATAAAGTATTTAAGACCAGTTTTTCCAGACACCATCTGAATGAAACTGATTTCTTCCCATTAAGACAGGCATGGACTTCCTCCAACTTTAAAATAAATGACTACTATTTACACTGGTAGAAAGACGGCTCAGAAAGCTGCTTTCTGCTACTGCTAATGAAAAGTATGTTGCCTTTTCCCCAGGTGAAACCTGAAATTCTTTAACTGAACTGCCAGGTGTATCACCATTAATAAATAGCATATAAGTGCTATTTTGGAAGATAGGACACTCCTATCTTCAGAGTTATACTCTCAAGATGCTTATAACTTACCACAAATACAGTTCAGGACATACACTGTAAGAAAAATGCAAGTCAAGGACATATGATAATTCAGCAAAAGCAAAAAAAAATGGCATTATCGAATTTAGGGGAGACAGACTAAAAATAATTCTCCCTGATGCTAAACCTATTCATATTCATAGCTGGTGAGATAATGAAGGAAAATTTAGTCACATATGTAAGAAGCTTTGTACAACCATGACATGTACCAGCATTGCTGCAGGGCCCCCTCCAAAGCACCCAAGAAGTCTAAAATAGTTAAGGTACCCCTATACATCTCTTTCCCCCCTGCAGGCCCTGCTTGTGGAGAATAGTGGAAATTACAATGTATGGAGTTAAATAAATATTTAACTTGCTCCGTGTCCAAGGCAAATCAGCTTTCAAGCCAACATATGGGCTCCAGCTCAGGACTAGAGACATGGACTCAGTTTGGGCCTGGGAGGTAAATGATGCATGTGGTCATTGTCAGAGGCTCTGGCTGAGCTAAACAGACTCTGGGTCACCCAGCTTTCCAAGGACTATGGAGAGTCTGAACTCTGCTTTATTCCAGAACCCATCACAGGTTAGAGCTCTATGAGGGGGACCCAACATGATAGATCTAGATGCAGAATTTCACTGCTTGTTTATCTGAGTTTCTTTAGGGCAGGCCTTATGATTTATTGATTTGGGCTTCCCCAGATTTAGCACTGTGCCTGGTACATGGTAAACACCTGCTGCAGGCCTGATAAACCACTCGTTTAAGTTCCTGGTGAAGAAGATGCCCTTAGTTAGGGTCCTGAATTGTATTTGGGCCTTTGGGTGGCTGCACAGTGTCTAGATGTGTGCTGTGCTACAGTAGCTACTAGCCACATGTGGCTACATGTGCTTGGTATGTGCCTCATTCAAATTGATAAGTACTGTGAGTATAAAATACACAGACTCTCTGTTAACTGGAATTCAAGCCACCAGTGCTCTCAAGCAACTGGCAACATTCGCCAGTTGCTTGAGATTTTGCTGGCTGTTTGAGAGTGCCAGTTGCTTGAGTTCCAGTTAACGGAGAGCCTACTTACATTTATCCGGCATCCACCAATCCCCATGGGTGCGGGCTAACTGAGAGTCTACCGTACATTCTGGATTTGAAGACTTAGTATTAAAAAGAATGTAAAATATTTCATTAATAATTTTCTTATTAATTATATGTTAAATAATACTTTAGATATATTGGGGTAATTAAAATAAATTTGTGGTAGGCCACCTCTAAGATGACTGCCAACGACCTCGGGGTTTTGGTATTCATGTCCACATGTAATTCCTTTCCCTAGAAGATAGGTTGGACTTCATGGCTCAATTCTAACAGAATATGGCAGCAGTGATGGTATGTAACTTCCAAGATTAGGTGATTAAAAGACTGCAGCTCCTAGCTTGAGTGCTCCTTCTCTCCCTCCTTAGCTTGCTCCCTCTCTATCTCAGAGCCCAGTCCCCGGTAAAGAACAGACTCTCCTGCTGAAGATACCAAAAGGAAAGAGAAGCCCTGCAGGATGAGAGGTCACATAGAGAAGCACCCAGACAGCTCAGCCAATAGCCAACACCAACTATCAGCCACGAAAGCGACCTTTTTGGAAGCAGCTCCTCCTGCCCCAGTCCACGCTTCAGATGATGTGGCTGGGCCAATAGCTTGACTGCAAACTTGGGAGAGACGCTGAGCCAGAGCAACCCAGCTAGGGGTCTCATGCCGGCTGCCCCACTGCAACTGTGAAATAAATGTGTGCTTTGAGCTCAGTTTAAGGATAATTTGTTATATAGCAATAGATAACACACTATTTTAAAAAATGAATTGCACTTGACACTTTTTACTTTTTTACAATGTGGCTACTAGAAAATTTTAAATTGCATGTGTGATTTGTATTTCTCTTGGATAGCACTGGTATCTGTTGCTCAGATGGGTAAAAGTGCTCCAGGTTTAATTCAGGATTCTGGGGAGCTGGACCCAAATTTGTGTATAGAAAACCAGAAACAGATATAAATCTAATAAAATCTAACAAAATATGTTCTAATCTATAATCCCTTGGCTAAACCAATTCCTAATATTTACATATCAAACAGCTGTAGATTGAGGGTCAAGAGTTACTATATTCCCAGGTTAGCCCGTAGTTAGCTGGAAACTGTACCCAGAGAGACCACTTTAATGTCCCTTCCAGCTCTAACATTTTATGATTCAACAACTGCTGATTTGTAGCATTTTCTTGCTACTAAGGAGTAATGTGGTGACATCAGTGATAGCTCATTCAGTGTTTTTTGTGATAATGAACCCAGCATTAACAACTCCAACATGGTCTTCTAGCAAAGAGTGGTAAGTTATGGTGAGGAGTGAACAACCTGAAACAAAGGCACACTCTTCAGCACACTCCTAAATGCTCCCACTGACCTCTGTGACCCTCCACAGCCTTTCCTGGAATTCTTGCATCTCTGTCCTTCACCACTCCTGACATCTAGAATACCAGAAAACTGTGTTTTCATTTAGGAGTCTTGTAGCTGAGCTTGAAGTTGGGAAGAAATGAAGGACTTAGCTGTCTATTTGTATTTGTGGAACCACAGAGATATGAGGTGATAATTAGAAAAATATTTTAGAAAATCATACTTTCTCTTGGATTTTATTTTTCAAGTGCAGTGATAAGTTCTTACAAGTTTCCAATGGCCAAACATGTCGGAGTCTGCATCTCTTGGCCAGAAGGCATCTGCTTTGAGTCTCCTTCGCTCTGCCTATTTACAGATAACCATGGAATAGGACCATGTTATGAAAATGAACATGGGCTTCTGTGTATTTTTTTCTACATTTAATTAAGAAATTCTCTTCCTTATGTCTTAAATGCATTTTATTTTGGCAGCATGATTGCAAGTGTAATACATAACACTTCAAAGGGGAATGACTTCTATAGTAGTATTTTGCCCAAAAGTAGATAGTCTACTAAAAGGCTATCATTGGTAGTTTCAATCACTGAAAAGTGACCCTTGATAAATGTTGATGCAAATATTCCAGCTTTGAACTTACGAGGTAATTAAGTAAAGGTCAGGCACTGCTACATAGTAGATAGTGGCTGCTCCAAAATTTTGCATAAAAAAGCAAAACATATTGTTAATATTATATACATTACCATTACTTTGGTGTATGGCATTTATTGTTTCATTATGTTAATTTCTATTAGGTATTTTTTATTGTTAAATTTATTGAGGTGACATTGGTTAGTACATCTTTTAATTTCCAAATTTTTATAACAATATTTTAGTAGATTTTAGATTTTTCCTTCAGAGGTAAGTTTTAGAAAGCTCTTATTAAACTACAGAGGTAATCCTATGAGGCAATGATAAAGGGATGTCACCTATATTGAGACAAATCAGAGCTTCATATTAAGTGACAATTTTAATTCTAGATTTTGACTTTCAGTTTTCTAAAACTACATATTTTTTTCCCTAAATAAAATCATTAATACTTCTTTTTAGGTATACAAGGTAAGAAAATCAACCATTTCAGATGATACCAAAGCTTTTCCAAATTTTCAAAATAATGGGATTAAAGTTATGTGTGTGTTATTCTGTTTCCATAGGCACTATTCACAGAGCTAAGCAAGTTGGTTTTCAGAACATACTCAACATATGCTTCTCATAACTTTCTGAAACGAGTAATGAACTGTGGAGTATGGTAGAGTATGCTTATGTAAATTAATTTCCAAAAAGTGATGTTTCTTAGTTTCTCATTCTGTGTCATTTTAAAACTAATTTTCTTTGCGAGTATTTACTATTAAGCAATATTCACCCAAATCTTGGAGAATTTTCTTTTTTTTTTCACAATTGCAGGTACTACATATATATGTGTGTGTGTGTGTGTGTGTGTGTGTGTGTGTGTGTATACACACACACACACACACACACACATATATATAATTTTTTAATAAAGAAAGCATTATTTTACTAGCAAAATTCTATTCCTTTCTTCAGGGGATGAGGATTTACATGATAAAGGTTTGGAACATGGAATTTCATACCTTCAGCTCTGGGAATCTAGTCAAACCATTTTCAGATCATTACTTCCTCCTTTATCCTCCTTCTCCTTCCTCTGTGTCTACTTCCTGACCATCTCGAATCCTTCCCCAGTCTCTCTCTCTCTCTTGCTTAGGTGGAACTTCCCTTTGGTGATCTGCAACACCAGCAGACCTATTTCAGTTCCTGAACCTTAGACTAATCTGACCACTGATGAATAATTCTATTCCTTCCTTCATTCCCTGCCCCCACCCCCACGTCACACTCAGCAGCAAGATAGTGTGTTCTCTTTTCTTCTCTTCCTTGCGGACACCAAACAGGACTCCCCAAGGGGCTTGTCAGATAAACCCTGAATCAGCAAAGGAAATTGCTCACTGGGCAAATAGAGGAAGAGGAAGGAGTTAGGTGGACTTGCATTAATGTTATGAACAAGGGAAAGAGTTGACATGCAGCTTTAAGTGTGTGCAGAATGCTTCCAGTTGTCTTTGTAAAGTCCTGCCTGCTATTCCCCACATCCCCCCTGCCCCAAGGCACTCCCATGCAATTGGCTGTTATCAGCCATGCAAATATTTTTCTAATGCCCACTTCAAACTCCATCTCACAAACAGGTGCCTTTGTGTGCAATCAGGATAAAATACATGTGTGGCTCTTATTCTATTGCTTTGAAAAGGTGAAGAAGGGCATAAAGGACTATCAGGCCGGGCCATCCCTGGGTAATTGGCCATGAGCTCTGTGTGGATCCAGACTCTCCCTTTGTTTAGGATTCAGCATGTGACTCCTGCAGATGACTGACAAGGGCAGACTTGTAACAACATTATTTCAGGAGGATAATAACCAGCCATCATAAATTCCTTTTTCAATAGTTTATTGCAGGTTATAGGCTATTGACAATGACTTTATTTTACAGCACCAAGGAAAATAGTTCCTTGTTGCTGCTAGTCTCTAAAACCTCTTTAAGACTTTTTAGTACCCTCAGAGAAACCCTAGCCTTTCATGAAATGAATCATAAATAGTTGAGTGAAGACAACCACTGTTAAGTAGGAAGAGAGAGGAAGGGAAGAGAAAAAGAAGTATCTGTTTGATATAAAAGAAATGCTCTGATAGCTGCTCCCATGAAAATAAAAATTTCAACCCAACTTCCAAGGCCATCCTTCTATGTCTTACTATACTGGATGACAAATGAAATTGAACAAAAACAACAACAAAACCTAAAAGCCTTAATCATAGCTATGTAGGGAAATGAAAATGAGTTAGGAAGTAGCTATTCCAAGACCTGAATGAAAAACTCTGGGTTTTATTTCATTTCTTATTCTGTCTGTTAGCAGCACATCACTTCCTTACTAATTCCTTGCAGTGAAAAAGAGACATTACAACTTCCATTGAAAATTTCATATTTTGTTAGGATTTCTACATCTTGAATTCAAAGATGCTGCAGGAGATCGTTACCACATCAGTTTTTGTAGTTTCAGACCACACACCAATATCTATGCTGTAACTGGCCATCTTGAACTAGAAAACAATTTTATGGACATTTAGTTAGAGGAGAGAGTTTATAAGAGCGTGTGCATCTATTTTTCTTTTCCTTTAAAATAGGGAGGAAAAATTTAGTGGAAAAATATATAAGCCCTAAAATATCTTTTAAAAAAGCAATTCTTATAAAACATGCATAGAGTTAAAACCATGCAAGTGAGGTGCATATGTGACTAATCATATTTTTGATATATTTCTCTGCCTAATCATTAACTTTAAATGCCATATAAGAATTTGTAATCCACAGTAAATTATTTCATAGAAATAATTTAAGAGGGCTGCTGACTAATGTGAAACATTCTGGTTTCCACCAGCAGTTGGCTGCCAAACGTTGTAAAAATAAAAAAAGAGAGTCCCAGATATAAGTTGACATAAATTATAGTGAATATAAATCTCTAATGATCAGGTGGTGGTTAGAGATTATTGCATTTAGAAGATAGGGAAAAAACATATTAAACACCATGAGGTCTTTCCAAGTTCCATTTTACATATTTGGAAACTGGATGTTAAAAAATCCTCTCAAAGCCTTTTAACTTCTTTGTTTAATGCCCTATACTCCATGCCCTACATTTCAAAATACATTGTTAGGGAGTTTATTGAGCATAGAAAATAAAGGGGAAATCATATTTTAATTACTAAAGAGATGCCTAAGTCTTATTTTAAAAACGTAAATTAGAAAATTTAGTTATTATACTATAGCTTTTAACTTTTTTCAAATGTTTCTCTCAGGGTATTCTTTTTTACAGCAAAAATTGGAATAACCAAAAGTGATAATTGTCCAAATAATAGTTGTAAGGGGCCACCCGCCCCCCCCCTTCAAATTCTCAGATTTTCTGCAAAGCTGAAAACATTTGAGTGGAAATAATGTTCAGATTATAAAAAGCAGCACAGCACATGAATGAAATCAAGCAGAATTGGCCTGACATGGGGTCAGAAACCAGAAACAGTGACATGCAGCCACTCAAATGGCAGCAGTATTCAGGTAGAAATCCATAATTAGCTGACTTTTTCTGAGTTTAAAGGATTACTATAAAGTGCAGGGGGAAAATTAGTAAGTCTGGTTGAGAAAATTAATTCCCTTTCCAAATCGTCATCCTTTCCTGCAAGATGTGACTCCAAAGAAAATTACGTCAAAGAAGGTTAGGGGCCCAATTCTGAACACTGCCTTTTAAGCACATTCTAGAAGTCTATTAGACATCATGTAAACTGTAGACAGCAGCATTTCTACCACCCCACTACTTAACATCTGTACACCAGCTTCTTGGGAGTAGAAATGGAGACATATGCATTTTAACATATTCCAAGAATATAGTCACAGGGGAAAATCTACCTTTCACCATATATGGCCATCATGCAACTTTATCCAAGAACTCAATGCAGACATTTATGTAGTATCTCCCCTCCCTCTCCCCAAGTTGGCAGAAGTTTAAGGAAATACTTTGGGAGGCCCCTGCAAAGTCAGTCCTCTAAGATATGAATGGTGCTGATGGAAAAAGCTGGAATGCTTTTTCAAACATGAATTGGACTATCACCATGTGGGGTATGGCAGAGAATTTTTAATCAATATTTCTAAAAATATCTAGATATAAAAATTTGTAGTTATTATATATGCTCAACATGTTTTTTTTCTGCCAGGTTTATTTTTTGGTAAGTTGTGATCTTGACCCATTTCTTTAGGGACTATCTCAGTGTGCACTCAGATTACAGTGATAGAAAAGAAGATCCGTGTGATAAAGTGAATCCTGGATGGTATTTTTTAAGTGAACTTAAATAACTTTGAGAAATTTTACAACATTGCTGATTATGGTGGGGGGGGGGGTGGAGAACACAACCAATAGGCTAAATTGCAATAATAGAGAGGTTTAAAAAATAAAATTTTTGTAAGTCTTATTTACATATTTAAACTAGTGTAAAACTAGCATGCTTGAGTGTAGCAGCCATTTAAAGAACACATAGCAGGCACACTAATGTAGTCAAAGAAGAAACCATGATGGTATGTGGAGGCAGGGCGTCCGAAGGCCCGGCTACTAGATCTGCTCTGCTCTTACTAGCTTTCTGACTGTGACTAATCTCCCCATCAGAAAGAAATGGAGATGCCATTTGTCCTTCTTACCTCGTGGTTATTATGATGATTCAATAAGAGAACAAATACGATATTGCTTTGAAAACTACAGAAGCACAAGGGACTATTATTATATTCTCAACCATCCTGCAATAATAGGATGCCATTTTCATGTCGCTGCTAATTTGGGGAAGAGAACAATCTAGAGTATGCCACTGCCTCCCCTCCAGTTCCCTAGAAGGAGTGTTCTGGGCATTGAGGAAGGGCCATGCTCCCTCTCTCAGCATCACCCACTACTCCCGATGGACAGTCTGTGTCCACAATACTCACCAGGAGGGTCAGCACACTTACCCTCACAGAGAGGGCATGGCTCCATGGACTGCCCTGAACCTGTGGGTCTCTCTCACATGTTAATTATAAAAGTTCTTCTCAACACCTCCATGATAAGAATATACCTTTAGAAAAAAGAGGTTTCAAGTTGCCAATGCTGCCTGGCTTATTCTCTCTTAACGCACAAGTAGTGCATTAACTGCTTTTCTACTCTGCTCAACCTTCCCGCAAAACATACAATTTACTGAAGACATTAAAATGTGTTCAGTAAATTGTTACATAGGAGCGAATTTAGCCCCTGGGATCCAGTGGAGGAAGACCTTAAAAATGTTAATTAACTGGAGCACAGAGCTTAACATTCTGAATTCCGAGATGGTATTTAAGCCTATTTAGATTTTCTGCAAATTCTTTAAGCCTAATGCAACTTCTGACTGTATCTAGTAATCTCTAATTATTTGTGGAAATGGTAGATGTGAGAAGACCAGATTAAATCCACAGATAATCCCAAAATCTCATTTTAGCCAGCAGCATATCACTTTGCCCACCAAGCCCAGGACTGGAGGGACTGGGTAACAAGAGCAAGGCTGACTGGAGTTCCAAACTCCCTGTTGCCCTGCCCACCCTCTGGTGGAGGTGTTAACAAACTGGCCAAACTGTCAGAAACAAAGCCAACAGAAAGGAAAGTGGAAAATCAGGGGCCTGGGCTGCTACCAAGCCAGAAAAGCAGAGACTGAGAACTAGAAGGCACGGGAGTCCTAGCGTAAAGAAGCAACCCACATGCCCAGCCTTGGGAGTCCTGGGCTACAATTTCCAGAAGGAGCAGCCTATTTTGCAATGCTGCCCCACTCAGATGAGTGCTATGTGCTCAGTTTGACTAGTCTTGTGAGTTCATCCAAGGTGAATAAGAAGACCACGCTGTAATCTGGAGATGCCTCTCCCAGATCAGAGCTGCAAGGAATATTAGCTGAAGGACTGACTGACTGATCCAGCACTCTTCCCAGTTGAACACAATCTGCCAACAGGGGGAGGAAAGGAAGAGGGAGACAAAGACTTGTTTTCAGATTACTTTATAAATACCACTGACTTTCACTTCATCGTTTCCCCCGTTAGTGCTTTTTAGTTTCACTAACTTGACGATTACATTACCATCAGAACAGAAATGTTTCACAATCCTTTTGAACCCAGGTCTAGTTTTAATGACCATAAACATTTTACATGGTATGTAAGGTTTTGGAAATTTCAAAATGAATACCATCAGTGAAAGAAGTCCATGCAAGCCGTTTTAGAATAGTTTTTCAAAGATGAAAATACACGCATTTTATTAGTCAATTTTATGTCTACTCTTTGTAAAAAAAAAAACAAAAAACACAGAGATGCAATTTAATATTTAGTAGGTTTTTGTCTCCCCCCTCCTCCTTTTCTGAGCTATTTTCATTTATGTTGGAGCTCTCTGGACTAAGATTTATGGCTAGTTTTTGGTTCGAATGCATCAGGAATTAAATTTGGAAGTGGGAAGAAAAGGAGAAATGGAGATGACCTGATGAAGGGAAGACAAAACCGGGTTTACTGCAACTTCTTGGGGTGGAATGAAGGAACCGTGTGCAAGTTCGTACTGAGATGAAAGAGCTGGCGCGCAGGGAAATTGGAAAAGGACCAGCATCCAGCCAATTAGATTTAAAAAAAAATGCTAGCTCCTGAATTTAGACTTTCTGAATCACAGAGCTCAGGATTAGCATACTTGACTTATGTTCTAAATTACGTCCTTTAGGCTCACAACACCTCTAGGCCTCAGTAGCGGTAAACGGGGCTAATACCCGGCCGCCAGATGCGAGGGGGCTGGGCTCAGACGTTAGGAAAGCGGGGCGCAGGGAGAGGCTCGCCGCCTTTCCTCCGAGAGCGGCCTTCATCTCCGAGGCTGCAGTGACCGTCCCCCAGCTCTTGGAGCAGCAGGGCCTCTGGAACAGCACCACCGTGTCGCTCCCAAGCGTCCCTCGCGCAGGCACAGGCAGCGGCCGGAGGGTGCGGCCACTTCCAGGGACAGCTTCAGTCCTCGAGTCGCCGCGGGCATGAAAGCCGGGCGACGAGGCGGTCGGCAGTGGGTGTCTTCGGGCAGTTCCCGGCTCCCACCGGGCCCCTTGCGCCCTGAACTCCCTCCGCGTCGGCCAGCTCCTCGGCTGGCCAGTTTCCTCAGCCCTTCTCTCCTGCCCCCCTGCGGCCATCGGGGGCAAAACGGCGCGGCCACTCACGGGCCCGGATCAGCCAGGGCCACCGCCGCCGCCACCTCCACCGTGGGGACCTGGGTAGCAAGCCGCTGCGCCGCGCCTGGGAGGGGCAGGAAAGGCTGCACTCGGAGCGGGACCGTGGTGATTCCTGCGGGACCCAGATCCCCCGGGATCTTCGAGAAGGTTCAGGCAACTCTGCACCGCCCCTTCCGCCAGGCGATCTAAGGTTGTTTACCCTGAGCAATGAGGACCCCTTTCCCAGCCCTGGTGATAATAACCTGATGCTATATTGAGGGAAGGCAGTGGGTCTGCCCCTTGTGGGGGTAGGAGAGGGGTCGCAGCCTGGGTTTAAGGTAGCAAAGATACACAGCCACCACATTTTCAGATCTGTGCTGAGGTGTTTATTTAATTTTAAGTCCCGCCCACTCCCCACCGCCCCCTTCACTCCCTCTACCAGACTAGAGAGAGTTACAAATGACTTCCACATCCTGGTCGTACGTGGGTACGTGGCCTTTCCCTTAGCCAACTCAGCCAGCAAGATTTCTGCTGCCAGAAAATGTGTTTCCCATCCAACACTTCTTGCACAAGGACAAAATATAATGTGTCTAAAAATGGCGAAGTTCCAGTCTGGGCTTCCCTCACCCACCCTGTCCCTGACTTAGGAGTAAGACTGGAGTAACAAAGATTAATTGGAAACCTGTTATCCTTTGTACATCCCAGATTTTTGCTGGTTCCGTGTCCCATGTCAGGTGAAATTATTCATGAGACTCTGAAGAGAGTTGGTAAGTCTTACTCCTTCCCCCCTGAAATTCCAAGTGGATTTAAATCACTCCCCAGTTACTGCAGAGGGTCTGTGTTTTATGGGAGTTCTCCAGTGGGCTTTGAAGTATTTGCTTACCAAATCTATTTCTCAGCTTCTGGCTCCTGAATAAATTACCCACCCCTTCTCTCAGCTGCTGCCACTCCCCCTGGACAAGAGCTTGGAATGAGAGCTCTGGGCCATATCAGTCACTTGCCAGTGCTGGGAAACGCATTTCCGCCATGACTGAGGGTGAATGTCTAGTGGAACAGGCAGGGAATCGGGGCTCTTGGACCTTCTTCTCTGCACAGATTTATCCCTCGTTTGCAGGATCACATAACTAGTGTCACCATTTACTATCTTGCACTCGGTTGCTTTGTCAGGAAAACGCCATTAGAATCCTCATTTAGAGAACACATTAAAATCTTCGGGATGAAAGCATCTTGGAGCTTCCTTGAGGTTGCCACTTGCCAGCGGTTAGAGTTCATTGGTGTGAGGCAAGTCTGTTGTGCAGACCGTAGACTTCTATTTATTTTGTTGTTTGCATAAGGGCTGGAGAGGGTAAAGGGGGATCGGGCAGTTAAGGCCCTTGCGTGAGCCAGGAGGCATTTTGCATTATCTGCCAAGCTACTTTATTTATTTATTTATTTATTTATTTATTTATTTATTTATTTATTTATTTGCTGGGTGGGGATAGTTCCCTGGCTGGGAATCGAACTCAGGCCACTGTGTTGAGAGTACTGAAGCCCAGCCACTACACCACCAGGGAACTTGCCAAGCTACTTTAAAAAGCATTGTCATCCAGCCTGGTGTGTGAGCAGGATGGGGCATGGCTATGCTGTCCATTTTTGATGCCTGCCCTTCCTGTCCTCATACCTAACAGGACCCTCGTTTCCTTCATTCACACAATGATGTGTGGAAGATGTAATATCCCTGGGGCTCTCAGAGCAGCCACTTCTGGGATTGAGATTTGTCACATTTCTATGATTCGCCTCACCAGGGGCCCCAGCTGCACAAGGACTCCTGGATTCTCCAGCTGGGCCTTCCCAGGCAAGGACAACGATCCCCCTCCCCTGCTCCACCAACCCCATTACCCTTTCCTTATTTAGAGTTCTATTAAAACAACATAATCAACAACAACAACAAAAAGTAAAACAAACAAAAGAATCAAAATATACAAAGGCATAGACATCTGGCATGTTTACAAAGCACAGATTTCTTACCCTAAAATAATTAAAGCTTGTCAGACTTGGCTGATCCTGCCTCTGCCTGGGCTCCTGGCTCCAAATTCCTTGTCACCCACATCACTGCTGCTTCATTAGGAAGTTAGTTCCTGCCACTCTGCTCCCTGGTCTTCTTCCGGGGGACCTCCAGCTTGGCCGGACTCCCACTTTTGTGCACCTCTCAGCCCATGGCCTCTGAGCCTGAGAAAAGCATCTCCCAGTCCAGTGTTGAGGCTCCTCCCTGCCCCTCTTGGCAGTCCCAGGGGTTCCCTGAGTGGCATGCAGGGAGGTTCTGATTCCTCACCTGTCACTCCCTCCTCTCAGGCAGCCAGCCCCAGCTGCTAGTGCCAACCCCAGCCATCCAGAAGCCTGCCTATTTTGTATTCACCCCTCCCCGCCCCAGCCTGCCAGCACCACTGAAAACCACCTGTTTTGTGTTTTGAAAGCCTGGAAGCACCCCCATCCTCCACCCTCACAGACCTCCCACTGAGTTCGTTTCCCATCCAAACTCCAGATCTGAGTTTTTCTCTCATTTGAAGCACATAGGAGCTCCCTGCATGTACAAGTCATTTGTTGTTGTTGTTGTTGTTGTTATTGTTTCTGGCTCAGGTTGCCAATGGTACCCATCTCTGAGAAGGACTGGTCTTGTAAAATTCTAAGCCTGACAGCCCTCAGGGGCCATCCTCAGACTTGTCAATGGTGGGAGTGCCTGCAAAGTCATGGTCATCTCTGCAGGACACCATGTCACAGGTTAGTCCTCTCAAATGTGTGAGGACCAATTTCACAAGCAAAACCATGACCCTGCTAAGGCATGTACTATAAAATCACAAGCACAAGTAAACAGGTTCACTCACACACACACAGAAAGGAAACCACGAGTGCTGTCCAGAAAGTATCCGGCCATGGAACCATTCTCTTATATTGGTATTATATCTGGATTTTTTCCAGACAGCCCTTGTACTGACTTCCCTGATTGGCAGTTTCTGACTGTTAAGTCAATGCTAATTTCCTCAATAATTTTTTCAGCCTTTTGCCAGCATTTGCTACCAGCCAAGTGGGAGCAGGTGTCAAAGGTTGGTGAAATACTTTTGGAAGATAAAAAGTTTAAAACTGACAAACATCTCCTGTAGCAGGCAGAATAATGGCCTTCCAGAAATGTTCACTTCCTAATCCCCAGAGCCTGTGACTGCACTAGCTTATTTAGCAAAGGAGACTTTGAAGAAGTGATTAAGTTAAGGATCTTGTGATGGGGAGGTTGTCCTGCATTGTCTGGGTAGACCCCATGTAATCACAGGGGTCCTTATAAAACAAGGATCCTTTTCCTAATGAAAGAGGGAAGCAAGAGAGTTAGAGTCAGAGAAAGATTTGAAGATGCTAAATGGTTGGCTTTGAAGATAGAGGAAGAGGAAAGAGCCAAAGAATGCTGGAAGCCTCTAGAAGATGGAAGAGGCAAGGGAGTGGGTCCTCCCCTAGAGCCGCCAGAAGGAACACAGCCCTGCCAACATCTTGATTTTAGCCCAATGAACCCCATTTCAGACTTCTGACCTCCTGAACTGTGAGTTGAAAAACTTTCACTCTTTTAGCCATTCCATTTGTGATCATTTGTTACAATGGCAACAGGAAATCAATATTCTCCGTTAACTAAATTGTAGGACTTGGGAGAAGAATACCTTCTTTTGGACTTAATGGGAACACTCTGGTACAACACAAAGAATAAAACAACATCCCTATTCACTTTTTTCAGTAGCTGTCAATGTCATTTACTCACTGCTCACATAGCCAGGGCCTGTGCTCGTCCTTGATATACTCGCAAGGGAAACGTGTCAGTGGCCAGGACTCACCCCAGCCGATTGAACCACACTCTTCTATTGGGGTGTCCAACCTTTTGGCTTCCCTGGGCCACATTGGAAGAAGCATTGTCTTGGGCCACACATAAAATACACTAACACTAATGACAGCTGATGAGCTAAAAACAAATAGAAAAGACCTGTGCGTAATTTTCGTAATGTTTTAAGGAAGTTTATGAATTTGTATTGGGCTGCATTCAAAGCCTCCCTGGGCCACATGTGGCCCGTGGGCTGCAGGTTGGACAAGCTTGGTCTATATGGTGGGGCTTCGGCATCAAAGTTCAGAGTCTCCCAGGTGACTCTAACCTACAGTCAGGCCCACTGAAGGCTTCCTCACCAGTCAGACGATATCCTTTGCCTGCAGTGTGTAGACACCTGCTGCCACTGTGAGTACGTGTCTGGGGTGTCAGCTCTGCCGAGCCGGTGAACAGGAGGGCTTGCCAGAGTGCCTGAGCGCCCCCTCAGAAGAGCAGGTAGAACCTTGTTCACAGGACACTGTGTGGCAGAAGGAGCACATGAGGCCTCTCTCTGTGCAAGTGCATTTTAGGATAACCAGCCAGCACAGTTTGCCTAGGACTTTGCAGAAGGGAGTGCTCCCAGATATGAGAGTTTATGTGCTAAAATCAGGAAGTCCCAGGTATTTTGACAGGGGATTGGAGTCTGAGGTCCTTGAAGTAAACAAACTCTCAAAGTTGGGTGGTAGCAGTATGGCACCAGATGAGTGTGTGTGTGTGTGTGTGTGTGTGCGCGCGCGCGCGCGCGTGCGCGCGTGTGCACGTGTGCGCACGTGTGTGTAGGAGTGCGAGAGAGTACGTGAGTGAGAGACAGTTGTGCATTAGTGTGTGGAAGTCTGTGCAAGTGTATGAGAGAATGTCTGTCTGCGTTTATGAGACTGTGTTGTGTGGGTGGGTCTGTTTGTGTGACAGTCAGCCCAGAGTGGCCCCACGGTGATGGCCTCTAAGCTGTCTGAGGGCTGGCCCTGAATCCCACCCAAGAGCAGCCCAGAGAGGCAAGTCTACCCTGAGTGGCTCAGTGAGCTCAGGGGTAGAGCTTGTACGTTTATTTTGCTCTATGACAGTATAATTAGCTTTTCCTCTTGTGAGGAATGAAAGGGCAGTGTGCTTTCTGACAGCTGGGGGAGCTGCCTTCCTGCCTGGATAAATCTAGTCTCCCTGATATTGTTACACCTGTTCAAACAAGGACCAGAATAGGTATTTATTTGAAGTTCAAGAGGCCATATGAGCCATGGCCTAAATATAGGCCTGGATATAATTATGAAGATACTTAATTCTTTGTTCTAAGAGATTTTTGCAGCCCCCGGTTCCCTCCGAGGCTCAGGCAGTTTCCTTAAACATGTGTTCCTTTCAGAATGAGTAAAGCGGGGGTGAGAACAGCTCAGGGAGTGTGGAGCGTAGGGTATGGTAGGGTGTGAGGCGGGGGAGCCACCACTCCCAGACCTGGCTGTTTATCAGAACCACGGGGGCAGAGGCTTGATAAAGATGTGCCGATCTCCAGGTCTTCTCCTAGAGATTGTCATTGCTTTGGTCTTAGGATGGAGATCAGAAACCTATGTTTTTAAAACTCCCCAGGGGAGTCTGATGCCTACCCCTGCCCTAAGGCATGGGGGCAGAAGACACTTCTCCCTGAGAGGCACTTCTGGGTCTAGGTCAGGGATACCAGTCATTGCCATTTCTTGAGCGCCCTTCACATGCAGGTACCCATGGTCATTATTCCCATTCTGCAGATGAGGCAACTAGGCTCTTTCATTCATGACTCTGCCATACACTGGAGCACCTCAGGGAGGGGTTCACCATGTGTTTGAGGCCACAGGCCTTTTTGAGACTGATAAGAGCTATAAAACTGCACATGTGCAGAAGATTTTGCACAATTTTCGGAGGCTTCATGGAGTACCCTGAAGCCCATCCAGGGACCTCTGGTTAAGAATGCCCATTCTGAAGGACATTCCCTGAGCAGAGTCCACAGACAGACACTATGAGCTGTGTCCTCGGCAGCTTAAATAAGGGCTTATGGGGCACTTGCTATGGGGTTTCTGGGATTTCAGGGCTCATTGGGGATGCTGTGGATGTGAGAAGTGAGGATGAGACATAACCCCTGTTCCACTTCAGTGGAAAAGACATGACTGAGCAGACAGAAAGATAATAGGAAGTTCAAGGTGGTATATGCAAAACCCAAACAAGGGCTGACACTATGTGTTGTGGCTCAGTGGGGTATCAGGGGTGCAGGAGGGCCAAGAGGTTGGGAGGTGAAGGCTGAATCTTAGAGGAGCCTGATCTGAGCTCAGCAGGAAGGAGAGAAGGGGAGCTTGGTGATATTTTGGGGGAGAAGAGGAGAAGCCACACCCAGGACACAGATGAGGAAAACAAGGACAGGCCATTAAAAAAAGGGGGGGAGGATTTTGCACACTAAAAAAAATGAAACCCCCTCCCCAAAATAGGAAAGAAGAAAGAAAAGGATAAGTAAAAGAAATGCTCAAGAGAGTGACAAACTTTGTGGTCATTTTAAAATATGTTTACATTAGAAGTATAAATTGGTGGTTCAAAATAGTCACGGGGATGTTAAGTACAGCATAGAGAATATGATCGATGATATGATAATAACTATGCATGGTGCCAGGTGAGTACTAGGCTATTCAGGGGGATCACTTCTTAAATTATGTAAAAGTCTAACCACTGGACTGTACACCTGAAACTAATATAAAATAATATTCAATGTCAACTGTAATTGAAAAATAAAGAAATAAAATAAGTTTACATTGAACACTAAAATTATTTTAATACAAAAACACAATGTTAGATAATTGTACAGTTCACAAAAATTACAGATCTTATTAAAAATATATTCATTCCAGTTCCCCACAGGCAACATGGCCTGTAACAGGACCTAAGCTAAAATTGCATGAGACTCTCTGACAGTGTACGTTGCAGATAATGTCAGAAGCCAAACAATTGTCTTGTTTACTCGCTGTAGCCTTCACGCTGTGATAGACCCTGTCACCGTGTGGCTGAGGGTCTGTGTAGGGAAAGTTGTCGGGGAAATGGGTGTATTGAGAGGGCTTGTCTCCTCTAACCTGTAGGGGGAGCCGCTGCAATTTTGAGGGACGTGTGTGCGGTCTCAGCAGGGCAGTGGGCAGAAGCTCCAGGCGGTGGGGCGAAGTGGAGGCTGGGAAACTGGCCCAGAAACAGCTGCAGGGGGGCAGGTGCAAGGAGGAGAGCCTGGACGAGGGCCCGAGGGCCCGGGAAGGGAAGATTCCAAGATGGGAGGGTTATCCTTAGGGGTCCAGGGGAGAGAGATGAGGCAGAATGAAACCTGGTTTTGCTGGAGGGTGACTGGGCCATCGTGTCTCCACGGACTGAACCAAAATTCACAGGGTCTGAAAAGTGAAGTCAAGTTCAACGTTCATTCATTCTCTGGTGGGCAGCCAGCAGGCTCACCACATAGGACATCTCAACTCTGCTTCTTCCCAGGAAGAGTGTCCTGGTAGTCCCTTAGAAGACAAACGCTGCAGGCGGGGCCCTCTGCTCACCTGGCACTGGGCTCCCTGCAGGGTGTTCGGATTCTAAGGAGTACTTGCTTTTTCCAGCTAGGGAGGTCCCTCTGTTTGCTCTGCCAGGACATGGCACCATATGAAATTTGGGTACTTTAAATAGACTTCAGCAACTCCAGGGCAGCGTGCCATGCAAATATATGCAGAATGTTTTAATAACCCATAAACATATGAAAATTAATAATACCAAAGCCAAGAAGTGATTCTGAGGCATTAGGTGGAGGCAGAAATACAGGAATGGACTGGCTGAGAGGAACTTCTTTACTCTTTGGGATTGGCAGGAATTTATAGAGAAATAAGAAGGAAGTGTGGGGCCAGATGCCTGTTCCCATAGTGGTCCTATGCCCTACGAGTTTCAGAAATAAATGCACGTTGTCCCTGTCTGGAATAGTGAAATGATTTCTCAGGCAAATAAAGTAGTTTCCTGCTTCTGAGTAACTTCTTTGCATAACAATGAGCTTACTAAACAGACCCAGAAATTACCACAAGATCTCTTAACCCATTTTAAAAAAACAATTAAAAACATGCTGCAAATCTGATTTCAAATGTTTAGACAAAGCTACATATGATAGCTTTTAAAGAACAATAGCAACATTTAGCTCTTCTCTCATTTAAAATGACTCCTTGTAGTCGGGCAGGAACATGTGGCCAGTTCTGGTCGCTGCGAAGTGAATGGAAATACCTGCATTGCTTCTGGCAGATATTTCCAGCCCCTGCGTGGTTCTCCCGTTTCCCTCTTCCCCTGCTGCCACTACTGTGGAGGCCTTGGGCTGAGAGAGTGCAGTCACAGAATTAACAGTCTGAATTGCCACTTGGAGGATGGCTGCCCGGACAGTCACCTGGACGCGCAGGGGACTTGCCTAAGTGAAAAAACTCACTTTTCTCACGGTAAGCCTCCTAGATCCAGGGGATCTTTGTTCTTGCAGTAAAACCTCTCCTACCCTAATGCACTCACCTTTCCTTTTCTCATAAATTCTGTCCCTGTACAGGCAATTTACCTGTATTCTTCTCTATATTCTTCAAAAACAGAGGATAAACGATGCTTTAAGAAAATCATTTCCCCGCACCCTCTTGACCAATTTTTCCCCCTGGAGCCAAGAGGTATGCGGTTATACAGTTGCATATGGGTGTGTATTTATGTTTGCCAGACGGGTCTCCTATCTCCTCCTCCTCCTCCTTCTTGACAGAAACTTACAATACAGAGCAGGATAAAATCAAATAACAAACACCCCAGCTCCCACTACCCAGGAGTCATAGTTGTTAAAATTTTATCACATTTGCTTTACATCTTTTTTATAAAGGAAATAAAATTTTACAGTCACAGTTGGAGCACTGGCCCAGATTTCATCACCCCCTTGAGCTGAATTTGCTTCACACACATGCCCCTACCCTCGTGCTCTGGGGTGACGCTATATGAATGTGGGGTGCTTCCACTGAGTCTTTTTTGTGTTTTTACATCATACACCATGCTTGCGTGTTTTTAATATACACATACAGGACATCTGACCTTGATTTTTGACTTGGAAATATATTTTGAGATTTGCTAGTGAGACATATATTTATCTTCCCAAGGTTATGTATGGCACCTTACTGAGTTGTCTGTACAGTGCTGCCAACATAAGCGCACGGTGGCAAGTTCACAAACTTAAATGTCAGATTTTGGGGACGACAACAGCTCTGATGGCCATTTCAGGAAAAGAGTTCCAAAACTGCTTTGAAGGGTGGACTAGGTGCTGGCATCAGTTCGTACCTTTCAAAGGGAGCACTTTGAAGGTGACCATCATGATATTCAGCAGTGAGGTATGTATGTAGCACTTTTTCTAGGATGAATTTGTGAAATTAATTGTCTGACCTCATATGTATGTGTGTGTATGTGCGCACGCGCGCGTGTGTATACACACACACACACACATATATACATATATACACATATATATGTATTATGAAAAATAGAAGCATTTATGGCTAGATTTTTTTCTGGACAACATATATATGTATACATATATATATTCACTCTTAATGGTTCAGTATATGAATATATTGCATTTTACCATCCAGTTCCCTATGATCTGAATGTTTGTGTCTCCCCAAAATTTATATGTTTAAACCTAACTCCCCAGGTTATGGCCTTCGGAGGTGGGGCCTTTGGGAGTGAATAGGTCATGAGGACAGAGTCCTCCTGAATGGGATCAGTGCCTTTATAAGAGAGGGCACAGGAAGAATACTTGCCCCTTCCTCGAGGTACAAAGAACAAAGTGATAATCACCTGAGAGTCCACCATCCAAAGAAAACCACCATTAACGTTTTAATGACTATCCTTCCAAACATTTTTGATGGAAATGGATATGCATGCAATGTCAGGCTGTGCTCCTTTACCACCTGCCTTCTCAGTCAGCAGTCTGTTACCAATGCCCTGAGATAGGTTTCCTAATCTACAAAACTTCTCTGACTCGCTTTGGCTTGGAGCTGCTCCGCGGTTGGATGATGAGAGGGCGGGCTGGGAGGAGAACGACCTAACGGTGGTGAGGGGCTTAGTGTATGCATCAGCTGGTTTCCTCATGCCAACCGTTATTGCACAGATGGGGAAACTAAGGTCACAGCAGCAGAGGGGGAAGAAGTCAGAATTCAGTAAGGTCTCCCACTCACTTATTCCACCTGCTCACCCGCTACCCCTCTCTGGATGGGGCCTGCAGTCTTCTGCAGATGCCGAGAACGAAAAGGGTTCAGAGCCCCAGAACACAGAGTCCGCCCCGCAGACCTAGGCGCCTGCTTCCGCCTCTCCCGCCTCAGGAAGGAGAGGGCAGCGCTCTTCCTGAATTCCCTCTGAGGAGGGTTCATCTAGAAACATCTTGGAAGGGAGCGTGAAGGGCCATGCCTTGAGCAGGTGGAAACAGCTAGATCTGAGAAACATTCTGATTTCTTCTAGATTTGGGGGGGTGGGAGGGTCCGGGACCATGGGGAGGCAGAGATTTGGTGGCTGGTGGATGCCAGGTCTGTGGCCAGGGGGAAGGAGAGCTGTGGGGGCCTCTCTGAGCCCCCCGGAGTGCCCAAATGACAGATGGTGAGGACCAGGGTCACTGCAGCTTCGTGTAGCCAAAGGAGAGAAACCAGCAGGCCCAAGGCCCTGCCCGCCTCTGCCGTGATTTAGCACCACGTAAGCCCAGGTTTCCTATAGGCTCCCAGGACTGGGTAAGGGAGCACCCTGAGCTTTTGGAAATTTCATTTTGAAGAAGTAAAGGAATGTAACATTCCTTGAATTTGATTTTATGGCCTAAAATGCAGGGTCATCTCCATGAGTATATGACCTGTGCAGTCACCCAGAGACTCACACATACAAGAGCCCTGCGCTGTGTTTAATGCTCTGCACTTACCGCCTTAAGATGCTTCATAATTTTTGAACAAGAAGCCCCTCATGTTTATTTTGCACTTACAGGCAAACTGTGGAGCCTGTCCTGCAACATGCATGCCCGCTGCATCCCCGCGTGGCAGAAGTTTCAAGAGTCTTCCATCTTGAGAAGAAATTCTCAGCGAGAGCTGGAGCAGTTAGGGAGAATGCTGACCGCCGGCCAAGCCCACCACACCACTACCCGCCTCACGACCACCCCGCATTTGTTCATGCCGTTAGACTTCCATAATGCAGGTCCCCAAAGGGGTCGGTTACACACATCTTTCCCATGAAAACAGAGCTAAATACAAACTTAATATGTATTATTGTGAAACTAAATGTGAAAACCATGGTGGCACATGGGAGGGGTAGCTGAGATGAAAGCGAGCCTGCTGGGGAGCTACTCTCGGGCAGGTCTCCATGGGGAGGGCCCACAAGTGCCAGGGGGCCCTGAACAGTAACACGTGTCTCAAGTGTCCCTGGCCGCTTCCAGGAATGCTCACTCGCCGAGTGCTGACAGTTTGGAACGTTTCTCTTTGGAGAGTCCCTGCTTGTTCCTTGGCCTTTCATTTGCACAGATCTTCAGAAGTTATACATCAATCCTGAGTGTTTGTATATATTTAAAACACATTAATCTGCTTTTGAAGCCATCAGATCCTGACATTTATGATGTCTCTGCTGTTTGTTCACAGGTTCATGGAGCTTAAAATGACTCTTTGATGGAGTGAGGACACTTTTTCTCAAAAGTTCTGAAGTTTGTGATGCTCCGGCCTGAGACTTTCAGAGGCACCTGCAGGTACCTGCGGGTATGTGGGTGCTCGAAGGAAATACACCCAGGAAGAGGGATTTGGTACGATGCGTGTGAATAGAGCTCAGAGACTGGGGCTCAGGCTCCCCCTGACATGGACTCCGCCCGTCCCCACTCACTTGCCCTCCCTCACGCTGTAGCCTTCTTTCCCTACAGTTGATGTAGAAACCACCACCTCTATCTCCTTGCAGGTGCTACTCATCACTCCCTAAATATGCATTCAGGCCAAGACCGAAGTGCTGACAGGAGACAGGTGTGGGGGCCTTCCAGGTAGGTTTTATTAAGCACCGTCTGTGTTCCAGACATTGTGCTGGGGGGGTCTGTTTAACCCTCAAAACTGCCCAATAAACCAGGCACTCTTATTATCCCCTTTTAAAAGATGGTACCGAGAAGCCTAAGAAATGGACACAAACTAGTAAGGGTGGGAGCCAGAATTCAAATCCAGCTGAGCCCACCAGTAGGATCCCATACATGCTACCAGCAAGCTGGTGCAAAGAGGAGGCTAATTGCAAAGGCTTCAGAATGAGGGCGTGAGCCGACTGACACCACCGAGCGACGAGGCGTGATGGGGCGTGAGTGAGGCCGGGGGGCAGCAGCCCCGTGGGAGAGGCGGTCATGTACACAGCCGGGAAGCGCTGGGACCCTGAGCGCCCTAGGCAGTGAGTGACCAAACGAAGATGGGGCCTCCTTCTGTATTAAAGTAACGTAATGATTACCAGTGTACACTCTGCGGGTTGATTGTATCTCCACAGCTTGCTACCTAGTAAAGATGGAATAATGATAGCGCCAACCTCCTAGGCTCTTTATGAACACTCAGTAAATGGTAGCTATTATTATTGACTCCCTACCATCACACACACCAGAATCTCATTTAAATGCTGCTCTCACCCATGCACGTGAAGGTCATATGAGCTGACCAGGGCTTCTCCAACTTTGATATGCATAATGAATGACCTGGGGATCTTATTAAAATGCAGGTTCTGACTCAGGAGGTCCAGGCTGGAGCCTGAGATTCTGCATCGCTGACAAGTTGCAGGTTATGTCAGGATGCTGGCACAGACCTGAGGGTGAAGATGAGTTAATGTCCTTTTAGGACTTCCTAGAACAAATGCCCTTAAATGTGTTCAGATAATGCCTGTTATGTGGATTTCCTTCACTCCTGGACGGTATTATGTTATCCTGCTCATCAGTAAACGTAAACACCTACTTCTACGTGCTGGATTCGAGAAACACTGCTCTGTAAGAAGCCCGGGCCCCTGCCGGGAAGGAGTTTGTACTCAACACCTAGACATGAAAAGGGAAGCAGCCTCAGAAAGAACCTCTCCTGGGTGCTAAATGAGGGCTACAGGCAGTGAAGGAGCGTAAGGCTTAGGGGTGCATTTTAAATTCCAGAGAGAACCAACACACATTCCAGATGCAGGGTTGCGTTGATAAGTCTTAACTTTCAAAATGAGACCGTGTCTCTCTGTGTAAAGATATGCTCCCATGGGACATGTGAGGCTGTGCTGTGCAGTTTTGTAGTTGCTAGGCTTGTGCATTCCTCATGGCGGAGGAGCCATGCATTGTGGCATGGAAGTCATCTGGAACAGAAATCCGCGGGCTTGCGGTCACACCACACCATTGTAACCATTGTTTCAGGAACATGTTGGTCTCATTTGGCTGCAGTTTGTAGGGCTTTCAGCTTCTGCTTTATTCCATTTGAAGATGATTATTTCCTATGGAAACAGTGATGTCAAATTGATAGGGTGGGTCCCTGGGCCATGAATAAACATGAAATAATTCATCACAGAGGGTGTGAGTTATTATTAGGTTTGGGAGTTGCAGTTTGTGCAAGTCACCCCTCCGAAGCCTGGTGTTTCCGATGTGGCGGTCTGGCAGGCTGTGAGGGTGGCATGCTTGTGAGAAAGTGCCCATTTTACATAGCTCTCGTATCTTGGAATAGATCTATGAGCCCTGCTGAAACAGAGAGCGGTCTGCCCACAGGAGCAGGGGAAGGGATGACTTAACGGGGCACACGGACATAGGTGATCAAATGCAGGAATTTTTTTCCTGAGTGGTTATTGCCCTAGGAAGCAAGAGCTCTTTTAGGAGATAAGGAATTTCTATCAGGTGGGGCACTCTTTGGAATGGGAACTCCTAGAAAATGGGGCTTTCTGGGGGGTCCTTGCAATTGAGCAGACCTGAAGTTAGCAGGAATTGTCATGAAAGGCCATGGAGCCAAGAAGAGAAACTTCAGGCCTGGATTATGGGGAGGGGAGATGTTAACAGGACAGTCCAATAATATCAGCTCTACTTGTAATCAGGTGCTGATTATGTTGCAGGTGTTATTGTATCCTCTGAGTCTCCCAATAACCTATGGCATGAATAGGAGTGTTACTTCCATCTCACAGGGGTGGACACTGAGACTCACGGAGGGCAAGAACTTACCAAAGGTCATAACAGAAGGATGGAACAAGATGACCCCATGTGACTCCAGAACCTATTTTCTTAAACACCATTCTAGGTCCTTAAAGAAAAAGATTAAACCTAACCCTTGGAATTCAGAGTTCCCTGATGGTGTAGTGGCTTAAGGCTTCGGCGCTGTCAGCGCTGCGGCCTGGGTTCGATTCCCAGCCAGGGAGCTACCCACATACCAAAAAGCAAAAACAAACCTTTGAGTTCAAATATATTCTGCTAAAAGTGTTTATCTCTAGCCCTGTGAAACATATGTCATGGCCCGGTGACAAAGGGCCCATCAGAACAGAGTGGGGTGAACTGGAGGGTAACCAGGCTCCCCTGCTGGTTTTCACTGGTGAAGGCCTGTGGGAGAACCCCATCTCCACCATTTACAGAGCTCCTACCAGGGTTCCAGGCCTGTGCTAAGCAATGAGCTGAGCCTCACAGCAATGTTAAGCTGCCTGGACGATTCCAGTGACAGATAAAGGAGACAGAGGCATGACAGTTTTCAGGGATGCACTCAGAGTTACTCAGTCAGCCAGTAAGGGGCTGAGTCCTTTGGTTACAGAAGTCACCCTTGACTGCTGTGCTCTCAAGCCAGAGACCTGGTGACTGCGGGCAAGCACAAGGGCCACCGGAGGACCAGGGCTGTGACCTGGGCCTGCCAGGTTACCAGGGCAGTGTAGGAGGCCCCTTTGTCTATTGCCTTTGACAAGGCTGAGGGCAGACTGAAGCCAGAAGAACCCCCAGCCAAATTTATACTACTTAATTAAGCACAGTATGTTCCATTCTTCTCCAGGGCCATAGCCACCCTCTCCATGCCCAGAACCTTCGTTCTCACCTACCGCCTCCCAGCAGGGCTTGCCCCTGTATCACTCACCCACGCACACATTCCACTGAACATCACTGCGTGTCTCCCTGGTTCCACACACTGAGTCTTTGGTGCTGGGTCAGCAGGGCCATCTGATCTTGAGCCCCAGCTTGAGGTTGAAGTTAGTCAAGGGTGAGGCTCATCACAAATGCTGATTTTGCCCTTAAACTCTATTTTCTAAGTCTTTCTATAGGAACTGAAAACCCAGAGAAGACAAGAAAGAGAAAAAAATTCCCAGCAGAAACCATACGTGGAAAACCAATCCTCTGGTCCTAATGGCATCTGGATCTGAGAGGGAAAGGTGTTCAGTCTCCACAGATGGGGGCGGAGTCTTTATGAGTTGTGCAACCTGGTAAGGATGATGGGTATGGAGAAGTCCTTTGCAAACTCGGAAGTGATCCTTGAGTGTGGGTTGCTGTTTTAATTACATAAAATGCATGTCTTAGAAATTATTCAAGAAGTGAAGCTCTGGGACTGGGGGCAGATTGAAAGTGAAATTTGGGATCGTGCAAGCTGTTCAGGAACCCCAAATCAGACTGCCTGAATTTTTCACCCCAGTCACAGCTTGCTAGTTTGAGATCCAATTTCTAGATTTCCTTTTGAGTTATTTTCTTTCTGGAAGGCATACCCATCTCCCTAGTGTCATCGGCCACCTTTGCTTCTCCACCCCAACCCAGGGCTAGAACATGTGGCAGGGTGTCCCCAGTACAGCCGGAAGGGGGACCCATTCACATTAAAGCCTACGTGAGTCAGAGATTGGTTCTTAAACTTGGCTGCACATTAGAATCCCTTGGGGGACTTTAAACATTGTTGACATCTTGGTCCCTCCTCCAGGGAGTCTGATTGAATTGATCTGAGATACAACCTGGGCATTAGTTTTCAAGCTGCCCAGGTGATTCTAATATTCAGCCATGTTTGAGAACCACTGAATTAGAGACTGTGCCATGAATGGTATCCACTGGGGGTGTGAGGTATGCAACCTGCTAGCCCTTCAAATTGGCCCTGCCTACCCCCATACATGGTCTTCAGTGACATGAAATTGCTTGTAGGAGAGATGACAGACTAAATGCATACTTCTTTTCCTTTTGAGTCATATTTTCCCCAGGGTTGGGCTTGAGGTTGAGAATGTAGGTACTGACCCTGGAGCCTTTGAAGGCTCTCTTATTCTTCCTGCATCCATCTGAGGGAGGAGGGAGAGGCAGGGGTCTAATCCTGCTAAACACTGGGAACTTTTCAAGCCTGGTTTGGGAGGCTGCCCAACTCTGGTGCTGTGCCCTGGTAAGCATGCTGTTTTGATCGCCTCACTGAGAGAGTGATTTAGGCCCATGGAAGAATCTGGCTCATTTCCCCTGGTGCCTAGGTCATTCCCTGGTTATAAATCAGCCACCATTAGCAGCTGCATTTTACTCTCTCAGGCCACCAGGGAACTGTGTAGTATTTTACTGAATTAGCAACTTAATTGCACTAAATATAGCTCCAATGCCCCAAAGAAGTTATGGCAGCAGCTCCCAAAGGTGTCTGGCTTCCCACACTCTCCCCGCTTCCTCCACGCCAAACTCAGTGAGCAAGTTAAACTCTGAACAATTCAAACTTATTAAATCATAGCTTCTGGCATGAATTTACTTTGTTTTGCATGTGTCACTACCATCAAATCCTGCCCTATGAATTTAATGTCACTGTTTCCATAACAACTAATGTCCTTCAAATGGGAAGATGGGGGAGACCAAAATTCCCACAAAACCCCAGAAAAATGAGACAAATATGTGACATAAAAAGTCTATGATGTTGTGGTTCAGTCAAAAGCTTGCCTATTGTACAACTTAGATGCTCTGTAACTCATTGATGCTCCCCTGCTGATGATTGCATCTGTCATTCTGAAATTGCAAGTCAAACTTCTTTGGCATGTATATTTATACTTGGTATTTCAAAGTTAGTATTTTGGGGTTTAGCAGAGGGATTCAAAACAAACATTTTCTGAAATGTTCCAAATTCTTGAGCAGACATTTGAATCTAGACCAAAGTGAGAGAGATAAAGAGAACCAAGTAGGGAAGAGGCTGCTAGTTGCTTACCCAACATCTATTCTCCTCTTTTCCCTTTGTAATAGAACAAGAGTAACAAAAACAACTACATTTCCCAGACTCCTTTGCAGTTCGGTATGGGTGGCCATGTGACCAAATTCTTGTCAGAGAGGTGGAAGTAGAAGTATAATAACATGGAACTTCCAGGAAGAGTTTCTTTAAAAGAGTTAGATTAGGTGTGCTTTTTTTTCTTTTTTGTTCTTTTTCTTTCTTTCTTTTATTTTTATCCACCTTCTAGAGTGTAGACATATGGAGCTTCAGCAGTCATCTTGGACTACGAGATGACTTTGAAGAGGAAAGCCAGGTGCTGAATGAAGACTGCAGAAAGATGGGAGTCTGGGCCCCCGATGACAGAGGAATCAGCCCTGTCCTAACTACTTCTAAGCTTTTCCTATGTGAGAGAGAAATAAACTTATTTTGGTTAAGTGAAAGTTATTTGGAGTTTTAACTTACATGAAAACAAAACTAATTCTAAACAATAGATGATAGTAGGATAAAATTAATCGAAAAGTCATCTCTCAAACTATGGTAGCGCATTTTTGCACATGTTAGTACTTCTACTAGTGTGAACAGCATTATTTGAAAAAAGTGTACATAACTATTTCTTTTGCTCAGCAAGGTTAAAGAACTTGCCTAACATCACCCAGCTAGTAAGTGGAGAGCCAATATCCTAATCCCACCTATGTTTTTACTTGAACCTGCTTTCCCTGTCAGGGGGCATCAGTAAATAACCACAGCTCAGTGGCATTCACAGTTTTTACTCACCAATATTTTCATATTTAACTCTCAGCAGGCTGTTTGGTGGTCAGGTCTGGCTTGATCCATCCCAAACCCCAGTAGCTTGGGAGAGATTTGCTGCCCCTCCTGAAATCTGCTGGCCTTTGTGATAAGGCTTCTCTTGTATATCTCTCCTTCATCCAGTAAATGGTAATAGACTCTGTAACAGGAGGGAAGGGACTGCTTAAACTTCCACAGAAAGTTACCTTTGTTAGAGGATTTTAGTTTCAGGTGGTTCCAGGGACAAGGTTGGTTGACTTCCTACAACTATACTGTCATATCCAACCAGTTACTATATTGATAATGTAGCATGAAAGAGCACTCAACAACTGACATGGCTAATCGGGCAAATGATGTTAACCCATCAAAATCAAGGAGAAAGGAGAGGAAAGCCTCTTTGTTTATTTCTGGTTCAATGAGTGTGGGTAACAATAAAATTTACTCAAGAGAATTGTACGTTCTGCCCCAGAAATACCAATTAGATTACAAGCTATCTGTTTCTCTCTCCATACTGAGAATAATCTGTTATCCTAATGTGGGCCTGCAGCAGAGCTGTGCGGGCAGTGCTAGGCCCTGGAGTGAGGTAATTCCTTTCATGGGCCACAAGGGCTCAGAGGACACATATACCCAGTGTCCAGCTCACTGCCTCTCAATGGGATGGGCTTCCTAAATGTTTGCTACTCAAAGGGTTGAACAAATCTCTGAGTTCTTATAATACCCTGAATAATGTTTTCTCAACATCATATCGTAAGACAGTGGTTGATAGAGGAATAAAACCCAATCTTATAAATATATATAAAAATAATTATATAATCCACATTAAGGTGGGTCCTTTGTGGCTTCTCTTCGCACATTGTCACACTTAAAGAAAGCAGAACTAGGTTCTGCTACATGTAGCAGGAAAACCAAGTAATAGTGGCTTACACAAGATTTAAATGTTTATTTCTCTCTCATTTTAAAAAAGTCTGGAGTTGACAGGCAGCACCAGTCACTGGGGACCCTGCCTTTTTCTATCTTTGTCATAAGTAGCCTTAATCCTCAAGGTCACCTCATGGTTTAAGGTGGCTGCTGGGGCTGCTCAGTCACCTACAAGTTGTAGTCTTCATGAATGAGGAAAAGCAGAAAGTCAAAAAAGGAATCCCTCCCAGCTGTCTCTTCCAGGTAATCTTTCAGGAAGCCCCTTCAGAAAGCTTCTGCTTATTTCCAATGTTCCAGAACTTAATCACTTTGCCAAATTTAGCTGCCAAGGAGGCTGGAAAATGTAGTCTTTTAACTGGATACACTGCTACCCCTCTTCTCCCTCTATTATATAGAAATTGTTAGAAATTAATACCAAGTAAAATATTTATTCATTATACTTAATATCTTATAATTTTATTTGTCAACTATACCTCAGTAAAAGTAGGGGAGAAAAACAGCTCCAAGACCTCAAAAATGTTTTTAAAATAAAATTATAATTATAAACCATTTATATGTTAAATAACACATATTTTCCAAAGCAAGAACAAAACAGTGAGACGAGTGTTATTATTTTCCATTTTTGCAAACCTCTTCAATACTTAACAGCACGCAGCCAGATTCTGAGATCTGCTCCTGCAGTTAATCTGTTGCAATATGTTATTTTGCCATAGAAAGAGCATCTGGCCTCACACAGATATATACTTGGAAAATATGGAAATATTTTAAAAGCTTTTCAAATAATTATTGATATTATTCATTGATGCAACACCAAAACTTAACATGGTGGATTCTAAAATGCTGGTTGCAATGTGAAATTTGAAATCATGTCCGTGAGTATTTTGTACTCTTTTACATTAAAACCATTGGTCTGTCTTGCACAGTGGATGCATTTTTACCTGTGTATGATTCTGTAAAACTACGTAGTGGTCATGTGGAAAATATTTGTGCACTGAGTTATGCAGACCTTTCAAATGTTGACGTACTTCATTCTAGAAATCTTTTAAAATTACATTTTTTAAATAACACTACCGACCTCAAAAGAACAGTTCATTTGGGGGGAAGTTATCAAGTTCATAAGGACAAATAGAAGTTTTCAAAAATTCTAATTTTCATCTGAAAGGTTGAATGTTATCATTGGCAACAAAAACTGTCGGTTTCTTCCCTTGAAGTGACAGGCTGCCTTCATTCCATTTTGAGAGAATGTCTGCCAAATACACAAGTCTGAATAACCACGGTGCCTCCTGCCACAAGCTTTCAAGGACCACGGTGTAAGCTGGGAAGTCAGGGTGTCACTTGAGCACAGGGACCAGAAAAGTGACCCCCAAGGGTGAGTCCCCCCAGTGATCTCCCAGGGTACAGGCACACTCTCATCGAAACCGGCCCACTTTGAGCTTTGTAGACACTTTTGTTTTCTCTTTGTGATCTATTTTCCTTCTGAAAAATTCCAAGCATGTTTGTGTGGCTCCTGTTCTGGCCGTTGAGGGATCACGGCTCCTTGCTGACTGCAGTGGGATCAGAGGCCGGGGAGGCGGGGCCCCAGCCTGAGAGCTGGTCGCAGCGTGGGAAAGGGGCACTGATCCCCTCTCACACCCATCCCGAGCGCGGACCCGGGAAACGGTGCGAGTCAGTCCCCGCAGCGCCTCTGACGAGGAAGCCGTAGGCTTCGGTTCTCTCAGTTTCACGTCTGAAGCTACTGAGGGGCTGGCTCTCGGGAAAGCAAATGGCCGTCTGCGCCAACAGCTTTCCAGGTGTGAAGGCTGGGCTGAGGAAAGAACTATCGAAGCGAGGACCCCGTGGAACCTGATGTATGGCCCTGTTGTGTGCTGCTGTCACACTCACAGTGGTCAGTGTTCACCTCGCTTCAGAAATTAACCAGCAGAGAGGACTTTCACCACAACATGCATGTGTGAAAAACCTTCCACGTACACGAGGAAAGCTCTGTTCTCTTCCCCAGAGCCCCGCTGTGCGTGTGTCCGTGTAAAAGCGTCACTCATGTGACAGTGTGTTGTGTTCACATAGACGTATGCATACCTACACACTGGTACGCGTGTGTCTTCGGTATATTTATGTTACATATATAAGCAGCAGTGGCAACAAAAATTATTTACTCTTGAACCACAAAGATGTTGACAGTAAAAGTACATGGAGTAAGAGCATTTCCTTCTCTTCCTCCTCTTTTCTGAAAATAATTTTTGAACAGATAATATATAAACATAATAAAAAATATTCATTAATTAGCATGGAAGAAAATGAAAAATAAGTCTCCCATCCTCTGCCCCAGAAATGATTACTACCAGTTCCTGTGTCCTTCAAGAGATAGTCTTTGTATTAAAAAAGAATACACACATGCACCCCTTTATTAAAAAAATGTGTTCTTTTAAACTAATAAATAGGAGGGTTAAACAGGGAAATCTTTATCTTCTCACTTCAGCCTCATTCTCAGCCCCGTGGGTGTAAGCACAGAGTCCAGCACACAGATTTGAGTCTGTGATTTACACATGTGTAGGTTTTGTAAGAAAACTTCTAGAACCTAGAAAACAGATTTCCTTCCCAGTTCATCTGGTTATTAATCTTCTTAACAGCTCAAGACAAATAAAATTCCCTATCTGAGACCTTTGTGGTATCCCAGAGGCAGGTAAGAATCATTCCTGTGGAGTTGTCTTCATTTTCTGATTTGTCATCAATTCTTAAGAGCAACCTGGTAAAGGTTTATTTAGTACAGCTCACTGTTGATTTTATAACCAACTGCTGACTGCTTGGGACATAAAACTCTTGATGATTTACAGGTAGTAAATGGGCAAGAAATCCATTCTATACTGAGAGAGTGTATGGGAACACACACACACGCGCACACACACACACACACACAAGCACACATGCACATACACACACTCATATGTATCCACCTCAAAGATAGAGTTATAGGCATGTGCAGAAAATATATTTATTTTTAATTTGAAGAGAATTGAGAACTCATGGTAAGAGGCCCACAGCTGATGACCTCTGAGAGTTAAATTGTACCAGGTTGTTTTAATATACAGCAGGAGGCATTACCCTTTATTTCTTAAGAAGGCGACTCTGCTTCCCACTTTTGAAATGTTCAGAGAAATTTTTCTGGTCTCTGAAGGAAAGAACTTTTTTTTCCCTAAAATGTGTTACCAACCAAGAAAATGCTAAAGGTTGTCAGCGTTTTCTGATACTCTTGAAACCATTTCACAACAGATATTTCTCCATTAAAAACTCATTTAAAGATCTCTTTTTCTTTTCATGCATATTTTTTTTCTAGGCCTGTGTTTAGAAAAATCTCTCATAATATGCTAAAAATAGAAAAAAAAAGTTTCTAATTCCAAAGGAGTCCTAAAGTTTCAGGGAACTGACAGAGGAGATATGAAGTGAAAAATCTTGAAAAACATTTTTGTATGGAAAGTGAAATTTAATAAACATGAGTCTGCTACCATGAATAGTTTGCCAACTGTCTGTCTCTAAATGTATAGGCTAGTGTAGTTAGAAATTTAAGATGCATTTAGTGGAAGGCTAATCTCATTTAGATCCTGATTCAAACAAAACAAGGAGATAAAAGTAAAATAAACAGTAGAGAGAAAATTGGAGAACATTGAACACTGACCAGATATTTGATGACATTAAGAAATTATTGTAATTGTTAGGTGTAATAATGGTATTTTTTAAGACTACCTTTTAAAAATACAGAGTGAAATATTTTAGGATGAAATGGTTGGATGGTTTGGATTTGCTTTGTAAATCTTTTTTAAACTCTAGTAGTGGGATCATGGATGGGAGTATAGATGAAATAAGATTGGCCATGAGTTGAGGTTCAGTGATGGTTGCATAAGGTTTCATGTACTATTCTCTTGTGTTTGTTAGAAATTTTTCATAATACAAAATAGCTGAGCTGAGCTAGAGTGGTCAGTATCTATTTGGAAAGTTCTTCATTTCTTCATTTTATGTGTGTTATTTAACAGGAACTGAGAGTGTGGGTTGTGTATGGGCTCTGAATGAGGCCTTTGGTGAATGCCTGGTGTGGGAGCTACAGTCTCTGTGGACGGCACCCTGGTTACTGTGACGGGGTTGTGGGGGACACTACTGAGAACTAGGCCTCGGTCAACTCTGTGATGCGTGCAGGAATCTCTTCTCTCAGTTGGTAAGAAGGCATCTACCCCACAGTTACTGTGAGGAGTTTCTGTTTGGAGGAGAAACACCAGCTGCCTAAGGGTGTGGGGCTTCATCGCAACCCTACTCCACTGATCTTACAGTAAACAAGGCCAGGGAGGAGACCCAGAGGTCAGAAGCTGAAAGCAGACACCCATGGCCAGTTCTTTACAAACAAGAGGCTTTATTTTTATACTTACTTCCCCAAAAGTGGGGGAGAGCACTTAAAGGGCTGCTTTTGTAGCATAGAGCCACTTGGTGCATTTGAAACTCAGACCTGGGCCTGGCTCACTCAAGCAAAAGAGAACTCGACGACGGCAATCTCTGGGAAGCGCTCCACCCCTGAAAGTCACCCCCCAGAGCTCAAGGTGATCCACGGGGAGAAAGAAGTCCTAAGAGCTTTGTGAAAGCTTCTCTCTTCAGTGTCTGGGCCTCATTTCCCAGGCCTGGATGATCCCTTCTCTGCTTCATCAAGAGTGTCAGCTGTCTTCAGACTCTAGCCAAACAGAGTCCGAACGGGCTCACAGGAGGTGTTTGCAAATAACCTTTAGTTCTTAAGAAATTTATCTGCTTCGATGAACAAGACCTTTAGTTTTATTTTGAATTCCATGCAGATCGCCAGAGCATGCTTACCTGCATGGCCCTAGGATGGCTGACGGTGGAGCAAAGTGGTGCCTCCCAGTGTTCTGGTCCCTTAGACCCGAGCTTTGCCAGCAAGGTCAACATTATACCCGATGTACCTCTGTGTCTTCCCCTGACAGTAGGTGTTCCAAATCAGATTGCAGGTCTCATTAAAACGCTTTATTGGCTTCCCAATTGCTCTGCAAACATATACCAAAATGTTTGACAAGCCTGGCAAGACCCCGCGGGTTCTGGCTCAGACACAGAGCCTTTGCGCAGGACCAATTCCAACATGATTATCTCAGGGTGGACAGCGTGGCCAGGGCCAGACACACTCAGCTCACTACCCCCAGATCACAGTCCTCCACGCACCGCTGATAAGATAACTGAGAAAGAGGATGATAAAAGGCAAATGTTTGGATGACAAACCAGAAACTCTGCCAGGAATGTGTCCTTGCAGGTCAAGGAGACCAAGCAAGGACCTGGTATCAGAATTCAGGGGCCACTCAGTGGTCATCCTGTCATGTTGGCACCTGCACCCCCAAAGTAAAGACAGAGAGAGCATGTGGGGTTGTCTTTCTTGAAGCAAGAGGGCTGGGGGTGAGATTTCTCGGGTACAGGAAGGCAGCTGTGTTTGAGGGTGTAGCAGCAGTGAAATATAAAGGCTTCCACAGCCTGCATGGTGCCTCCTAATACTGCCTCCCACTGGGGGACTGGCCGGGCTTCTTCCCCCTCTGCGTGCAGGTGCCGGCTCTTCGGCTCCTAGCACAATGCTCGGAGGTTGAGAGACACCAGTCGCCTGGCTGTGCACGTGGACAGTGATCCCTGGCATTATGTGCAGCAAGGGCCTGACTTCACTCTCCCCAAGCAAACCCTTGTGACGCTCCTGACTCATCCACACCCCTCTTACAGCTCCAGGACCCCTCACTTGTGTCAGGGAATAATTGATCAGTATCTGTCTGCCCCATTAGACTAGAAACCCCACAAGTGCAGAGCTGTATCTGCTCTTCTGTTGGTTTGGTTTTTCTCTGTTATGTACCCACTTGATGACTCCAGTCCTGACATAGAGTAAATACTCCATCAATAAATGTTGAGTGAATGAACAAATTCCTGTTTTCTGACCCCCTGACTGTCGCAGGCTGACCTCTCACCTTGAGCTTCTGAAGCCATTACGCTGATACACTGTCTTTGGAAGCATCAGTGACCTCTGTGGTTAGCCCTTTTTCTCTGACTTGGAACAACTGGTGCTGAGTGACTGCCACCTGGAGCTAAGAACTTCCCAAGACCACTTCCCTGCACACAGAACTCCTGGCATCACCCAAACTAGCTATCCGACGCTCCCAGCTCCCATACAGTGACACCCTTTCCTGACATCACTTCCCAACAGGAGCTTCCCTTGCTGCTTACTATAATGCAAACCCGGGAATGTAAGTTGTGGGGTGGGTGAGGGTGAGGAGGGACAGGGGTGAGGAAGGCACACGCGCAGGGCTCCAAGGGTCCCTGCCGGTGCTCAGTCAGAACAAATGGCCCTCCGCTGGGAATCAGCTGTTTCATGAATATATTGAGAATAAAGCTAGTTTCTGTAAACAATTCTATTTTTCCCTCACCTTCCATCATCAAACCTGAAAATGAATTCTCATGTGAAAAGGTTTAATATAAATCACAGAGTATATAATACAAATCACATGACTATACCAAGCTTATATGAACCATATCCTTGGAAACTAGGTATTTCTGATACAAATTAGTGAAAGTCACTCCATATATAAACACTGTACCAAAACTTGAAAGAATTGTTCAATCCTCTCTTGCTTTACATGAGCTTCCCTTACCTTGAATGGCCTTACCTTTGCAGCCTAAGGAAAAGATTTTCTTTTAAAACCTAATGGTTTCTACTATCTCTTCCAACATCTGCAGATCTGTTCTGGTTGTTTGTTACACAAGCCAGATTCAGGGAAAGTAAGGGCATCAAGTTGTTGGGGGGGTTTGTGTTTGTTAGTTTTTTGGGTTTTGTTTTTTATGAAGAAGGTGAGTTTGTCTTGGCCATAAAGATTTTTTCTGTGAGTCATGATTTTCTAGGTGTTGACACGGCAGCTCCATTCGGTCTAATTCAGCAGAACTCATCAATGGGTGCTTAGGGAAGTCCCCGAGCTCCATTAGCCACCGGGCTCAGGTCACTCGTGCCCAGCACAGATCCCGACCTGGGGTGGACACATCCAGCTTCAGCCTTGCTGCTGAGAACATCAGCAGCCAAGAGACATCGTGATCCAATGATAACTTAAGGATTAAATGACATCATTGTCCTATTATTATTTATTTTCTACAGTTTTGCCAGCTATCTAGTTTTATTCTAACAGATACTCTTTATTTCTTTTTATTTTATTTTATTTTTATTTACTTACTTACTTCTGCAGCCTTTAAGATACCCAGAGTCCTCAAGGGACACCAGATGGCATCCAAGTTATTTGGGATGTGCAAATCCAGTTTGGGGACAGAACAGGCACTGGGAAATCTCCAGCTGAACCTGTTTTCTCTTCCCGGCTTCCTGCCCAACCCCCACTCTCACAACTGTAGTGATTTTTCCCTTGGCTGATGGAGCTAAAATTGAGACCACCAGTGTCTTCCTGTAGCAAAGAGGTGGGTGGTGGATAAACAGGTGAGATTCCTCCCCTGAACTGCATGCGGGAGATTTCTGGAGGTAGCAGAAAGGAATCTGTCCGTCCCTCCCCAGCCTAATTTTTACCCTTCTGAGACATTTTACCTCCCACCTCCTTTTGAATGGCATCTGTCAGGCTGCCTGAGCTGCTCTGCTGTCTAGCTTCTGAAGGTCACAGCGTAGAACACTGTATTTGTCAGCAGCGATGACTTAAATGCTTTGCCCTCGGTCTCTAGCGAGGGCGGTAGCATATTTCCTCGTATGGGGGAGGCGAGAAGCAGGCCGGGTCCTCGTTTCCCGGCTGGGCCTCGTCTAGCTGCTCAGCGTCAGGCCTGGACCTGAAATGGGAGCAGAAAACACAGACGTGTTACAGGCCACAGCATCCCATGAACCAATGTCACCAGCCTGGCAGTGGCCACACAGGGATTTGCATTCACCTCTCACCCTCCTCAGAGACCAAACACAGCACAGACCCTGACTGCCAGCTGGAAGGGGCGCGTCCCCACCACGCACACACCTGTCGTTTCCACCGTCCACGAAGGAAGGGTGGTTCTGGTCGTCCGCAAAGGCAGCGTTGTCTGGAGGGTAGATGGTATAGTACTGGGGAGGGCTTGGCGTGGCAGCCACCACTGCTCCCGGCGGCATGAGACCACACGGGCTCAGCACTGGCTGCAGGGAGGTGGCGCTCGTCCCCACGGGCTCCTGGGGGCCATAAGGCGGAGGGATGTACTGCACCACCGTTGCCCCGTGGAAGGTGATGGGCTGGTTGATACCAGTGAAAACGAACGATTGTCCTCCTGCTGCCTGCTCCGAGTCCAGGACCCTTTCCTCACTTCCTTTGCACAGATGACAGGAGAGCATTTTGAACTTGCACACGGCAATCAGGATGAACGTCACCCCGACCGACAGCAGGATGGGCCCGAGGAGCTGGGTCCATTCGAAGTGGGAGAGCCCTTGGTATTTGATCCAGCCCATGACGGTGAACGTCATCCCCACCAGTCCCAGGAAGATGCCCGAGAAGAGCAAGGTGGCCCCTGCCTTGTCGTCATCGGACACCTGGATGTCCGCGGCACTGGGCGTGTAGGGAGTGACGGAGAACACGTTGAGGGGGAAGTCCTCCAGGCGGCTGCGGCCCGGCTCCGCCATCCTCCTGCTTGGAAGGGCAGGGGGTTGTGAGAGCGCCCAAGAGCAGAGGGAAGGAGTCACAGGTTCGGATTAGTTATGGAAGAACTTTGGGCTTCGGTGGTTAACAGAGTGGAACAGGCAGAGGCCTGAACTTTGTGTAGAAGAATAAAGGTCTGAGAAATGAAGCTTGACGCTTTCTCAAGTATTGTCAACAATTGGAGGTCTCTGTTTTGCAATTCAGCGACACTCACCTCTCTCATTCACATTTTCACTCACTCATTCACAAAGTGTTTAGTGCTGAGAGGTGCTTTTCTGGACACTTAAGGCACTGCGCCAAGGCCCTGTTTGCACCCTACCCAAACCAGGATTGCAGTGAGGGCGGGACCTCTGGTCATCAGGGGCCTTCGATGTCTCCACCGCATATTCCGACAACTACCCCAATTTTCCTGCTGGGTCAGTCATTAGAACGAGGCAGACACCTACTTCTGGGCAGTGTGTATTCCTTCTCACTTCCCGTGTGCCTTTTGCTTTCAGCATTCGGGTAATAATCTCAGCGGTGGGCGAGGAAAGACACGACAGGGGGCCTTCGCAGGTACCAACCACGTCGGTGGCAGAGGTTGAGTGAGCATCAGGCATGATGGTGTCTTGCGGGGAAGTGCTCTCCAGACCCTCCCTCTGATGCAGCAGTGTAGCCCCTGGTCTCCAAGGCCAAGCAAACACTTGCATTTTCAAGTCTCCTGTGTTTCGCAACCAAACCCAAGCCGACTTAGGGAAGAGAGCTCCAGCTTCAATGGCATTACCTATCATTTGGAACTACAGAACTTCTTCAGAGCAACTCCACAGATGTCTTCCTCCACAGAACAGTAACTCGAGCCTTTTTTTTTGTCTCCCTCCTAGGCAGATCTTGTACAAACAGATGGTTAAATATTATATCAGATCCCTTTTACAGCATTGAGCAGAAAGAAAGGAGTTGCTCTTTTGCCCTAAGTCAGGGCTTCCCAAACTTCCCTGATGATAAAAACCACTTTTTCAAAGGCAAAATCTGAGCTCTCGACTCAGAACAACAGAACCAAAATTTCCAAGGGAGACTAAGTGCCCCAGGTGGCCCTTGTCATCAGGACTCTTTGGAAACCCTACTCCCAGTTAATCCCAAATGCTCCTCGGAGACCAAGGGACTTTCCCTCCCACCAAAACGCTTCTCCCTGCTACAAGACAAAACCTGTAATCTCCAACTTCACTGCCTGCCGACCAGATGAAAAAGCCAACAGATGACCCCTCAGGTTATCTTCCTAGGTGTGTCCTAAAGAAGCAAGAATGGAGTGTGTTGCAATCAAAATGGTCTGCACCATTTCATTCTATTGCTCAAGCAAGCCACTAAACCAACCCAGATACAAAAGGAAGGGGATTAGGTTCTTCCTCTCTGTGGAAAAAATGTCAAGGTCACCATGAAGAACTTGTGGGACAGCAGATATTATTGCTGTTAAGGTGGAAATTACCGTCTTCCACAGAGAAATATTGGCTTTTCACTGTTGAGTCTGTGATACTGCTCGTCAATGTGGACATCCAAGGGTGTCCCAAACTTTTAGATAAACCATGTTGTGTCCACATTCACTCATAGTTGCTTAGCAACCTAATTCTTATTTACTGTCAAGTTCTTGACGGGAACCATAGGGGCAACACTGTCACAGTCATCAATAATGTCAAGTTCTGAATTTTCCTGAGTTTCTTGTATACTTTCACAGTTTTTCAGACTTACACATCAAAATTCCTGTTTTTAACCACCAATCCACAGTCCTAGTTAAAAATCGTGATTTTGAAATGATTACAGTTCAGAGATGAATGAAAAGTAACACTAAAACCACACCAAAAAAATAAGTTTTCAAAACTTAACACAAAACTCTTATGAGAAGTGAAACTAGCATAGTCATATATTAGCAACACATCCGATAGAATACATCGTGGTGGGAAGTAAATGGCTTTGTGCAAGCCGTGTGTGTGTGTGTGTGTGTGTGTGTGTGATCAAATGCCTTTTTCAAAAAGTGTGTAAAGCGACAAATTCATCTTTCAAAAGTTTGTTCAAACCACAGAGAATACTCTGTTTTCACAGCAGTGTGGATCATACTCGCTTCGATTAGACCACAGATGAAATGACACCAGTTCTCTAGTAATAAAAAAGTACCAATTATGTCAATCACTCAAAGCACATAGGAAGTAAAATAAAATAAAACAAGCCCATGAGCTTGGACAACATGGAAAAAATAGCAGTCTGCTAGTTTTGCTTTCAAATATGTGTTTCAAAACCCTTCAAGATTTCCAGAATTCAAAAAGAATTTCTTCCCAAACATTTGGATAGGAATGACACTGTTTGGCTCCCCCCACCCCTAGCACACTGTGAGAGGGGGAGGCGCAGTAGAGGGGATTGGGGGAGAAGAGAGAAGCAGTAGGAAGGAGACAGTGAGAGTAGGGTCCTGTCACTGCCCACTGTTATTCCGCAATCATGAGAAAAGCAGCAAAATCAGAAAAGGTCTGGAGGACATTATTGGGTTCTCAAAGAAATTGATCCATGAGTTCAACTCTGTAGCTATGAGAGGAAAACGGGGTCAGGAAGCACAGAGCCTGACCCTGCTCAGAAATCCAGGCTCTAGACTGGCCCTGGGATCCCACGGAAGACAAGTACTTCCTCCAGGACGTGGCTGGTCACTAGGGCTGGAACAGTGAAAGCAGGCAGCGGTCATGGAGAGGGGTGGCTAGGGTCCGAAAGCCATGCCCTGACCAGCTCTGTGCCTTCAGAGGGCCAGGGATGCAGACCCCAGGAACATGGACAAGGCCACATACACTACAGGACGCGTGGTGAGGGCCCTGAATGCAATAGATGTGTACCCTCAGCCCTGGCCGACGGATCTGCACGCTAGCAAATGTGGGATGTCTCTAAGTCAGTTGAAGGGGGCGCTTCAGGGAAATCTCAGTAAATAGGGATTATCCACCGCTCACCTGTTTCATTTACGTGAATTGTGTCTGACTATGGTGGCAGGTAGTTATATTCACCTTTTACAATAAAAAGACACATTGGTTGAACCACACTGTGCAGTCGCAGCTATACTATGGCCATGTTGAGAACCAAAAGCGTCCCCGCATTTTTGTTACGAGAATAACGCGCCCCTGGGAGGTGGCGGGGATCGCTGGGGTACAGGTTCTGCACTCGTATCCCACCGCCTTGCTTGAACGTCCCAATATCCTGGTGAGGGACAGTGTCTCATTTCTATAGATGATTAATCCCAGAAACAGGAAGGCACGTTATCTAACTCGGTCGCAGTGCAGGAGGACAATCTGTTTTCCTAAAGTGTTTTTAAACTGCTCTTCCATGAAGGGCACTGATGGGTGCTCTGACTGTGGTCTTGAGCCAGGCTGTGTCGGCCGAGAGTTGCTGGGGCAGGTGGTGCTCCAGGTGTTCTCTCGAACCACCTTTAGTTGCGTTTCTGTCTTTTCTCTCTCTCTCTCTCTCCTCTCTCTCTCTCTCTCTCTCTCTCTCTCTCTCTCTCTCTCTCTCCTCTCTCTCTCTCTCTCTTTTTCCAACTAAACTGAATGTTACCTCGATGGAGTTGGAATCTAGGTCACAGCCGCTGACGCTTCCAGCAAACAAGGTGAGCCTCCCAGGAGCATAGCTTGTGGCCGGAGGACCTTCTGGAAGGGGTGGGTCTGCATGCGGCAGTAGTTTCCTTCTGAACTCAGGAATTTACGTACTTGAGTATTTGATTTCCACTGTGGTATAACCACTAACAGAGGCTGAGATGGCCCTCATTCAGTGGCTCACAGTTCCGTAGGTCAGACGTCCGTCTGATCCGGGGACTCTAAGGAAGCATCTGTCCCCAAGCCCACGCAGGTTGTTAGCAAATGCAGCCCTGTGCAGATGCAGGGCTCGTGGCCCGCTTCCTGGCCAGGGGGTTACCTCTCTGTCTGGCAGTCGCCTGCCTGCCTTCTCTTGTGGCTCGCTCCACCTTGCAAACAGCTACAGCACTTCGAGTCACTCTCGAACTTCAGAGCTCCTTGACTTCCCATTCTACCTTCTCCTTCTTCCTTATTCTTCTGCTGCAATAACCATAGAGCGCTCTCTGCTTTTAAGGCCCCTTGTGATTACCCTCTATCCACCCAGTAATCCCTTTTTTAGGTCAACTGCGCCCTGTAACAACACAATCACAGGAATGATATTCTTATCACATTCACAGGTTTCTGGGGAATAAGGGAGATGGAATCTTTTTTGGAGGAGGCATTTTTAGAATTTTGCCCACCACATTCTGTTCTGTTGCTGGGAGTCAAAAAGGGAGTTATTTAAGAACAAGTGACTCAGATAAGAATGCCTCTACTGGGAATGTGTTTGTCTGGGCTTCATCAACACTGTTAAGAAAGTTTAAGTAATAGCACTGCAGTAGGTCTTATGGGCCTTAACGTGTCTACTGCAGTGGTTCTCACAGTGAGTGTCCCCTGGGACCATGTCAGAAACGCACATTTGAAGCCCCTCCTTAGACCCACTGAGTTAGATGCTCGCTGTTGGGGTCCAGAGATCCGTGTGTTAACCAGGTGTTCTGATGCTTGCTCAATTGAGAACTATTTCTCTAAGGCAAGTCCCCAGTTTTCTTTTTTATGGAAATCGAAAGTGGGGAAGGTGTTAGATAAGATCATCTCTCGGTGTCTTCCACTCCCAACCTTCTATGATTCTGTGACTATTATAAAAATGATTACACGGTATAAAGCAAAGGGTATGTGTGTGCACCCTTGTGGTATGTGAATGTGCATGTGTGTGCGTGTGTGTGTGTGTGTGTGCATGTGTGCGTGCATGCATGTGTGTGTGTGTGCGTGTGTGTGTGCGCACGTGTGCGTGCATGCGTGTGTGTGCGCGTGCGCGCGTGCGTGTGCGTGCGCGTGAGTGTGTGTGTGCATGTGTGTGCGTGTGTGCATGCATGTGTGCGTGCGTGTGTGAGTGTGCATGTGCGTGTGTGTGTGCGTGAGTTTACACATCTGCAGTGGTTCAGAGCTCAGGGTTTGGAATCCTTCCTGTGTTAAATCCTGGCTCTACCAATTACTAGCTGTGTAGCTGGGTTGCTGCGTTGACTCTCTGAACCTCAGTTTCCTCATTAATAAAAGTAATAATACCTACTTCGTCAGAGTATGAAGATCAATTGGGATGATACAGGGAGAGCATGTAGCATAGTAAACTCAGTGAGTATCAGCTATAATTATTTTATTTGCTCTGTTTCTTTAAGCCTTCTCCTTGGGTACTTGAGGAACTGGGTGCCTGGTAGGGCTGGAGCACACAGGCTCTTGTCAGGGGGCCCTGAAGCCATTGCTGGGTACTGAGGCTCACGGCTACTTGGCCTGAAGGCCAAGGTGACCCTTCTCTGATCCTTAGGCCCCGGTTAAGTCCTATCACTGCAAAGGAAGACATTTAGGCAAAGTATGTACTTGTGCATAATCCTGTAACTGCATTTATCTCCTCCTCTGAGAAACTGGAAAAACACAAGGTGAAACCACATGTCTTAAAGTGAATCAGTCAAGACATGGTGACAGGGCTACAAACAGCAGACTTTTGCTCGTGCTCTCTCTCTTTCTCTCTCTCTCTCTATGTTTTGTTGTTGATGTTTTTTCTTTGTTTTGCATCTTCAAAGAAGCAGAAATGGTTAAGGCCTGGAATAGAGTCAAGAGGTACCTTTGTTTGAAGGTTAGGTGAGAAAATGTGTCACTTGGGAAAACCTAAGCCTCCCCTCCACCCACACCCACCCCGACTTCACAGGCTTCGCACCCTGTAACCCATCACAGGGGGCCTTGCGCCTCTCAGAACAGAAATCAAAGGGAGCGAAGTAAAGGGTGAGGCACCAAGAGAGCACACACCGAGGAGAACGGATGTGGCTCCCTGAGGTTTGCAGGGACAGCGCTGGTACGGGCTCTTGGAGTCAGGACCTACCCCTTCCTCTTTCATTTTTCCCTCCCCAGAGTGTGTTGAGGTGGGTCCTGCTACTTCATGCAACACATTAGCCTCTTAAAACACTAGGAGAGTGTTTTTATTAGGATAATGAGGAAAAGTTAACTATATAGGACAGCTCTTTTAAGTCAAATGTGCACGCGTGACTTTGGAACGTTTCCCTGGGCCTGCTTATCTCTCCTGCAATTATGGTTCAGTCCACTCATTGTTGCTTATTGTTCTGGTTGTATAAGGCTCAAGGTTACTCTTCCCAGCTGCAGGTTTCCATTGCCTGACCACCCTATGTGGCCACCAACTGCAAACCTTCCAGGGTCGTGATCGTGCCCCCACCTCCTGAGAGGCCTGACTGGAGACAAAGACAGTGCTGAGCAGGAAACATGGAAGAGAGGAGAGGCCCTTCAGCAGGGCTATTTCTTCCAAGGAGAGCCATGCTTTTCTCAGCCTTCTTGGTAGTTTGTGGTGGCAGTGGCAGTGCCAGCGGCAGTGGTGATGGCAGTGGCGCTGATGTAGGAGGGAAGGCAGAGGCCACCCAGCGTGAATCGCTGTTGCCTGAAATGGAATCCATTCTCCCAGGCGTAGGCAGGCAGTAACATGAGGGGCCGATCCCCACAGCTGCTCCCCACCCGCATCCTGTTCCCAGACACCACATGGCTCCTTCAGCCTCAATGCCACCAGGAAAGCATCTCAGCCTGCAAAACACTGCTCTGCTAATGCCACTAATAACCACGGAACTCTCTGGGCAGGACGCTGGCTGGGTCCTCTTCCGCCCGGGGAAGAGGAGACAGAATTGGCAGATTTATGCACTACTTCAGGTCCCTCTCTAGCTGAGGTCTTAGGTGCCTGCCATACTTTCCTGTGCCTGGTGAAAAAAGAGCCAGAATAAGGGAACCTATTTTCCTACCTCCCCTAGAAAAATGTCCCCTAGCTTCATGCAAAATGTCTCCAGAGGGGTTGGGGGTTTAAGAGTCAGGCCCAAAGATGCATTCATAAAACACTTCATTCCCCATTGATGTGCTCTGCATACTAACCCATTTGGTCTGCTTCATGCAGACCCACGTTATATAATTTAGGAACGGAGGTGATTAAAGATAGATACTCTCTTCTCCCCTCGGCCACTCTAGATAGCCCAGGTAGCTAGAACTCTGGATAACAGAGCATTCTGCAATACTAAACAGTGTTCATAATCTGTCACCGTGGAAGGAGGTTAAGAGGCCAACGCCAGCGCTGTGGGGACACGTTGTTTAAATGGTGCTCAGTAAAAGCAGGAAGTGAGTAGGGAAGTGTGGGAGGGGCTTAGAGGGGAAGTGACAGGCGGGAAGGGGAGGGGAGACGCTGGCTGTGACGTAACGGCAGACCTTGTCTTCAGGAGTAGCAGTAACTCTACCCTCTAGAATGAAATTCTAAAACAAAAGGAAAGAAAGGACACAAGCCCTAGTCTGTGGAGAAACTGAGGCTCGGGAAGACGAATTCTTTGGCTCTGGAGTTTATTGCCACTCAGTGGCAGAACCCAGGTATTTTGACTCCTACTTCACTGCTCTTTCTACTACATCAAACGGCTACGTGTGTATTTACAATGCCTTGATTCCTTCCCTTCTAAAAAGATATTCACCCAGGTATAGTTTTAACTAGAGGGGTTGATCATTGATGGCCCAACACGTACCCCTTCCTCAGAGAAGCTACCCCATGTTGCTGAAAGACAGTGGCCCTGCCGGACACCAGGTGACCCAGCCCTCCTCCTGTCGAGGGGGGCAGCTGATGCAAGAGCAGCCCCTCCACAGATCGGGGGCAGGGTGGCCAACCATCCGGGTTGGCCTGGGATGGAGGGGGTTTTCAGGAAGCAGGACTTTCAGTGCTAACACTGGAAAAGTACTGAGGCAACTAGGACACGTTAGTCACTCCACATGACCTGTGTGGTCAGGCTGGAGAGCATAGCATAGGAAATCAGATCCTGCATTAGAAACCGGGCGCCTCGGAGGCCAGTGCCACAGTGCAGAAAGAGGGCAAGGAGAGTTGGGGGGCTGCCATTGCTAGGCACGTGTCAACAAAACGTAAGAGCAGAAATTAGGAGCCAGTAGGGCACACTGATTATGTTTTAGGGAAAACTGACTTTCAGTAGCTTCTTCCTTGAAAACCACCGTGGCCAATTGCAGATCCTTGCGGAGACTCTTTCCAGATGCTTCTGTTTGCTGTTGCTGCTGTTTCTGCTTTCTTTGCCAAGGAGAGGTCTACAGCAGAAAACTCTTCTATATTGTAGCAGCTCTCTCCAGATCAATGCTGCTTATCTTTCAAATTAAAAAGAAATAAGCAAAATCTAGGACACCTAGAAATGTCAAGTTGGGAAACCCAAGAATAACTTACTGACTCCCACCCCGCATGTTCTGGGGCTCAGGAAGCTCTTCATCAGCCAAAGCGGGCGTGGCAGTTATAGCTGTGACATTGCCCATTCTCTTCTTACATGGTTACTTCACACTGCACCCATGAAGAGGTGGGGGTCTTCATCCTCTGCCCTTGAACTGCTGGGTTTTTGCGACGATTTCACAGAGCACGGAGGAAGCAGCACTGTGTGACCTCTGAGGCTCAGTCATCAAACACAACTTGCACGTTATTCGCTGGAGCACTCGCTCTGGAAGCCTTTAGTCACCATGTGAGCTGCCTGGCTGCCCTGGGCAACCAGGGCGTGAGGAAATCCAAGCGGTTCCACGTGGAGAGGTCCTTAGACGACAGGAAGTGACAGGCAGGTGCCTGGCCAGCCTCCAGCTGCTTCAGCTCTCCTTTCTTCCAACTCCAGTCAGCATGTGATTACACTGCACGAGAGACCTTGAACTAGAAGTGACCAGCTAAGCCCTCCCTTAACTCCAACACCATAGACCCACAGTTTATAGGAGATAATAAAATGACTGGTGTTGCTTTAAGCCACAAAGTTTGGGGGTGATTTTTATGCATCAGTAAATACCAAGAGCACCTGGCCTTGAAGAGGTGATAAAACCTGTGGCCCGATCTCTCCTCAGAACCACAACTGCCCAAGCAGGACCAACAGGGCCGAGCTAAGTGCAGTGGACAGCCCCACGCCAAGCTAGGACTCACCTCCACGTTCCCATGAAAGACAGATTGGAGTGACCCATATCTTAAAAACAATTATTTGTTTCACCAAATGGTTTATAAAAATATTTTAATATATGCAAGTATTTCAAGTAAGTTAAAGAGAATCATTTGTATTTACAAGAATTGATCTTAACTCAACCGTTTATGAGCATGCATGGCTCACCAGCAGCAATTAAAAGCAGCTGTCTTCTGTGTCTTCTAGGCCTCCAACCCCACGCACTAGCCCCGATGCCGACAGACACATGAAGAGCACACAGGCAACAGACCAAGGACAAGCCTTTACAAACGGCAAGGGGACAGAGCCTCGAAGGGACAGAGGGTAGAAGGTAGAGTGGGGATATTAGGGCTACACATTTTCCTTTATCGAGGGAAGTTTCGAGTTGCAGCTGGGCACGTAATTGTCAGGGTGGGGAATACTTTTCACCCCAGTCTCCCTCCCACATGGGTGTAGCCATATGATTAATTTCTGGCTAATGGGAGGTGAGTGGAATGATTTCTCCCACCTCTGGATCATGCCCATAAAAGAAATAAGCAAAGTTCTAGAAGTGGACGGTGATGACCGTTGTACAACAAGGTGAACATACTTGATGTCGTTGAACTGTACACTTAAAAATGGTCGAAAAGGTAAGTTTTATGTTATGTGTATTTGCCACAATATGAAGACATGAGCAAACAAATAAAAGAAATGAGCCCCTCTGGCCCTTCCCCTTCCCCTGGCGGCCGGCTCGGACGGTGCGATGAAGCCGCCCACTGAGGGTGGCAGCGCAGCGGTCTAGGCTGGTTCTCGCTGCTGATCCCCAGCCCCGGCACAGCCTCATGCAGCACAGCCACCTCTCCAGCCCCCAGCTGCCTGTCTCCAAGCTGTTTCATCAGAGACAAATATACATCTGTCTTCTTCAGTGAACACTTTGGGTTCTGTTTGTTACAGCAACCTAGATTGAACCCTAGCCAGTATCACAAGGTCACAGGAGTGATCATCTCTTTTACTGACCGAGTGAGGTCGCATCTTTATGTGGGTGGCAGGAGGAATCTGCATTCCCCATCCTGCTCGCCACTGGTGGGAAAGATCTTCTAGCTGAAGGACACTTCATGGTTACACTGTGAAAGTGCATAGTATAAGGGGATGAAATGTTTGTTTCTCTGTGGGTGTGCTTCAACCATAAAACTTGACCTGAGCCATATGGGACCACCAGCTGCATGGATTCCCTGTGGCCCTTTCAGTGGTACCAGTTGGTTGGAATAGGGCCCGTGTAAGGTTGGCTGGGGAGGAGAAAAGGGAGGAGAAAAGCCAAGAGAAAGAGAGAGCCCGTGGACCACCAGAGATGAACTCTAAATGGACTGAAAATCCCATCCTTAACTCAGCCCTGTCACCCATGCTCTAGCTAGGCTGCTAATGGCTCACAGCTGTCCCCAGTGCAGAGAACTGCCCTCGGCCAATGGGAGCCTTCTCTTCCAGAGGATTATGCCCACCCTCAGGGAACCCCCCAACCAAAGCCAAGTCTCCTTTCTTCAAAGGGTACCAACTCGGCACAATTCATACTCCAGGACTCTGTGGGATCAAGCTGACACTGACCTCCAGCTGAGATGCATCCTTGCTTACCATGCCAGGCCCCCCCACCCCCTTCTTTCCCCACTACTTTTCTCCTGAGAGTACTTATATCACAATATATCACATAAACAAGAATCCCCCCATCTAAGGCTGTTTCTGGAAATCTCCAACATAGGACAGACTTCTCCTGGGGTAAGTAGATAAACAATTTTTGTGCACTATTGATTGAAATACATGTATGATTTTATGTGATTAGCTACTAGTAAGAATGCATTCTTTCTAGTAATGTGCTGTGCTGGTATTGGCTTCCAGACCTTTCAACACATAGTCAAGGGGTTATCCCATATTCATTCATTCACGCCGTCTTTCACTGAACATTTGCTGACCCACGGCAGGCATAGTGTGTGGTCCTATGATCAAGGCGTTCATATCGGAGTGAGGAAGACTCGCATGCAATCCACAAACTCTACTCCAAGATAGAATAAAATATGCACAACAACAATGTTAAACACATACTTTTAGAATGTAGGGAATGACATGTTGATTTTGACTGAGAAGATCAGGTAAGAAAGGTACATGGGGTGATAGCATTTCAATGGAGTCTCCAAAGGTGGTAGCATTTTGGTAGCTAGAGGACGCAAGGAAGAGCATTCCAGCAAAGGGGACAACATGTAAAAGGCACCCACTCCTGGGGGTTCATGTCTGTTCTCTGGAATATCTAGGAACCATCCTGTCCCCTTCAGTGAATTTGCTTGTCTCTGTATGTGTTGAGTTGATTTGTTTTTTAGGTTTAACTCTCAGAAGGCAATATTATTTCCCTTACTTGTATAGCTCTGGAAGGAAGCCCTCAAATTATAGCCTCAAACATTGATGGCAAAACCATGAAGTGTCACCTATGGCAGCCACCACAGGGATCTGCTAATGGTAAACGACCGTAAGAATGACAAGAGCCCTCTTTGCCCTCTTTAGCCTTAAAATGGCACCATCTTCAGGCAGAAAAAAAGCCAGTCTGGCATCTACTTTCCAGCCCCTCCCTCCAAGTAATCATTACCTCTGAGCATCAACCTACCTATAGCTTGGACTTGTGCCTGTGAGCAGCCTGCCAGCCACACGCCCTGAGAGCAGGCCAGGTGCCGCAGCCCACTTCATAGCCTGCATCCCGGGCCACTCTGCTCAGGGACAGAGCCTCTTTTATTCATTTTTATATCTGTATGGGCACTAAGACAATGCTTCGCACAGAGGAGGTCAATGTTTATGAAACAAAATTTGATCTACCTTTTTTGACAGTCTCTTCTCAACAAGAATGGACTCCAATCAAGTTAGAAACATTTTAAAACATACATAGGACTGCAATACTTGAGTTGGCTATAATGACTACAGGCCCTGTGACTTTTCCGTAGAGATGCAAGAAAGCATAAGCAACAAACTTAGAAGACCCGAAAGGAGCTTATTATCCTATGGAGGTCAATGATTCACCCAGAGGGACACTCCGTCTGCTTTCCCACTGGGGAGGCTTCTCTATGTGTGACCTAACTACCCATGTCATGGTGGGGTTTTATGTGATTTCTTCTTTGTATCTCTCTCTGCTTTGCCACTTTTTCCACGCCTTTTAATCACTTCGTGGGCTGACTTCCCTCATCATCTCAGACTCCTAAGACATCTGTTCGTTCCTTTATCCCCCTCACTCCCTCTGACTTTCCCTCCTGAGTTAACTATGATTAGAAGTAGGTCAAACCCGACATCTACAAGTAAAGTGAGGTTCTTATTTTTCCCCTTTTTTTTCCTATTGAGGTATATTGACGTAGCATTATATTAGTTTCATGTGTATAATGTAATGATTCAATATTTGTATATATTGCAAAATGATCACCACAGTAAGTCCAGTTAACATCCATTACCATAGAGAGTTATCAAATATTTTTTCTTGTGATGAGAACATTTCAGATTTATTCTCTTAGCAACTTTCAGATATGCAACACAGTAGTGTTAACTATAGTTATTCTTATTTCTAAAGATGTGAAAGTAGAATGCATAATGGAATAACTAGCTGGGTGGCACTGGCATCTTACCCAGGACTCCAGAACACCCTCATCTCTTTGTTCCCCTTTCCCCGTCACCCCGTCTCAGAAACGCCTCTTCTTGTTAAGCCATATGGGTGAGTATCTCATCCCCCCTCTTTGCTCTTAACCATCCTGTCTCCCCATCCTAGTTTCTCCATGCAGCCTCCAACACACTCAGGTCTCCACACACCCAAAACCCTCTCCTCCTGTCCCGGCTTCCCACCCCCTTCCACAGCCATTACTGTATTGCATCAAACCTTGAAAAATAGTTTGCACCTGTGCTTCCATTTCCTCCCCTCCTGTGCAACCCCAAGGCCCTCCCACTTTTCCCCAGGAAATTATTCTGGCCCTGATGCCCAAGCCCAGGAGCAGCCATGTCCACTGAACTTCCTTTCAGCCCTTAACCTCGGGCACATTTCTGTAACATCGCACACCATCTACCACAGGTGCATTTTGAACTCAGTTCCCTCCCCTGTCAAGGTTTGGTCCTCACTGCGTCTCTCCTCCCCCCTCCGATTCGAAGTTTCCTCCATTTACTGGCTCCGCCCCCGACTTGCTACCCATGACCCTTCCTAAGGAAGCACTGAGGTTTTCCTACCCTTCCCACATCATCTCCCAGACCGTGTCTGCCCCAAGCTCTGGGCAGTGTCTCAGGGTATTAGTGGGTATGAGCTCTGAGGGAAGACATTTTTATGAAAAAATGTAGCCTTCTATGAGGTGCCCTTGTAAATCTGCTTTTCACTCTTTAGCAAACAGGGTCACCTGGGCCTTGTTTTTTCTGTGCCTTTGTTATGCAGCTTTTAGCTGGGCTGGCAGAATTCAGCCAGAGAGTGACCTGGGCAGGCTCAGAGACCGCTTCAGCAGTGCAGGAAGGGTGACTAGTTAACCATTCACCTCCCTCCCACCAAGGACAGTGGAGAAGTAGCCCCACCCTGGTGTTTCTGATAATACATTTTGAGACCCTCCATGCCCCAGCGAGCAGCCAAGGAAGCCAGAAGGTCAGCAGAGCTGCAACAAGGTAATGAATGCTCTTTGTTTCTGGGATTCTGTTCAAAAGCAGATGCTTAGAAGAATTTGGAGAAAATTATAAATGTAGCCATATCTTCATAAGTGTCCTTGTCTAAGAAAGAATTTGTAGACTTCAGGGTAAGCCATACACCTCAATATTAACTATTCTTGCAATAATAATAATTATAATTATAATTATAATTATTATTATTAATAGAAAGTTAATGGGACATATTGAAAAGTCAGAAAAGTTGTAAATACAAAGAAAATCTATACACCCTCCACTTTCTTCAACAGTTATTAATATCTGCCAGATTTGTTTCATCTCCATGTGTATTTGGGTATATATTTTAGTTCTTAATGAACCATTTGAAAGTAAGTTGCAGACATCATGATATTTCAATCCTAAATACTTCTACACACATCTCCTAAGAATAAGGAGACATGCTTCTACCCAACCACAATAGTATTAGCACACTGAAGTCTATTAGCAATCATCCTGTTATATCATCTAATAGCCAGGCCATATTTCAGACTTTTCAGTTATCCTAAGAATATCTTTTATAGCTTTGTTTGCACCAAATCTGAATGCAACCTTTTTCTAAATAGGTAAGATAGTAAATACTTTAGATTTGCCTGTCATACTCCTTCTGTTACAGTCTCTCAACTATGTCTCCATAGTACAAAAGCAGCAATAGGTAATAGGTGAACTAATAAGCATCACTGTATTCCAATACAATTTTATTTACTAAAATAGACAACTCACCTGCAAGTCATAGTTTGGTGACCCTTGCTCTAGAACAGTACCTCTATCCATTTCTCCCCCATGATATAGACTCTTTAAAGGATCCAAACCAGTCATCTTACTGAATTCCCCAAATTCTAGATTCATTTAGTTATTTTCTCAAGGTGTTGTGTAATATATTCCTTCATCTTCTGTATTCTTTGTAAATTGTTAATTAGATCAAGACAGTTCTTGAGAGTCAGGTTAAATATTTTTTGTCAAGAATACTGGGTTGGGGAATGTTGGGAATGTTAACTTTTGAAAAACCATCCTCAAAGTCACTGCAACTGCACCTCAATCATTGATAATTCGTTCACTCCCACCCAAAGCGCTAGGATGCGCTCAGCCTCTGCCAGGTGTGGGGCTGAGGGCACTGATGAATACAGTGATGCGGTCCAACCTGCCCTTGGTGGAGTGGGCAGGACTGTTGGGCAATGGAAAAGCACATGCTAGAAAAGCCAGTGCCTCATTGCATCCTTCTAGACCTAAGCCAAAGGACTCACTTTACCTGAAATCGTTGTAAAAATTCAAATTCTCTAGCCCCTCAGACCCAATGAAATAGGATCTCTTGGCGAGTTCTAGAAATCTTCATTTTAACCAGTTCCACTATTACAATATCAAAAGAAAGCAGATGTGATGCAAGTCAGTTCCTGAGTGGGGAAGCTATCATCTGGAAGGAGGCTGCATCTTCCTCTGGTTTACCACTGGGCCTACCAGAGAGGTAGATATGCCTCACAGCCCAGGGCTCAAGGAGCCCTTCAGTTATAAGAGAAAAAGCATCCTGGCCTCAGGGACTGTGTTGCATTCTAAATGTGTTCATAAATCATTTGAGGCACCTCCCTTCCAAAGGTAGAAGGTAATTCCTCTCCCCTTGCATGTGGCCAGACTTAAGTGACTTGCTTCTAACAAATAAAATGTGGCAGAAATGATGATGTGGGACTTGAAGACTATATCCTAAAAGGCATTGCAATTTGCCCTTTGCATTCTCTTAAATCTCTTGCTCTGAGGGAAGCCAGCCATCGTACTGTAAAGACCCTCCAGCAGTAGTGTGGTTTTCCCCATGAAAGGAACAGAAGCCTCCAGTCAACAGCTGGCATCAACTTGCCAGCCCTGTGAGTGACATCTCAGAAGTGGGCTCTCTAGGCCTCATCAAGTCAAGCCAGAGGACTGTGGCCCTGGCTAACATCTTGACTGCAATCTCATGAGATCTTATAAGCTAGAACAATTCAACTGAGCTGCTTCTGCATTCCTGACCCACAGAAACATGTGAGATAATATATGTTTATTGTTGTTTTAAGCTTTTCATTTTGGGATAGTTTGTTATGCAGCAATGGGTAACCAATACAAGGACTTTGCACATAGTTTTAGGACTACTGCTGGAGTGGTACCAGTGAGCCCCATCTGCCACTCTACTTGAGAACAACACCAGGCAGGGCTCTTCATTCTTTCCTGTTTGATGGATGTATCTTCTCAACTGGCTGCTAACCTTACAGTGAATTCCCAGGCAGAAGCCTATGCCAGGCCTCCAAAGAATCAGGGGTTGTAGCATCAAACCCCTGGGCAAACAGTGCTTGGAGATGATGCCATTGCCCCTTCTCGGCCCACAGATTGTTCTTTTGAGACTATGTCTGAATGTAAGGCAGCTGGGCAGCCCCATTTCTGACTGAGGAACAGTTTTGCTCAATGTAGAAACAACAGCGCACATGGGCATTGAAACTGCCTTGATTCATTAGCTCCATGTTCTGACAAAACCAGCTGACTGGCTATGACTTTGAAAAATGATAAAACAATACTTTGGTTCCAAAATACTCCAGTCAATAGGGCCTATGAAAAAAAGTTAAAATTTAAAGGATCACCAATACTTTTTGGTAAGAGCAAATTTGGGGTGAGGGAGCAACATAGAATATTGTGATGTTTCCTTGTTGGTTTGATTTTATATTTCTGGTAGATACAAGTGAAAATCAACTTTGCTTACATCAAAAAAAACTGGGTTTTTTTTTTTTTTTTTTTAAGGATTAGACTACAACCCAGTAAATAATGGGCAAAGAATATAAACATACAGTTCACAAAAGAAAAGAGTCAAAAGGCTCTTAATATTGAAAAGATTCTCAATAATATTCATAGTTAGGAAAATATAAATTAAAACTGCCCTTAGTATGATCTCTTGCCTGTCAGTCTGGCAAAAGTCTAAAAGTTGAGTTTGAATAACACATTCTATTGCTGAAGCTAAAAAGAAATAATCCCTTTTATATGCTACTAATGAGAGTGTATATCTTATGGAAGAAAACTTGGCAATATGTAAAAAAATTACACATGCATTTACTTTTTAAACAAGTGATGCCATGTCTAGAAGTTTGGCCTGAAGATACACCTTCTCAAATCAAAAACAACTTAAGCACTAAGTATTTATTGTGATATTATTTGTAATATTAAAAGATTAGAAACAACCTAAATGTCCATAAGTAGAGGAATGGTTGAACAAACTATGGTATAGTCACATAGTGGGGTACTATGAAGCTATACCTCCCCAAAAATATGAGAAAGATCACTATCTAGTGAGTGCCAGAAGATATTAGATGAAAAGAGCAAGATGCAGAACAGCATATATTAGTGTTCATATTAGTATGTTATATACTATATAGATTAAACTATTAATATAATGTATATTACATTGTAAATTACATACTATATATAGTATATATTATATATTTTGCATTATAGTATATATCATGTACAATATGTAATATTAGTATAGTATGTATCATTTATAGTATATGCTATAATATACAAGGGCTGTTCGAAAACTATCCAGCCACATAATATGAAAAATAGAGGCATTTATGGCTGAATTTTTTCCAGACAGCCTTCATATAGTATATTACATATACTATATAGTCACCCAAAATGAGTAGACAAAGAAATGTCCCAAATGAAAGAACAGAACAAAACTTCAGAGAAAGAACAGGACAAAACTCCAGAAAAAGAATGAAACAAAATGGACACAAGCAATCTACCAGATGCAGAGTTGAAAACACTGGTTAGAAGGATGCTCAGGAACTTAGGGGAAGAGTAGACAAACAGTGAGAACTTTAACAAAGAGATAGGAAACATAAAAATGAAGATAGAAAACATAAATGAAGTCAGAAATGAAGACTACAATAACTGAAATTAAGAATACTTTAGAAGAAATCAACAGTCAGTTAAAATGAAACAGAAGATCAAATCAGTGATTTGGAAGACAAGGTAACAGAAAACATGCAATCAGAACAGCAGAAAATACAAAAGAAAAAAAAATGAGGACAGTTTAAGGAGCCTCTGGGACAACATCAAGCATACCAACAATCACATCATAGAGGTACCAGAAGCAGAGGAGAGAGAGCAAGAAATTGAAAACCTACTTGAAGAATAATGATGGAAAACTTTCCTAACCTGACAAAGGAAATGGACATACAAGCCCAGGAAGTGCAGAGTCCCAAGCAAGATGAACCCAAATAGGCCCACACCAAGACACATCATAATTAAAATGCCAAAGGTGAAAGACAAAGAGAAAACCTTAAAAGCAGCAAGAGAAAAGCAGTTAGTTACCTACAAGGGAGCTCCCATAAGACTGTCAGCTGATTTCTCAACAGAAACTTTGCAGGCCAGAAGGGACTAGCAGGAAATAGTCAGTTAAGAAAAACAAGAACCTACAACCAACATTACTGTACCCAGCAAAGCTATCATTTAGAATCAAAGGACAGATAAAGAGATTCCCAAACAAGAAAAAGTTAAAGGAATTCATTACCACCAAACCAGTATTACAAGAAAAGGGGGCCACATACTCAACCTGACAAGTTCAAGGGAGGCCCGCATATTGCATGTCAGGGCTTACAAAACAAGAGACCAATGTAATCACACAGAGTGATCTGAACATAAAAATCCCTAACTAAAAGGTGGTCATGGTGGATAGCAACGTCCTTGGCCTGGAGCTTCCTTGACAAAGATCAGTTTTTAAGTTTGAAATTCTCTGTTGTTTTTGTCTTTGCATCTAAGATAACATACCTTTGAAATGCCAGAGCAATCTTCTTTTCCAGATCCCTCAAAGGCACAACCAGAATACAAGACCACATTGTTATCTTGTTGTCCACATACCATCTCTATGTGCTGTAGATGTTCACTGTCCTGTACCCACCAATGTAAAATAAGTATGGATCTCTCTCTCTTTTACTTCTTATCCTGTCCCAGAGATTTCCCCGCTTTGCTTTCTCCCTCCTCCCTAATATATCACCAGTGAATTGTGTGTAAACTTACATCTCCTCCTTTGACTCCAATGTGTAAAATAAACGGTGGAACTGCCATTCTCCAGATTTTCCAATCCATTGAGATTTTGCTTCCTGGCAATTGCTGTCAATTTGGCTCAAATAAACTCTTATAAGACTTTTTCTTAGGCTGTACATTCTTTTGTCAACAGACACTAGACTTATGGGGTACTCACTTTGTAAGTTGTATAAATGTCTGATCACTATATTGTACACCTGAAATGTCGACTGTAACTGAAAAATAAATACTTACTTAAATTTTTTAATTAATTAAATTTAAAAACAAAATCAACCTTAAATTTGAATATAGGAGGAATAAAGGACCCTAATTGTGTATCTAAGTAATGTTTAAATGACTTTCAAGATACTGCTCTCGTTGTCCAATTGTGCTTAGTGACATACATTTTAAGGATTTTAAAAAACTTCAAAATATTTTTTACTTTACTCAGTAGTTTTATTACTCAGTAGTAATACTGAATTATAATTCAAAGAAATGAAGAATTCCAAAGCCTGCAACCTACTATGGGAAAAGGATACCTCTATAGGTGCAGCACTACAATTCTAGTTCTTTTCCAGAGCCACAAGTCACCCCAGTAATGGGCCAGGGCGTGAGAAGTACAGTGACCTGCCTATGGCTACACGTTACTTGGCACTCAGGTCCCTTCCCGGGCACTCGTGAAGGACACGGGCCTTGTGAAGGACATCAGGCTGTGCCAGATTCTACCTGTGGGACCTATAATAACGAGTTAGTGTTCACAGAGCGCCGCGGAGGAATCAATGAGAAGCAACAGAGGAGTGGCCCAGCCAGTGCACCTGTCAGAACTGTGCTTCCGCCCCACCCTGCAGGCTGCTAGGGGCAAACTCCAGCCTGACAGACAGGGCAGGCTTTGAGCAACTTTACTGCGGGGAGGTTTCAGAGCCTAAGGAAAGAAATCGTGGAGGCGATTTCATGCCTGAGGGCCTGATGGAAGATGGGGCACCTCAGGAAGTGCATGGTGAGGCCTAGGAGACATGACAGACAGGGAAACGGCTACTTCCTAGGTGGGTTTGGGGGCACTGAGAGGACCCTGAATTAGTAAGACCCATAGTGTCTACAGGGGCTGACCCAGAGCCTTTCCATGATGTTGGGTCCTGATCCCTCAATCTCATAGAAAAGGCATAGTCCTCCTTTGCAAAATCCCCTAACAAATAAGCCATTTGGCTCACCTAGTACAGGTAGGCTAGATTCACTAGCTAGCTCCAAGGCCTTTCAGGAAATGCCCTGCTGAGTGGTCTGGCACATGAGAGCAGTGGTGGCTCATGCACCCCTGCCCACACACCCTGCCCAAGGTTCAGCTCCTTCAGGCCCGAGCAGCCTCCAGGAGAACACACGGAGTGGTTAAATCACTGCCCACCTCTCTTCCACATTGGCTTGCTGTCTGCCACCCTGTCCCCTCAAAGAGGGAGTGGATGAAGTCACTGTACTCCCATCACTGGCCCCACCTCAGCCAGAGGGCTGGGGCACCCTCCTGATTGAGGTAAAGGGCAGACTATTTTCAAGCAGTCACATGCTTCACCAGCTGGAATCTCCTCCCCACCCGCCAGAGCATTCCTTATTAGGGAAAGAAAGCTGCATCCAAGTCCTCCACTTGGTTCCTGTTGGGGTACTCGGGTTGGTGGCAGCATGCATGATACTCCAGGAATCCCAGGTATGCAGGATCCCAGGAGGCTCGTGGCATGAAGCAGACCCGCCACGCATGGTTCCCCACCAAAAGTTAGAGGACATTTCTCCCCTCCGGCCCACCCACAACCCTCACAGGTTTCTCTTTCCGTTGGAGAAACTCCTACACCAGAAGCGCAAGTATCAGGGTTTCTGGTGTCCAGAATGGCAGCTGGCAGCACCCAGGCCACCATACTGACAGGGGAAACTCTCCCCACTGGGTTCGCCAGGAGCTAGGAGTCACTGAGAGGAAGGCAGGGGTGATTTTGTACTACTCCCCACCTGGACAAGCCATCTCCATTTCAATCCAACTAGTGTTTTCCTCCACCCTGTCTCATCCTGACACGTGTCACTGAGGCTCTCAGTTGTAGACAGGTAGCGGTCTTGACCTCTCTCAACACAAAAAAGCAAAGACAAAACCACACTCGCCCACGGTCCTCCAGTCTGGAAGTATGGGAGGACTTCCCATGTGAGAGAGGAAAGGGCAGGTGACATGACCCTGGCATTATTTCCTCACCCTCTGGGGCTCCCATGTGTGTCACCAACAGAGCTGTCTAGAAAGCTGGGACAGCAGACACTGTGTGAAGCCCCCACCAACCCTGGGGGCTGACTGTGAGCCCTTATCCTTCCCCTCGAGGACTCTTAGCACAGGCTAGGGTGTGTAAAAAGGGCACTCCAGAAGGCCTAGAAGTTACAAGGAGTTATAACTCAGGTAATCTAAGCCACTGTTGCTTCAGTAGTTTCTCTCTACTGTCCCTATAGGCAGTGCTTCCCAGATTGCTCGGATGATAAATATTACCTCCTGGAAATCTGGATTCATTGGGCCAGTCCAGAATGGGACTCAGGATTTTAACTTTTTCAACAATTATCATAGTTCTTGTCATCGTGGCTCCTCACAGATCCAGCCAGCCTACCTACCATCTCTCTTCTGCCCGAGTAAGATCACCTTCCGAGGTTGATCTCCTATCTCTGGATCCGTTCCCTTCCTATGACCTGCTCTGATATGATGACCCCCTTCAGGGGAGACCCACCACCCACACGGCCTAGGTCCTTTGCTACGCAGCAGTCACATCGCATGAGGTTGCCACAGAAGTCACCTTAATGCCTCCCGCCCCTGCCCCCACCCGACTCCAACCTGTAAGGTAGAAACGGGATGAACACGTACTTACCTTTCCCCCCAGCTTTAATTCAGTGAAGACCTATAACCCGTGGCATACCCCATTTCTCCGTAGATTATAAATTGAAGAAATACCACAGGGAGCTCCCCTCACCCAAAAATGGCTTTAGTTTTAGTTGAATTGGTTGATTGGGGTAGTCCACTTAACTGACCCCAGGGGAGGGCATAGAACGCACAAGAGTAGGTTTTCATAGTGTAGAGGAAGCATGATGGCACAACCCGTCTTATGGGGGTGTCTCACCTAAATTCGCAGACCTCATCCCTATTTGCCGTAAGGTGGGGCATCACACCTTCCAATACCAGAGGAGGAAATCTGGACTTCTTTACTGATAATGTTTGATGTTCAAAAGCAAGTAACACACATGAAAAGACTCTCAACATTATTGGGCATTATGGAAATTTCCAATCAAAACTGTAATGAGATACCAATTCATACTACCTAGGATGGCTATAAGAATAATTTTTTAATAAACAGAATAACAAGTATTGGTGAGGATGTGGAAGAATTGGAAATCTCATGTATTGCTAAAGGGAATGTAAAAAGGTGTAACCTCTGGAAGACAGTTGTGAGTTCCTCAAAACGTAAAGTTATGTAATCCTTGCTAACAGATGTCACCCCAATAAGTCTAACAATAAAAATGAATTAAAAAAAAAACAACAACAAAAAAAAAAAACGTAAAGTTAGCATATGACCCAGCAATTCTGTTCCTAGGTATATACCCAAAGGAATTGAAAACAGGTTCTACAACAAATACGTGCACACAAATGTTCCGAGCTGCATGTTCACCAACTGATGAATGAATAAACAAAACTGGCATATGCATACAGTGGACTTACTCAGCTCTACAAAGGAATGAAGGCCTGATACATGCTGCAGTGTGGACGAATCTCAAAAACATTGTGCTAAATGAAAGAAGGCAGACACAAAAGGTCACATATTGTATAATCCCACTTATATTAAACACCCACAAAAGCTGAAATACCCAGAGAGCAAATAGTAGTTGCCCGTGGGGAGTAGGGAGGGAGGGAGTGGCTGCCTAATGGGTAAGGGGTTTTCTATGTTGGGGTGATGAAAATGTTTGGAATTAGATAGAGGTGGTGGCTATCGGTATGCTAAATGCCACTGGATTGTTCACTTTAAAATGGTTAGTTTATGTTACAGGCATACCTTGTGGATATTGCTGGCTCAATTCCAAACCCCTGCAATAAAGCAAGTCATACGAATTTTTTGGTTTTCCAGTGCATATAAAAGTTCTGTTAACACCATACTATAGTCTATTAACTGTGCAGTAATAGAAAAATGTTTTAAAAATATACACACCTTAATTTAAAAAATCTTTATTGCTAAAAAATGCTAACCATCATCTGAGCCTGTTGGGAGAATGATGCCAATAGACTTGCTCGATGAACAGTTGCCATAGAACTTCGAGTTGTAAAAAAATAAAAATGCAACATCTGAGAAGCACAATAAAATGAGGTATGCCTATATGTGAATTTCACTTCGATTTTTAAAAAATGTTAACACATGTAAGGAAAAAAAAGGGCCAGTTGCCGGGTGGGTTTTCAGAAGCTGCTAGCCTTTGCCAGAGCTTTGATAGTCAAAGGACACATCTCCTTTGACCAAATGATTTGTGCCAGCACTGCTGCCTGTGATTTCAGTACTGCAGTAAAGGTCCTTGCACTTAGGGCCCCCTCTCAAGGCTTCAGTCCCCAGTTTGCTGAACACCACAGAGACTCATGGAAGTAGAACAGACTTCCCTAAACAGAAGACCAAGCTTGTACCTAAGCATTTCTAATCATTTAAAGTTTATTAGCATATAAAAGTAAAGTACTCTTACAAACCCCAACTCAGAGCCTTTAAAAAAGCTTTTGATTATACATAAGAACACATAAATGTTTAAAACTAATTCTACCTAGAAATTTCAGCATAATCATTTTAAACAAATAACAGCAGAAAGAAGTGATGATAATCCACCCTTTGTTCTAAGTTTTAAGTGGGAATGATTAACTTTCCAGGAAAAATAAAAGCACAAACTTTTAAGAGCAATTCAATCCAATAAATGTCCAATTTAGAAGTAGATCGACAGTGCTGGTCCAGCCTGCCACCCCTGATTTATTGAGGTAGGAGTTCCCATGAAATCAGCCATTCAACTCTTGGAGCATTAACACTCCTAAGTTCTGCTTTCAGGCACTTAATTGCCGAGTAATACTGATTTTTGTAAAAGGCACAAGAAGTTCACATTTTTGCTATATCAAATTTTGTTACCAAATATGCCAGGTTACTACAGAGTTCATTTTTTAAAAATCATTTTCTCCCAGGTAGAACTGCTGATTCTTAGTAATTATTTCTTAAGGTTTATCTCCAGAATTAAATCAATATTTATTATTGTACACAACTGGACAGAAGCTTTTGTTCCTCAGCAGTCTCCTAAGAATAAAAGTGGTGATCCAGACAGTTTGGCACCCAGGTGTTATAATACAGAAATACACATCTTCCCTGGATCTCTCCAGAGGAATCCAGTTACCAAAGTACCCCAGGAAAGTTCTCCAAAAGTGTCACTTCACTATAAGAAGGCTTTAGGATGTCAGTATGCTGGTACCTGCCCCAGTGTAAATTATCTAATTATCCTAATTACCTTCTTTCAAAATGAAAGAAAGAAAAAGGGAATAGAAAGAGGAGAAAGGAGGAGAGGAAGAGGAAAGGCAAGCAGAGGGAGAAATAAAGGAACTAGAAGAGTAATCTAGTTTCTCTGCCCCAGAAGCAATTAATGCCGGAAACAAACTGGACCAAGCTAAACATTAATGACCACTGCTGGCTGGCCTTTGGCAGCACAGGGTTGTGATATGTGCACCTGGCTTCCAGAAACCACCTACATGGATTCAAAACCCCACCTCACCATTTAGAAGCATGTGACCTTGAATAAGTTCTTTCTGGGCCCTTTTTTCCCCCCTCTTCTTCATCCACCAATAGGAATGACCCCACAGACCTGGAGTAAGTAGGTCTAAGTGAGAGAACCAGCTCAAGTGCCCAGCTAGAGGCACTTTGCCTTTCCTGGGGTGTAAAGCACCAATAGTTTAAACTGTGTAGGAGTTCAGAACGAGTCACCCCAAGATGTGCCTGTAATACGCAGACTGTTCTGAGCTAAGGCGGCTGGCACCTTGCGGGCTCAAGAAAGCCGTCCACCCCATGTCCCTTTAATTACCTAGAAGAATTTGAATTGGGGTGTTGCCCATAATAAGAGATGATCAGAAGCAGCCCCCCTTTTTTGTTATCTATCTATGGGGCAGGGCAAAGTACTAGTTATGGAACAGCTGCAAGGACCCTCTGAAGCCCCCAAGTGCCTTCCCTCCTCCGCAACCCAGAATGCCTCATCGACCCCCTCCTAGCTGTCCCCAGGCCTCTTGCACATGTGGGGTCTCTGCCGCTCTCCTGTGTACGAAGCTTTGTTCATGACACTGAGGCTGTACCAGGGACCTCAGAACATAAACAATGTTATTGTATTTTTTAATGAAAAAAAACAAATAAAATAAGGATCTACTCTACATAACATTGAACAGGCATCCATAGTTCACGGTGTGGAGGACTCAGAGGAGGGAGACGAGGAGGTGCCTGCAGCAGGTTCTTTTTCTTCGTAGATGGGAGGCAGGTCAGATGAGAAGTGCGGAGCGTGTGAGAAGGCCAAGGAAGAGGCGGTCCCGGAGATCGTGTAGATGGGTATGCGCTCCCCGCGGGAGGCTGCGCCAAGGCTCTCAGGAGCGCGGGCCCTGCGTGCCAGGGGGAGAGCGGGAGAGTGAGGGCCAGGAAAGCGTAACACGCCTTCAGGAAGTTCTTTTCGAACGTTTGGGAGCATTTGCAAGGGTCTAAGGAGTAACTGTCTCCACATTCTCTCTCTTACAGATACACTTCCATTCCTTAGCCCTTACACTTTCCTTACAACTGACTGTAACATTAAGGCAGTCTCGCTCCTGTTGTCATTTCCTTTGTCATTGAAAAGATATGGACTACTAATGTATAGGTGCCATTCAAAAAGAACACACACACACGCACACACGCGTGCGCACACACACTCACGCGCGCATGCGCGCGCACACACGTACGCACTCGCGCACACACACGCATGTGCACGCACACACACACGCTTGCGCACACGCTTGCGCACACGCTTGCGCACACACGCTTGCGCACACACGCACACACACATGCGCACATCCACACCCCACGCGCACACACGTACGCACACGCACACACGCACGCACACACACTCTCTCTCTCTCTCTCTCTCTCTCTCACACACACACACACACACACACACACTGTTACTCTTCTCCGAGGCAGCTAACAGAAAAATTAAATTAGGCCAAAAACTTGAAGGAAGCAGGGAGGAATACTGGTGAATGGAGTGGGCTCCAGCAACAAGCAGACCTGCATCTGAATTTTCACTCTTCTGCTTTCTTGGGTGAGTTATTAAACCTCTCTAAGCTTCCTTATATACAAGATGGGGATGATGACAATGCCTACCTCCTGAGCGGCTATAAGAATTACATGAAGTAATGCAAGAAAATCCAGACTCTGGCATGCAGAAACAATCGTAGCAGCAGCAGGAGTAATTTTTTAAGGTAACAGACACTGATTTTAGGGCTTAGAGGCATTCATCATTAAAGAAAAGAGTAGAAAACATCACCGACAAGATTGTACAAATGCCTTGAACCTAACCTCCCCTTCACTGTACAGGGCAATTCCTACATCCATCTGTGGTTGGATCTCCAGCTCATCGTCCAGCTGGAGGCACGAGAACAGCATGTGCCAGAAAACGTGAGTGACCAGCTAAGGCAGCCCACGCGCCCAGCATGCTCACCCAGCAGGTCTAGCTTCTCCCTGCTTTCAACAATGCACGTGTCTCCACATCTTGAAAGTCGATTTCCACTGAGTCCTGCGTATCCACTTTGCCCTGTCAGTCCTGCTCTTCCCTGGCACTTCCCAAAATTCCTTCCTGTCACGCCCACCCCCCTGTGGATCCTCCACAGGGCTCTGACTGGTTGCCCTCCTGGGTCCAGCAACCTCTTCACAGTTCCATCTCCAGCACCCCGTCTCTCACAAGGCCTGACCTGTCGAGTCTATCTGAACGGTGCATGCCTTGCAGCCTCTCCACCACATGTCAGGTCCCCATATGCTTCCTGCTTTTCCCTCCTCCTCAGTCAGGGACATTCCGCTGTCCCTGTCCCTCACCCCTGACACGATTATCTCTGCTTTTCCTCACTGGCATCTCCATTTCAGGTGCCCTCCCACATTCCTCCCCCTTCTAACCACCACAGTTCAGGCTCCTGTGACCTCAGACCTGTCCTTGGCCTCCCAACTGGTCTGGCTGCCTCCAGCCGTTCCCCAGTTGTGACCTGCACTAACTAACTGCTGCTGGGGTCCCATTGCTCTGACTCCAAAACCTTTGACTGCACTCCTCTGCCATCAGGAAAGGCATGTAGATTTCTGTAGTTTGATCTGACCCCAGGTACATGTCCTAATTTGTGGCACACAGGGAGCAGGGGAGGTAGGGGGCGGGTGGAGCTTGTATTCCTCTTTGGTGCCTCTGAGAAGGCTCTGAGGCCCAGGGAGCTTAATGTTGAGGGAAGAAGCACAGCCCGGCCAGTTCGAGGTGCAGGCTGACTTTAGCCAGTCATTCAAGTATGTCCATTAGACACTAAAACCCTCTGTACTTCTTGGGGGTCCCCTTGCACCCCCATACCTCCCCACGATCTAAAGCAGCAAGTAGGGGACCTCCTGAACCCTGTTCAGTGCTCAGTCCAGATGTTGGGTTATTAGATATTTTGAAGGTCAGCCCTGCTAGGAGCAGAGAAGGCTGCCTGGAGGAGCCTTCACATTAACCTGGCACAAGCACTTTCATAATTAACTGATGCGCTGCCCAAAGTTGCCCGGAGGTATTGTTAATGTTAAGGCAATAATTCTGACGTGATGTCAGCAAAAAAGACACTCACACTCTGACATTTACTCCTGTACCACAGCCTTAAAGCTCATCTGGCCTATACTCAGGTATAGGCCTGAAAGTGGTAAAATGCTGCTCCTGAAGCTCAAATGGAAAGTCTTACCCATAGTTAAAAATGCTGTAATAGGAAGGTGGACTTTCACTTGGAAGCAAACGGTTCGCCCTAGGACTTCGAGTTATTACAGAACCTGAAGACGCAGGAAAGTAAGGTGGTGGCGGGGGTGGGAATATTACCACGGCATCACCTAGGGAAACACAAAATTTGAAGAACAGATGAGTGATAAATGCAAACAAATTAGCAAGAACAAGATAAATGAATTATATATTTGGCCCATCTATGGAAATGGTCAAAACACCTGTGCTAACTTCAGAATTAAAAAGGGGGCTGATCAATTTACAGAGACAGAGGGTAGAGGTTTCCAGGTGCTGAGGCGTAAGGGGAACTGGAGTGAGTGTTTAATGGATGTCAAGTTTCTATTTGGGATGATGGGAAACTTCTGGCAATTGATAGTGGTGACAGGTGCACAACACTGTGAATGTATTAATACTTAATGCCACTGCACACTTAAAAATGGTTAGAATGGTAAACTTTATGTTATGTATACAAGGGCTGTCCAGAAAAAAAATCCAGCCAAAATTGCCTCTCTTTTTTATATTACATGGCTGGATATTTTCCAGACAGCCCTCATCTCATCACATTTTTAAAAAATAGTAGGCCTATGTCTCATAGCAAGTCTCAGCAAAAGCACTTCAGTGAAGCAGTTGCTACCAATGTACCTCCCTGGGGATGTCTTCAGCTTTAAAGCTTTTCTTGTTTTTAACTTACAATTTTAATGCATCAAAAGTTAGCTGTTGGATGAAAGGCCGTATTTCTCAAATACAGTTTCAGCCTCTGAACAAATGACAATAAGCTACTCTGTAGCCCATTGTTGTCACTTCCATAGCTATGGCTCATCCTCTTGTTGAGCCATTTTATCTACCAACATTCTACCCAAACTTTACAAAACAAAGTTAAAATCAAAGAAAAGCTTGGGTTTTTATATTTCTGTTGCTACTGTTTGCTGTAGCAGATATGCCTGCATTTTGGGGAGGAGAAACTAGGGACCAGATACAAGCTCTAATCTGTATTCTGATTCCCATACACAGTGCACAGGAGTTGCCCAGAACATTCTAGGCATGTGGCAAGCACCACTAGGTAGAAGCCTGAGGATAGCCTTTGATAAATTGGCAGCACCAAGTGATAGCTCAGGAAAAATGAAGGAGAAAGGACTTTTCTGCAGGGAGGATATTGGTTTGCGCTGGTGGCAGATCTGATGCTTGCCTGGGTAGGTAGGTACAGGATTCTTTAAAGCGACTGGGATTCCCTTTGCCTGTTAGCAACCCAGCATGGCACTGACCTAGTTATTCGCCCCTTCTGCGCCTCAGCTGCCACATCTGTAAATCATAGGCTGTAACTATACCTGCCTCAGATGCCAGGTAGGAGGATTGGGTTCGTGTGTGTGTGTGGGGGGAGGGGGTTTAAAACAGTGTTGGGCACACAAGGAACCCTCTCAGCTGTTGCACACTGACCAAGCTGCTTTCGTCCTACTCCTGGAAATTATCTGCGTATCTGAAGAAACACTCTCAACTGACAGTCTTGGCCAATGGTTCCCCTCTCCACCTTGTCGCCTCAAGCACTTACCCAAAGGTAACTTAACCTTTCAGAAAATGTGTTAACTCCGTGCTCCTTCTGCGAGGAGATGGCCCTTAGAGCTCACGTCAATGGCTGTCATTTAATTTTTTTAGAAGGTCTTGGTAGGTCAGTGGAAGTAAGAGGTTAACGTTAAGTGTTCACTTCAATTACATATTGTAGAACAGAGGATCTAGGAATAAGCCTGTAAAGCAGGCCAATCACTTAACAAACACAAACAAGGAACTGCTCAGTCACTAGTTATCTTTGGGGCTTGTCCTTCTGCCCAGTCAGCCCCTAGCTCTTTCACACCTTGCAACCTGCTTCCCCCCAAGAAAGAAGTCCCAATTCCCCTGGGGTTTCCCTTTCACTAGGCCCTGCAGGGCTTGATGTCCTCTGTGAGTTGACAGCACATACCCTTCAGGGAAGGCTGTCTCCTATACCTGCTTAAGTACCTGGGGTCCAGCACTGAGTGTGCCCACACTGAGGATATCATAGGTCTTGGTTTATCTATTCTAGGGGAGAGAAGAGGCTTCCATTCTGGAAACAGCTGAATTCTGGGACTTAGCCAATAAGTGCCTCTTATTATCCCAATTTCCCTCATAAGGCAGAACTACCCATTGATATATGATGTCTGGAATCTTATTAATTGCTCTAAAATAACTTCTAAAGATTTAAACCCTATCCCATTATGTCAAAGGAGAGAAAAATAAGCAGTTAGGGTGCTAGATTTTTATAGGTTTGATGAGAGTTAAAGGGTTAAGTGGACAGATTTTAAACCACGCAGTGCCAACATCAGCACAGAACTGCCCAGGAGTCACCCTGCCCCAGCACCAGCAGCCCTGTTCTCTGCAGCCACTGTCCCCCCATTCCAGCTCCCAGGAGGGAGGCTGCGCCCAGAAACTCCCGATAGGAAACCCAAAGAGCACACCTCAAAATGCTCCCAACTAAGTGGAAGACTACGAGCATCTCGTGAGTGTGTCTCCCTGTACCCGACTGTGCTTCCCCAAAGGACTGAGAGCACGTGTTTCCGGTGAGCCCTTTCGCCAGGTACACTACCCGGAACACTTGGTGAAGATGAAACCGGCAGAAACAGAATTACAGCCCAGTGCCCCAGGGAAGGTACTATGTGACGGCCTTAGTAGATGTGTCCCTACCAACTGCATTTGGATTCTGGCTCTGCCACTTGCTGGTGTGTCACCTTGGGCAAATTACTTGGTAGCCCTGGGCCTCCGTGTGTTCCTCTCTCACATGGAGATACTAAGAGCATCTGCCTCCGTGGGTTGTTATAGGTATGAATGAATTTCACAGTACACATCCTTGAAGAGCACATGTTAAGGCACTTAGATGGCTATTTGGCACAGAAATAAACTGTGTATGTGCTAGCTATTATTAATACATACCTAATATTTGTATTGGCACTATAAGTATATACCTGCACAAAGAAGTAGTGGGGAACATCACCTATGGCTCAGTGCAAGGATTGTCTGTAAATCCATCTGCCCTTCCTCTCTGAGACCAGTGCCATACAGGGCCTGCAGCCCAGGGGAAACTCACCCCCACCCCCAAGTCTGTGCTCAGTGAGCATTGCTGGATCCAGCAGACAGCCCCAAACATGAGAAAAAGCTCCCTCACCACACTCCAGCTCTGGTCCCTCCATGGTTTCTGCTCTGTAACTCTCTTTGCCTAACCTTTTAGATGTGAAGGCTGTGGCTGCAGAGCTTTCTACTTTAAAAAGTTGGGAGGCTAAAAAAACGTCAGTGATTTGCAAAAATGAGTACTGGCAGGGTTTTTCCCTGGTTGTGTGAAGTGGAGGCCAAAGATCCTTCTGTTCTCTGGGGGGCTGGCTCTGGGGAAGGTAATCCCTCTATTCTGCCGGACCCTAGGGACCCAAAAGGAACTTTTAGGCATTCTATGAGGGACAGAAGTGACAGGGGTGGTCACATTTCATCTCTGTGCATACCACTGCTTCCAAACATTGCCCCAACCCAGAAGCCAAGGATGAAGTTACAGAAAGTGAAGAACAATGCAGAAAACAAAAGGCCCCTCAAAACATAGAAGCCCAATGGATGTGGGACAGACTTAGAGTGCTGGAAGGAGTCTTAGAAACGTACTGCTCACTTTATAGATATAAAAACTAAGGCCATGAAGCGTTAAGCTCAGTCATCCAGTGACAGCCAAGGGTAAGGACCACCATGTCCAACTACACAAAGTGCCATGGGTTTCAATGTGAGAATAACAGGGGAAAGATGATCACTTGGCAGGTCCCCAAGGTGGCATAGGGGTCTCATGCTGCCCTTAAGGCTCTTCTCACTTTCCTATTAATTTGTTCTGTGACCTCAGGCAAAGTCACTACTTAATGTACTAAGGCAGTGGATCTCGGCCTTCCTAATGCCGCGACCCTTTAATACAGTTCCTCATGGTGTGGTGACCCCCATAACATTATTTTCGTTGCTCCTTCATAACTATAATGTTGCTGCTGTTATGAATCGTAATGGAAATATATGTGTTTTCCGATGGTCTTAGGCGACCCCTGTGAAAGGGTTGTTCGACCCCCCAAAGGGGTCGTGACCCACAGGTTGAGAACCACTGTTAAAGCTTTTGCTAAATAATAAGGAATTACTGGGGGAAAATATGTTCAAGGACTCCTATGGGGCTTAGCAGAATAGCAGTGAGAGACAGAAAGAGAGAGAGAACATCAAGGCCAGACCCCAAGGCAGCCAGGTGATGCCCTGACGCAACAGCCACTATGATAGGAGCAAGCATAGGAACGACGGCCACGCACCTACAGCGACCTGGATGGGCTCCGTGTTCTGGGTCTGTCTCTCTTCACTTTCAGGGGCATTCTGGGTCTCACTCAAGTTGTTTCTCTTCTTCACATGGGCAACCACGAAGAAACACAAGCCCACAAGCACAACCAAGGGTCCCATGATCTGCAGGGACAGGAATCCACAGAGCTGGGGCTCCTCGTTGGCCGCGTCTGTCTCATTCAGTGGTTCGTTCGCCCAATCTGACTCACATCCGGGGACCCAAATGCCCAATACGCTGATGAGCATGCCACTGGTCAGGAACAGAAACCCAAAGATGAGGCTCTGTGCAAACTGGCGGCTCTCTCCACAGATGAAGGCCTGGTCAGGGTCTGCCTGGTTGCCTTGCAGGTGCCGATCCCGGACCTGAAGCAGCGCGCGGGACCGGGCCAGGATCACAGCCACAAGCCCCACAGCCGCACACGTGGGCCCAACGACCTTCAGCACCATACTGCAGTCGGGGAAGCTTTCGAATTGGCATGTCTGGAACCCAAAGATGGAGAGCAGGATTCCCACAAACAACAGGACGGCACCAAAGATGAACAGGAAGAAGATGAGCTTGCTGACGTGCCTATCGGGCCGGACCCTGGCTGGCTCAGCTGATGCAGGAGACATGGCCAGAAGAGGCCCCTTCCCCGGAGTGGGCTGTGTTTCAAGACGGTTTCAAGAGCTCTGCAAAGATAACCAAACACCGAATTAAAGTGGGCACAGGGGTACCTGACCCACCCCGTTCTTTTGCTGCCCATTTCAGAAATCACACCAGGATGAAATCAGAGGGAGCAGAACTTTATCTGATGGACACATTGTAGAACAATGAGTTGGTTTATGAGTCAGAAGGACTGGTATTCAGAAACTCCTGAATATTTAATTTTATGAAGACATTCAAGAAGAGGAAATGCAATTCCCATACACCCAAGAGTATTTTAAAAAAACAAAACCCCTCACAGGGATGTAAAGTATAGCCCAGGAAATACAGTCAATAATGTGTAACAACTATGTGCGGTGTCAGGAGGTAGGGGGATGACTTTGCAACTTATACAAATGTCTAACCACCATGCTGTACACCTGAAACTATAGTGAATACCAACTGTAATTGAAAACAAATTTTTTTTTGAAAATTCAATTAAAAAATACATACAACAAAAGTAACTGGGTGTGACTTTTCCTGTTCTAAGTCTTAAAAACTCACTCCCCCAGGCCAAAAAGTAAAACAATGGTGAGTGAGGGAAGAACCAAGGGGATCATTTTTGATTTACAGACATCCCACATTTCATCACGGCTGCTCTGAGTATTCCCATGTCTGTAAATTTCATTCTGTAACTAACTTTCCATTTCCTGTTTCAGACCGTGGTACTTTCCGCTCCACGCTCCATTCCAAGGCTACGGCTCCAAGAGACCCAAGTTCAGCAGTTTCAACTGAGTGGGAAGATGGTACAGGAACACAGTGAGTTTGGGGGATGTTAGTTATTTCTGTCAAAATGTGATTCTTGAGTTCTCTAACAGGTGCTGCCTCAGCCTAAAATCTGGTGGCCCAGCGGCTGGGGCCCGGGACGGCCCAGGGGAGTGTGGCACAGCAGGCCAGGTGGAGCCTTGTCTCCCAGGTGGGCAGGCAGCCTCCGGCTCACCCCGCTCTGTGGTGCCACCCACTTCCACAAAGAGGTTTAGGCTGTTAAAAATAAGCAGCTGATAAAATCAGCAGCTACAAAGCACTAAACAGCAATAGAAGTTGACTTTGAAAGAAGAGTCTAAGTGAAATCAAGTGAGAAAGCACCTTCCACAAGTTCACCCATTCCCTGTAATTCAAGAGCATCATACATTAAATGTGCCCCGAGCAGTTGTTAAAGATTCGTCTCGTTTATACAGACTGACTTTATTACCTAGTTACCTTATTTACTCTAATACATAAGAGATTTTACCAGGACTCTTCAAGTTGGGCACTTGAAAAGACAACCCAAGTGTGAAAACTATCTTCACGGCTCCAAGAAAGAAAAACTTTCAAAATATCTTGCGCCATGTGCTTCCATGGTCACATGAAAGAGCCCAAGACTGAAGCTATAAAGCCGAGGCCATCCTGACAAACTCAAATCATGACCAAGTAGGGTCAGTTTAGGCAAAGAAAGCAAACAACAGGTCTTACACTAGGAAGTACTTTTCCAGGAAAAAGTATGATAGAATCAGAAGGAAGCTAAAGAAAGGAGGAAATGTAGGAGAGAAATAAGTTTTCATTTTAAACTTGGCCAAACTATATTTCTGAAGATGTAATTAAGCTTGAGACAAAGTATTGTACATAGATATATAATATATATATATATAATTTATAATTTTATATATATATATTAATATAATTTCTGAATTATATCATCTCTTTTGCTGGTTCCAGAGATAAGGGTGGCTGTCTGCTACAAAATTCTATCAGGAATTAATTTATTCCTGGCACCTTCAACTTTGAAGTGAGCCACAAGGCTTCGAAGGTCTAAAGGCAAATCCCCAAATACTAGCAAAGAAAACAGACGCTAAAACTGATCTGTAGCTTCTTTACCGGGGAGTAGCGGCATAGCACTGGCAGGTATTAATCCCTGGTCCAGAATACTGTGTGGGTATTTAGAATCTCAATCTCTCTCTCTCTCTCATACACCACAAACGGACACATGGGCATCTACACTAATAGAAAATTAAACTTTTTCCAAATACCAATCTACACTTAATTTACCCCAAACCAACTTCTCCTCCCCAACATTCTATTGGGTTTCCAAAGGACGTTTCCAAATCAGCAGCACCCACCTACACCCAGTGTATTTGGGGGCCCAGGCTAAAAGACGCAAATGTTTTTGATGGGTAATAGCTTCGTGGGTTTCAGGGAGCCCGAACGCAGCAGCCCAGAGCGCTGCGCGTGCGGTTCCCACGGGCACAGGTGAGCGCCGGGCTCTCGGCGCCGGCGCCGCTCCGCTCCCCGAGCCTTGGCGACACCGCGGCCCGTGGTCTGTGAGCGCAGGCTTCCGGGGCGCGGGGAGGCGGTGGCCCGGAGCCGCTTACCTGAGGCTTCGTCCTGCGCTGCACCCTGGCGCGGGCCTCGGGGTGGGCGCTCGGCTGGACAGCGCTGGCCGCGGACAGCGGGTCCGCACCGGACACTCCTACCTGCGCATCCAGGCGCAGAGGGCGGGCCGCCACTGTATTTACAGGAGGAGGCGGGGGCTTGGGGGCCGGTGGGCAGGGCAGGGCAGGCTGGCGGGAGCTGGCCACCACCGGGTGCTGCCCTTAGGGGGCCGGAAGCACGCCTGGCGTGAGCGTGCACAGCGAGCCGCGACTTCGCGGCCCGGGGCTGGTGAACTTGGACGCTTCCGCGCCCGTAGCAACTGTGTGCGCGTGGGATCCGGGAAAATGCGCACCTCCGCCGCCTGCCCGGCCCACAGCCCTAGGAGAGTCGGGGTGGCGAGTCGAGGTGCTTCTCCCGGTTGTCGAAACTTCGCGCTGCGCTGGCCGAGATCCCGGCGGCGGGAAGGGAGCCGGTTTCCTTCGGGGCTAGGGCCCGGGATTGGGGGGGAAAGGGGGTGAGAAAAGGAAGCATCTGTCCTCCAGGTGGATTGGAGTTCACACGTTCCCGCCCCCGCACTCCCCGGCCACCACGCAGCCAGAGGAGGGTCCACCCAGTGGCCCTGTGGCCCTCCTGACGCTCTACAGACTTTGACTTGGGGTCACTGGAGCAAGTCCCACGCTGTGAGCACCCCAACGGCAGATTATGGAAACAACAGGTCACAGAAAAGTGCGCTCCATTAGAATGGGAGGCTAGGGACCTCCATATCCTAGCCGCTCAGACATGAAATCCTAGCTCCAAGACTGACGCACGCCCCTGGCCGGCTCGGTGCTGGGTCAGCTCTGTTCCTTGCACTCACAGATACGCTCACAGCCCTCCCTGGCAGTAGAACCCCCTTCCCGGTTCTCAGTCGCTAATTCTCTGCCGGAATTAAACTGGTAACTTTCCCTGCCCTTGAACCAGGAGTTTCAGGATGGGTTTGCTTATCCCGGTGCTATTTGTAACCTGCCCCATGGCACGTGCCAGTTTCCACACCAGAGGTCAAGGTACTGTGGAAGGTGAGTCAAGGGCTCAGCCCAACGTCCTCAGCTCCAGGAGCCCTGGGGACTTCCCCATCCCTGCCATTTCTCCCCGCGTTTCCTGTCCACCCTGCCTGAAACCCAGTTAAGAGCTACCACCAATTGCATTAACCGTTTTAAAGTACCAACATTTTGCATAGATGAAGTTCCCAGTTGTTCTCATTAAGAGTGAGTTGGGTTTTAGCTAATTATCAAAGGTGAGAGACTTTCAGAGATCAGAGGGAGGCAAAGAGGGAATGGTGGTTAGATGGACTCTGAGAGCTGGAGGGCTGGGTGGTGAGATGGGGCTTCACCATGGAGGCATACTAGGCAAGTTCCAGTATTGGAATTTGCCGGGGGCACTTGCCCAGTGGCCAAATGTTGCCTTTTCCACAGTTAGCTTGCCTTGGCCTCTGCAAATCTCTGCCCTAACTAAAAGAGCACTGGTTATGACTGTAATAAAGAATCCTAACCTCATGACCCCATGCTCCTGCCAGGTTCTTTCATCTATAGCCTATGGCTCTTTACAATCTTTCTCCAGCATTTCAGAGAATGTTGGAGCCAGAAAGGGATAAGGAGCTAAAAACAGTCATTTTCAGTTGAAAAAACCGAGGAGCAAAGATGCAAAGTTGAGTCCACAGCTGGTTAATGTGAACCAGATGGACTGACTCTTCATTGTTCCTCCTGGGTACACCTGTCACCCAGAAGACACACCATGCCACAGACTCAGAAAATGGCTTCCTATTACATGACTTTTAGATCATTATTAACAGCACAGACATTGTATCTCAAGGAGATTGCAGCACTCTGTGTCCAGGGTAAAGATAATCCCAAAGTGTCAGGATGTACCTCCTTTTGGGCGGACCTCAAAGTACAGCTAGCTACAGAGCAGATAACCAACAGCGGGGATTGCACAAGAGCAGCAGGCCCTGGGCTTCTGAAACTGTAGGCCTGGACTCCAAAATCTGCCCTCTCTGCATGGGCCTGCTAACAACTCCTATTCAAAACTTAATCTCTGGCCCTGTCGTGTGCAGACCTGCAAAGGAGCCTGTTGATACAGCTGCCCCTCTGGTGCCACATGACTGCGGGCTGGCCACACATGACAGACTTGAATGTACTGGCACCAAGGACAATCAGATTAGCTTCCACTTGGAATATCTGCTGCTTGGACTGTTTGTGTCTTTTGAAGCCCGTCTGACTAAATTAAAATGCATGGCAACCAAACATGGGTCAAGTATGAGAGATAGACCCACCAGCCTTTAAGGTGCTTGTCTTAGTAGCAGACCCATCCTTTTTTTTGGTTTTGTTTTGTTTTTGTTTGTTTGTTTTAATTTATTTTTATTGTTAGACTTTTTGGGGTGACATCTGTTAGTAAGGATTACATAGGTTTCAGGCATACACTTCTACAGTGCATTGTCAACTTGTTGTATAATAAGTTCACCACCCAGTGTGACTTCTCTTTCCATCACCTTATATTTAGCTTCCCCCGCTCCTCTCCCACCCCCTCCCCCTCCTCCCCTCCCTTCCCTACTTGTCCCCAAATAAACATTAAACTATTGATTGTGTCCATGGGTTATTTGTTTGTTTGTTCATTTCTTTTTTCTTTGTTGCTTTCAGTTTTATATTCCACATGTGAGTGAAGAGCAGACCTATTCTTAAGAAAGTGACTGGATGACTTTGTCATTACCTAAAACCAAGCAGCCCTTTCCAGCCTATGTGGTAGCAAAAAAAGGTAAGCCTGGGCAGAATCCTTGGAAAAATAGTATCAGAATAAGCTTTTAAAAAATAGTGAACCTTGAATTCAGGAAGCAAACACAGAGGATAAAGTCATGGCAAGCATTCGTTTATTCATTTGGCAAATATTTGCATGCTGGCCATATGCCAATAAACTAAACAGAAAATCCCTTGCCCACGTGGGACTGCAATATTTTAATGAGGAGAGAGACAGTAACAGAAATGTGAATTACACAGCGTATTGGAAGGCCTGAGTGCTGTGCCGTGGGGAGTCAGAAATCACAGGGGGAACCTGGGGAGTGCTGGGTGCGGTCAATCTCAATAGAGTAATTACGGATCTGAGAAGGTGACAAGGTGACATTGCAGCAAAACCTGAGGGGAATGAGGAAGCAAGCATATAGATAAACTATTATTGCATAACAAATTACTGCCAAATTTAGAAGTTTGAAACAACAGAGATTTATTCTCCCTCTGAGTTCCTGAGGGTCAGAATCTGGGAGCAGCTTAGCTCTGTGGTTTTGGCACAGGGTCTCAGTCAAGGAGCTGGCGGGGCCTGCAACATCCGAAAGCCTGGGTCGGTGACTCCACGGTGGCTGCCTCCCCGGCGGATGGCAGACGGCCTCAGTTTCTCGCTATGTGGACCCACAGAGCCGCCTGAGTGTCCTCACCACATGGCAGCTGGCCCTTCCCAGAGTGAGTGACCCAAGAGAGCACACAGGAGATGGAAGCAGCAGTGCCGTTCGTGACAGTCTCTGGAGCCCCATGCCATCACTTCTGTACTCCAGTCCTTAGAATTGAGTCACTATGTCAAGGGGAGCGGGATGAGGCTCCACCTCTTCAAGAGGAGAGTACCAAAGAATTTAGGAACATACAGATTTTTAAAACTATCGCGGAGAACTATGATCATATTCTGGGGAAGGAGGGAAGAGCACCCCAGGGAGAGGAAACAGTGAGCGCAGTGCAAAGGCCCTGAGGCAGCAGCAGCTGTGCTGCAGGACACGGACCAGCTGGCTGGAGCCCATGCACAGGGGGAGCGGGCTGGGCGAGGGGGCCAGGGAGGGAACTGCGCGTGGCCACGGGCACCGGATTGCACGGGCCCTTACGAGTACTCTGAGTGGGATGGGAAGCCTCTGGGGTTTTCTTTTGCTTGTGTTTTGGGTTTTTGTTTGGTTTTATTTTGTCTTGTTTTGTTTTTGTTTCTCAGTGGAGTGTGATGTGATTTGACTTATTTTTTAAAAAAAGGCAACAGTGGCTTGTGGGTGAGAATAGCCTGAGGAGGAGGCAGGGTGGAAGGGAAGAGACCATTTAGGAGTCTGTTGCCACACCCCGGGAGAGAGATGACTGTGGCCGGCGTGGGGGGACCTGGGGAAAGCGTCTGGATTCTGTATGCACCTTAAAGATGGCGTCAGCAGGGTTTTCCGGGAACCGGATGTGGGCTTTGACTCCAAGGCTTCTGGCCTGAGGAACTAGATCAGTGGTTCTCAACCTGTGGGTCGCGGCCCCTTCGGGGATCAAATGACCCTTTCACAGGGGTCACCTAAGACCATCGGAAAACACATATCAGATATTTCCATTATGATTCATAACAGCAGCAACATTACAGTTATGAAGTAGCAACGAAAATAATTTCATGGGGGTCACCACACCATGAGGAACTGTATTAAAGGGCCACGGCATTAGGAAGGTTGAGAACCACTGAACTAGAAGGATGGTTCTGGCATTGACCAAGATGGGGAAGAGGAAGGGCAGGATGAGTGTGAGGGGGAGGTTTTGGAGTTCAGTTCAGGGCATGTCCATTAATATCTGCGTGGAGTTGAGTAGGCAACTGAATACATATGCCTGGACTTCAGGGATTCTGGAAGGAGTACTTTCCTGTGGTCTGTCAGCGGGGTTTATCTAGAAGGCTGTCCCTTCCTGTAGAAGAGGTGACACGTACCCATGTGGCTACTACACCTGCCTAGTAACGTCAGTGCTACTGAGGACTCCAAGCAGAGACAAAGCAAGGGGCAGACTGGCGCCAACCGATGGGGGGATTTCAGATGTTTTCAGAGGGCAGAGGGCAGCCAGCACAGCGGGGAGGGATGAGCTTCTGCTGGTGCAGGGCCCTCTGCTACTCTCAGAGCGGTGCCCTAAGAAACATGTGTCCTTCACTCCCAGAAGACAGGCTACGTGACACTCCCCAGGGCACTGTCAACCCGGAAAAGAAGTTCTGGGCAAGTGGCGTGTACTGGCTTGCAGAATTTACTATCGCTGTTTTCAGGATCACAAGATTACAGAAAGACAATCAGTCATCAAGGCTGCCAGCTCCTGCTTTCTCTTTTCGCCTTTGGTCTTTCCCTGGTTCTGTCCCAAATACACCCCAGTACCCAGAAGCATGCATTCCTTTCTTCCAGTTCCTGACATTTCCCGAGACTCCGCTGGGGCACAGTGTATAGGAATTTGCTCTCCAGTCCTTGGCCTTGGATCAGTGTTTCAACTAATATTCCCAGGACTGCCAGCGACACCTGTGAACCTAGCTGGGCCCCATCCAGCTGCCTCCCCCTGACAAGGGTGCTGTGGTCACAAGAGGCCCTGGCACGTCTTCCTCCCCCACCCCTATGTCGGACTAAGACCCAGGGGCCTGAGAGACAAGCCTAGAATGGGACTGACTGATTTGACAAGCTTGGGTTGAGGGTTTACATTTAACCCCTTAGATGAACCCCCAGTGCAATTAATTTTTTTGCAGTCATTTCATTGCCTGAAATGGTGCTGTTGATTGCTTTACAACAGCATATAACAGATTTATAACAACTTTATAAGCTTTATAACAGCTCAGCTTGAGTTCAGCTAGCTGGAGCCAAGGGTAGGAGAGGCAAAGAGTTGTTTCAGAGAGAGCGAGGATGTGCCTGAAGCTCACATGGTCTTAACACCAGAACCCGCCATATTTCCCAGAGAGGAAAACCGCTTCCAACAGTGGCAGCGGCACCTGGGAAGTAAGCTAGAATAAGAATTTTACAGAAATGTAGGGGTCTCCTGGCATCTTGTGCTGGCTCCATAAAACACCTGCCATGGACTGGGCCCCCAAGAGTGAATTATTTCTCCACAGCATATAAAAGGGGGATGACATAGACCTGAGTTTAGATCATGGCTTAGTCACTTCCTAGGTCTATGACCTTGGCCAAGTAAACAACTTTTCTGTGCCTCAGTGTCTTTGTCTGTAATGCGATAATAAGCAGACCTACCTCAAAGCATGCCTTGAAGAATACATTTCTGGCACCTGGTGGGTCATCGATAAATGTATTTCTCTTTAGCTTGTGGCTATTCACCTTATCTTCTCTCTGTAGCTCCTTTCCCACAATATTCAGGAAGATGAATCCATGGAGAAGGTAAAGAGGTAGAAGAGGAGGGAAATCAGGGTTCTCAATGAGAAAAAAATGAGGCCACATTCACTTCTAGTGTTCAAATTGCAATAGTTTGAGCCACTGCCAGAGCACCTAGCTGCTCCCTGCAGCACATTTCCCAGGTACTTCTGGGAGTCCTCCAAGGTGTGTATCACATGATCTCAAAAACTAGCCCTTCTGCAAGGCACCTTGCTGCTGCTAGTGTCCCTGGAGGGACATGTGGGGGTCCTGCCAAAGGGCTGCCCCAGCCAGTCAGTGGCCAGGGTTCTGGGCTCTACCTGCCTCACCTTTCCTGGTCCCACCTGCATGTCTCAGCCCCATCACATTGCCTTTGGTTCTGGCCCTGCACTTCCAAACAGGATTCAAATCAGCTTACAGAGCTCCAAAATTAAAGCAAGGTAAAATAAATAAGGAAAGGAAAGACAAGGTTGACAGCACTTCCTGCTCCATTCCATCGGCTTGCTGGTAAAGTACGAGGTCGGGTAGACACCCTCTGGGTATCATCCGTACCATCCAGGTAAGCTGCCTATTTTAGGGTCCCGGGGTAACCACCCTGAGACACTTGAAGGTGGCTCTCAAAATGGCCCGACCCAACACCTGGGAGCGAGCCGTCTGACTGAGGTGCTGTGTGTGGGGACCCCAACCGCCCGTAGCTGGGGGACTGGTGGGTGGGGTGCAGCCCCCCCGAGGGGCATCGGACATCTCGCAGTCACACACTTGAGCCTTTGGCTTCTCCCACAGCAACCGCTGGCCTAAAAAGTGAAGCAATAAGAACCTGAACACCTGAGAGCAGGGAGTCTGATAAATTAAAAGGCAGCTTGGCAGGGAGCCACCTCCTGAATGCCCCAGATTTTAACAAAAGGCCCCTTGTCACAGCCACAGAATGCAGGTAACGCCGGGGCTTAAGGCAGTGTTGATTCAGAAAGAAAAAAAAAAAAGAACTTCATTGGGTTTTTTTTCTTGTTAACTTACCTAACAGGGTTATTGAAAGGATTAAATGAATACAGAGAGCAAGACCTGCTGAGCTTTGTGTTTGGATGCAACTCCAGGAGAAATATTTTCTCCTAAACAGTGATAACAGCCAACCTCTGCAGAAAACCTCCCACGTGTTTGCAGCGATGCACACGGCTTACTCATTTGCATTTCATAACGAGCCTGTGAGGTCGGCACTGCTGTGCCCCGTGTTACAGATGGGGGGGGGGGGTGCAGCTACGTTACCTGGCCAAGGTGTGGCAGCAGTCAAGCGCCATGCTTCTTTCTCATAGCAGAGCTTGCCGCCGGCATCTTTTTTCCTTACACAGGGGAGGTCTGTGGCTGTTCTTCAATGTCAACTGAGAGTCATTCAAGGGCAAGCTAACAACTTCCCACTCATTCTTTAATTCTCCAATTAAATATCATTTCCCCAGAGAGCCCTCCTAATCTAAATAAGCCCCAGCTCCCCAGGCCCCCCTGTGATTTTAGAGTGTCTGGTATGTTTCACTCAGGGCAACGGTCACAAGCATACTTAGTTATTCTGCCTTTGACACCACTTCTCTCCCACCCTTTGCTTTTTAAACCACCATTTATCCTCTGCCCTTCTTGTTGCTGTTATCGATGACATTCCAGATCGCCAACGGTCTAGCTCAGGTTTTGGTACCTGATGCCCAAGTCTCTTCCATTTCAAATCCTGCCTTAATTCTGGGTGCTTTTGACCTCACGTGGATGACCCAGCTGACATCTGGCCTTCTCATCTCCAAGTCCCTCCTCTCCCGCTACCTTAGATGACTCCTTCTTGTGTAGTTTAGATTCTACAACCTATCAGTTCAGTGGTACTTTTGATCCCCTAAATTTTTAAGTCTTTGTCTTTTCATCATACCCATCTGGCAACCTACCTTTGCTCACTTTTCTGAACCTGTATCTCCATAGCTGAGGGTTGCTGGTGAAAGACATAACTCTAGAATCTATTGCTATCTGTGTAAATCAGTGTTCCCCAAACTGAAGGGCCCTCAGCAATGCCTGGCAACCCAACCTCATTTTGCTCCTAGACTCACTTTGCATATGACTATTTCATCAGGTGGGTCAAAGCCCAGTGAGCCCTTTCTTCTGTTCTGGTGATACCCCTGAGAGTTCAGATCCCTGACTGGCCAGCATGCTTCTTCTAGAGAAGCAACTATGGCTAAACCCTTAGCCACGTGTGCTCCGCCAAGAATGCCCTTGGCTTGGGGTTCATGGTTATAGCTCTTTAATTTGTTCTCAGGTGCTTGGTTTCTAAAGTCCTAGCCCCCTGCCGTGCCAATGGCAGTTCACCATTCTAGGCTTCCCTCCCTTGTGATGAGGAACCTAGATACTTCCTGCTGGAGGCATCAGTCAGAAGTACCTCCATCCATCAGCAAGGTGTAGGAGAGGAAAGATGATTTTCCTTCTACCCTTCTGAGCTCGTGGCTGAAACTTTGTAATAAAAAAAAACAGATTAACAAAAGAAGAAGAAACAAGTTTACTAGCATGGATAACCATGGATACACAGGAGATACCCAGGGAGAAATGAGTAACCCACTGAGAATTCAGGTTTGAACACCATCTTAATAGGGAAAGGGGATGGGGATTGGCAGCCTCTTAGGGGAGAGTTAATGATTTTGGGAAAGGATGAATGGGTCCTTAGAATAGATGGGGGTATAATGGTTTGTGATGAAGTTGTCAGGGTGTGGTGTGGACTTCTAGGCTCCTCTCTTGCATAAAGGCCAGTCCTTCCTGGTGGGCGAAGCTCCCCGGGAGGAGACGTATGACAATTGAGTTCCTTATGAAGGATCTGTCTTTAGGGCAGATAAAGGGAGTTCAGAGAAAGCCTCTCTCTGCATTTGCTGTTTTTCAAGTGCCTACAGCTCAAAATAATCAATGTGGCAAAGTGGGAAATTTGGGTGTGGCATGTCCTGAATTCCTACAGTAACATTTTGGGGTGGGATATTCTGCTACCCTTCAAAGGTTTAAAATACAGTTGCTAAATTGTTTCTCCAGCAGTAAAGAGAGCAGTGAGGAGATGTTGCTGACATTCAGAAGAGAGGTGCTCAGCAACCAAACTTAACCCCCATACTCCTGTAGTTTCACTAATTTATTCACACACTACATAGTTCAAGAGATTTAAGCTGGTTTACAAAATAGTACATATACTCCAACCCTACAAAGTAAAATAACAAACACTGTACTAGGTAGAATCCTGCATGCCTCCCCTACCTGATCTAAGTTCTCTGAAGACCAGAACAATGTGTTTTGTTTGTCTTGCTTCTCTCTTATAGAAGGAGGATGCGTAAGAATGAATAGAGGAAAAGGCGAACGAGTGTAACAGGAAGCCACATGCATCTCTTTACTGCATGGTTCTGGGAGAGGAAGGTGCAAATTCTGGCACAAGCAATGGATTAATTTGTTACCATAGGAGTTGAGAGCTTGGTGGGTGGAGCTGTCTGGGAGACTGCATGTTTCTGCAGTCCAGGGAAGTCGGGGCACATGCCTGTCACAGCCCCTGCCACCTCCCAGGCAGTCAGTGCCACCACCTCTCTGTGCACATAGTCTCTGGTGCTGGTGGACTGTGCCCCACGGCCTCTGGGGGATCTAGTGCCCCTGATCAGCGTCTGCTGGCTCAGCAAGAAGACCTGACCAGGTAGAAAGTATAATGGCTTCAGCTAAGAACAAACTCCGCTGATAGGCTGGGTATGTGTCTATCACGTGCTGCTATCTCACTGGTCTGGAGACAGAAATACAATCAGCTCATATTTCTGATATTCCTGGCTAGCCAACTGTGCTGTTTATGACTCCAACCAGGAGGACTGAAAGGAAAAAAGCATCTTGGAAATAATTGTGCAACTTCACAGATCATTAGCAAACTTGACTTCCCATTACCAACTCCAGAGTTGTAATGAGTTTTATTTTCATCCAATCTTTGACTATTACTCAAAAGAAGTATCTACCGTCAGATCTCTATACTCTGTCATTAGACCCGATTCTCTCAACATCCAAGAAGGGAATCAAACGAGAGAAAGGTACCGATGTAAAATACACATAAAAAGTGCATTCAATAGAGACGTGGCGACAGAATGTGTTGATGAAGTGGGTTCCTCCTCAGGTCAGTTCTTAGGGATACAGTAGCTGGCTGAAGGGGATATGTTTAACTCTCAAATATGCCAAGGGGTGCTAATGAATACTCAATTAAAGTCCTCTGAGAAGAGCATAGCTACTTGTAATCTCAGTGGAGACAGCAATGCAGGCGCTAAAACCACCAAAGAATCAGCAGAGGGGTCAGGAGGTTAGTGACTAGTGGCAACAGGAAGAGAGAGTGGGTGCGTGATAAGGAGGAGGGTTGTGGGGGTGGGAAAAGGAAAGGCCTGGACACCTTGGCCCTGAGGAGCACCATCCTCATTCAAAGCATCTATCGAGTGAGCCCGTGTCCTACGATGACTCCTTACCGCAGGTGCCCCCCCCCCCCCGTCTTCCCTCAGGCAGGGCACGTGGACCCTTCCTATTCATCTTTGCTGTGATAGTCCCGTGATAACCCACAGGATGTGGGGTGTGCTGAGGGGCAGGACCAGGGACCGGAGACCCAGGTCGGCTGGATGGGGAGGGATGTCAGCCTGACACCGGGCTGCTTCCTGAGGAGAGGGAAGACCTGGGCCTGGCTGCCCAGTTTGGCTTGGTCACAGTGCCAGGTGGCATGCTGGCTCCGCCCACATCTGTGGCTTTATGGATGGGAACATTTCTACCTAGGGCAGTTCAAAGAAGGACCACAGGAGTCACTGAGGAAAGCAGTGGACCCCCGCTTCCTGGGAGGGACTTAAAAATGGGGCGATGGAGTCCTCACGATGTCTCCTGGATTCGTGGAAGCTGCTCTGGGAGGTTTCAAAATTTAGGAGGAGGTGGGCTCAGGAATGCTGAAACTCATGCTCAGCAAGGAGTAGCACACAGTGACCATGACGGGATGGGAAAGTGGGCCGTACCTGGCCCTGGCCCACGGAAGGAACCGTCTCTGTCTCTTACACAGCAGCTGAGTGTCATTTCAGGCATCATCTCTCCACTCCAGCTGGCAGAAGCCTTTCCCAGGGGCCTCCTCTCCTCGGCTGCATCTTAACCTGCTTAGCTCCTTCTGGCATTTTCGCTTCAGGAGGCCTCTTCTTTCCCCACCTGAAAGCCCTTATGTGGCTGCCAGCGGGGAGCATCAGCTGTGCCTCTGAGGCTCATTTCTCTTTGGGGCCAATAAAAGGAACATGGATGGGGGCCCAGAAGGCCCAGATCTCCTCCTGGCCCTGAGCGGGGACACGTCCTGTGCCTTCGTTTCCCGTCTGCAAAATGGGGCGATTGACGCTGACTTTCCCCGTCTGCCCCCACCCCGAGGCCACGGAAGAGAAGAGCGGTTGCTGGAGGAGGAGCGGAGCCCACGGGGCAGGCGAGCCCACGGGACAGGCGAGCCCACGGGGCAGACCAGCACTCACTCGGAGCGCAGGCCCGGCAGACCCGCGCCTGGGCCTCAGTCCGCTGGGCGGGCATTGGCGCTCGCGGTAGGGAAGGGACGGAGCGCGCTGGCCACACGGACCCCGAGCCGAAAGGAGCGGGGGCTCTGAAGGAACCCTGACCCCCACGCTCCCGCTGAACCCCGGGAGCCAGCACAGCACGGGCCCTGCAGCCCCGGAGTGGAAAGGCTCGCTACCGCCTAGGACCCTTTGCTGAAGCTGCGCCTTAGCAGGAAGGCCCGTAAGGGCGGTGGGCCTCGGGCTGGCCCCTCAGAGCGCAGCTTTCCGCGTGGACTCTGTCTGTCCGGTCCTTCCCTCTACGCACGAGGAACCTGAGACCCGAGACACCAGCGCTCACAAAGGGCCACGCAGCTGGGCGTGACCGAGCCAGAAGGAAGGCCTTCCCCCACGGGGAGATTTCCGCATGAGGCCGGAGAGGTGGGAAGAGGGGCAGAGGAAGCAGCCAGAGGTAAGCAGGGCGTGTGAGCGAGCCCCCTCCTTGTTCCCTGCCACCCCCAAGGGAGGACGCAGTCCGCAGAGAGAGGGATGACCTAAGGCAGAGAGGAAAGAGGCCCCTTGAGAAAAAGGGGGAGCTAAGAGTGGGGTCACGACCTTTGAAAGGGGGTGGGTGGCAGAAAGCAGCTCTGCCACTGGGGGACCCCTTGTGAGTGAGGGTTCGCGTAAGTGCAGGGCCCGCACGAGTGGTCAGGGATCGGGATTGCCGGTGGGCCTCAGCGGTGACGGGTTTGGTTCAGAGCCCACAGCGACGTGGGCCGTAATCTTTCCGCTGCTGGAGGGCCTGGCCTTCAACTTGGAAAAAACACATCATCTGGGAGGTCGATGAAGTGAGGCAGGGCAAGCCGAGGCACGCCTGCATGTGGTGCGCGCGCGTGTGGCGGGTCACTAAGACTTACTGACAGCATCAGGATGCTTAAATGAAAGCTACTACGAATTCAAGAAAAGCACGTGAGATTTTTTTGTTAAATGTGATAAAAGCCATAGCAGAGTTAATGTTTATGAAGGCTAATGCGGCTCCTCCAAGCAAATGAATTAGCAAACTGTCAGCTGGAATGCTGGCAGTTAGTCATAGGGCTGAGGCTATTGGATGAATAATTAGACTGATGGTTTTAATAATTACTAATGTAAGAGTAAGTGAGATGGGTGTCTCTTGGCATAAGAAAGGGACTAAAGATGCTTTTGTTTTGTGGCAGAAACCAGTAATTACTGTTCCTGCTCGTAGGGGAAAGTCTATTCTTAGATTTACTGAGAGCTGTGTAGTAGGTGTAAATGAATGTGGTAGAAGGCCTAATAGATTTGGTGAGTCAGCAAGTAAACAAGTGATACAATTAAGGATCAGGCCTGTCCTTTATCATCGTGAATAGCTGCTATTTCTTTGATTTAAGTTGAATTAGTCATTTTGGATGAAAATTGAGTGGTCATTAATTAGGAGTAAGAAATAAAATGTTCGGAAATAAAATAACAATAGGTAATATTGATGGGGAAGTGAGAGAAGTGAATAAAGTTTTGTTCATTTTGTTTCTTAAGAGGTACAATAGTTCAATCTTTTAATTGTTTTTAGCTCTGGAGTTGGAGGGTAAGAATATTTTGAAATTTTTAATTAAAATATAATGAATAGTACTATAATTGTTGATATAATAATCATGTTGATTATCTATTTGCAGCATATCGTTAAGAGGTTGAAACTCTGTATTTAACTTAAAAGATGAATGCTATTTAGTTTTTTCAATGATTTCATATTACAGATGCAAATCATTCCATGAAATATTTTAGGAGAACCAATTTGAGAATAACAGGTGTGAAGCTATGATTTCACCCCCAAATTTCTGTACCATGTCCGTAGTATATGCCTGGTTGTGTAGGTGTTAGGGTTGTCTGATTAAGGTACTCTGGAGGGGTATCACTCTTTGGGTCTAAGGAGGGAAAAGCCCCACGAGTGTTAGGCTATCTTTGTACAAAATTAGTATTTGGATTGTTATCTCTATAGGTAGGACTGCTCGATTACCAGCTTCTAGTAGTCATGTTTATCCTGGCTTTAGATCCATTATAGAAATTATACAGGAATCAAAATTTAGATCTTGGTAGTTGGTGTATTTACACAGCAGGAGGCGCGCAGTGAGGGAGTGAAGCTTCAGCTCTGTTTACAGCTGCTCCCCATCTCTCACACCACTGCCTGAGCTCTGACTCCTGTGAAATCAGTGGGATTGGATTCTCATAGGAGCGCAAACCCTATTGTGAACTGTGCATGCCAGGGGTCTGGGTGTGCACTCCTTAGAAGAATCTAATGCCTGATGATCGGAGGTGGAGCTGAGGCAGTGATGCTAGCACTGGGGAGCAGCTGCAGATACAGATTAGCATTAGCAGAGAGGTTTGACTGCACAGAGACCATAATAAATCAATTGCTTGTAGACTCATATCAAAACCCTATCAGTGAGTGACAAGTGACAATTAAGCTGCATCTGGTGGCAGGCTTTATAGTGGCAAGTGAGTTATAGAACTATTTCGTTATGTATCACAACGCAATAATAGAAATAAAGTGTACAATAAATGTAATGTGCTTGAATCATCCTGAAACCATCACCCTCCCACCACCCAAACCCCTCAACTCTGGGCCATGGAAAAATTGTCTTTCATGAAACTGGTCCCTGGTGCCAAAAGATTGGCAACCGCTGGTCCATAGGGTTGTTCAAATCTGTCTCTTGATTCTCTGTCTGGATGATTTATCCAGTGTTGACAGTGGGGTATTAAAATCCCCACTTACGGTAGTATTGCTGTTAATTTCTCCTTTTAGCCATGTTAACTTTTACTTTATGTATTTAGGTACTCCTTTGTTGGAAACATAAATATTTATAATTGTTGTATTTTCTTGATATATTGACCCCTTTATTGTTATAGTATAACCTTCTTTTTCTCTTTTTATCATTTTAGTTTAAAGTCTATTTTGTTTGATGTAAGAATAGCTATCCCTGACACACACATGCACACACACACCATTTTTTATTACCATTTGCTTGAAATATCATTTTCTGTCTTTACTGTCAGTCTATGTGTGTCTTTTACACAATTGTTATATTGCATAAGATGATTGTAGTTATGGTTATTTTTACTATGTTTGTTTTTAAAATTTTAAACTAGAGTTGTAAGTGAATTATGCACCACTATTATATTACAGGATCCAACTTTGATTATATATTCACCATTACTGTGAGTTTTACACTGCTTTCTTATGTTTTTATGTTAATAAGCATCCTTTCATTTTCACTAAAAAATTCCTTTTAGCATTTCTCGTAAGGCAGGTCTAGTGGTGATGAATTCCCTCAGTTTTTGTTTGTGGAGGAAAGCTTTTGTGCCTCCTTCATTTCTGAAGGACTGTGTCATAGCATACCATACCCTTGGTTGACTTTTTCTTTCTTTCAATATTTTTAATATGTCATCTCATTTTCTCCTGTACTGAAAAGTTTCTGTTGAGAAATCTCCCAAAAATCTCATGAGTTCCCTTTTATGTAACTTCTCTCTTGGTGTTTTTTTACTTTGCCTTTTGACATTTATAATGTGTCCCAGTGTAACCCTTTTCGGGGTTCAACCTATTTGGGCTACTTTGGGTCTCTTGGATCTGGATGTCTATTTCTCTCCCCAGCTTTGGGAACTTTTCAGCCATTATTGCTTTAAATATATTTTCTGTTACTTCCTCTCCCTCTTCGCCTGAAATTTCCTTAACACAAATACTGTTTCTTTTCATTGTGTTCCATAAGTCCTATAGGCTTTCTTTACTCTTTTTCATTCTTCTTTCTTTTTGCTCCTCTGACTGAATAATTTTAATTGTCCTACATTCCGGGTCACTGATTTTTCCTTCTGCACGGTTGAGTCTGGTTCTGAAGCTCCCTATTGAATTCTTCAGTTTAATTACTGTATTTTTGAGCTCTAGGATTTGTTTGTTTTTTTTCAATGGTTTCTATTTCTTTGAATTTCTTGTGTTGTTCAGAAATTGTTTTCCTAACTTTGTTTAGTTTTCTATCTGTATGTTCTTGTAGTTCACTAAACTTCCTTAAGAAGATTATTCTGAATTCTTTGACAGTGCATAGACCTCTACTTTTTTAGGTTTAGTTATTTAACCTTTCTTAGTTTCCTTTGGTGATAATATTTACCTGATTTTTCACCATCCTTGATTCCTTACATTAGTATCTGCATATGAATAAGTGGTATCCTCTTCCAGACTTTACAAGTTCATTTTGGCAGACAGTTTTTTGCTAGTCAGCTCACTTGGGGTTTCTGGACCTGTCTGTTGGTAACATCCTTGGGCAGGTGGGGTCTGCTATAATGGTCAATTTTTGAATGAGGCAGCTGTTTGAGGTCTGAGGATGCGGGAGGGAGTGTGCCACTGATTGAGAACGGCTGGATAGGACTGCTGGCTTGGTTCTCTGCCCAAGTGAGGCTATGGGAAGAGGTCGTCAGTTACCTGGATTCTCTGATTTACTAGACAATTGGGACTAGTACTATACTGCAGTAAGTAGGGCTAAGAATTAGCTTTCCTGCCCTAGCTGGGCAGCAGGATGGGACACAGGGACTTCACAGCTTTTTGTTTCGGGACCTGAATTAGGCAAGAGTGTGCACTGAATATTCTGGTCAGGTGAGGCCACCAGTTGTGCTCTGAAGACAGGAAACTTGAACAAAGGGCTCTGCTCTTTGTTCAAGTTCCACTGTAAACAGTGCTGTTGGATGGGCCACACAGCTTCCTGTGTGCTCCAGTAAGGTTCTCTGGTCAGGCAGGCTGAAGCCTGTGTTCAGCCATAACAAGGTTATAAATTAGTTTCCCTTACCAGGCACAGTGGGAGAAGCAGTTTAAGGGCCACTAATGCTCTTTATTTGTGGTCTTAAGTCAAGCTTACCTATGTTCCAAGTTCCCTGGCCAAACATGGACACTGGCTTTGCGCTGGGAGCAATCAAATCTATTTGCCCTCTGCTCAGCTCTAGAGTTGCTGAATTACACAGCTTCCGGATGTTCTCGCCAGCTCTTCCTGTCAGGTGGGACTAGGGGCCATACTCTGCAGTGGTGAGGCTGTATTTCTGAATCCTGCCTGGGTGAAACGGGGAGGGCTCGTTTCACATAACTCCCAGATGTGCCCCAAACAAGCTTTTTGGTTGGGAGGGGTCAGGAGCTACATCCACAGTGGGGGTGAGGGGTTATGGCTCAGCTCTTCTTCCTGGGCATAGGCAGCCAAGGTTCTAGGTCTTGCAGAACCCTACATTTGGGGAATCAAATGAGGCAAAAAAGCACTCTGCCAAATTCCTCAGTCAGACTAGGCCACTGACCTGACTCTGCAGATGAGCAAAGGTAAGAATTCGGTCTGCCAAGACCCAAGTGCTGTTCGTTGGAAGCCCCTCCCCTCGTCTTCATCAGACTCCCAGTGGTTGAGACCCATAGATTCCTCTGTGATCCTTGTGGGGTGAAACTAGAGTAGGTACTCTCAGGAAGTGCTGGGAGTGGGGTTAGATGTCACCTCTGGGCTCTCTCTAGGCTTAGGAGAAACTGCTTTGCATAATGTTGCACCAACCAGGAGAAGGGGCAATGGGCAGTCAGCCTGTAGCCAGTCCTCTTACCCTTCTAATGCTGCCTGTCTTGGTCTCTGTGGTACAGGGGGATGCCTCAGCCTCACTCCCATGTTCTAGGATTCTCTGAGTGGTGTGTGGTCCATGGGTAGTTAATTGTTCTGGGGAGGGGGAGCAATGTCCAAAATGACCTACTGGTATGTTGCCACCCTGGTGACATCACTCCATTTAGGTTATTTCTTGAATCATTCATTTAGATAAAAATTCCTGAAAGTGGTGGGAGGCCTCCTAATAATAACAATGAGAATAAGTATAGCAATTAAGGTTATTTTTTTTTTCATATATAGGAGAGTAAAAGTATTGTGATGAATTATATATAAATAATTGTAGTGTTATGTAAAATTTAGAACTACTAGTTGGATTATAAATTATTATAGCTGTTATTCAACCTCTGTTAGAAATTGATGAGTAGGCTGTGGTTTTTTGGAGCTAGGTTTTGTTTACTCCTCCCCATTGTACTACTTTGGTTGATAAAAATACCTATTTAGTAGCCTGTTTAGATTAGTGAATGATGAAAATTGATCTAAAATTGATAATGGTGCAAGTTTCTGTCCTTTTGTTGAAATTAGGCCAGATGTTAGTGGAATACCTTGTGTAACTTTGGGTACTCAAAGGTAGAATGAGAAAGTCCCAAGTTTTATAATGAGGGCTTTTGTTATGATAATGGATGCTGTTGGATTAAAAATGTCCGTATTTGTTCACTGGCCAGAATATATTAGATGAACAATGTTACAGCTATTATAAAAAGTATAGATATGGCAGCTTGTGTCAAAAAAATATTTAGTGGATCCTTCCATGGCTCATGGGTTGAGTTTTTTTATTTATTAAAACTGGAATAATAGCCAATAGGTTTATTTCAAAGCTGATTCAGATAATTAAATCACTGTGAGTTTATTATAACAATGATAGTTCCTAAAATGATAGTAAGATGATATTAAAAATAGGGGTATTTATTAGTTCAGGAAGAAGACAAACTAACATTTTTGGGATATGGGCCTGATAGCTTATTTAGATGACCTTTACAGATAATATGGTAGCAGAGAGATTTTTTTAATTCTTAGGAATAAGTTCAATTCTTATAATTCTAGAAATTAGAGGATTTAAACATTTATAATTTACTCTACCAAAGTAACTATTTTCAGACATATTTCTTATGTTTGTGGTGTGATATAACGATAAGTAATGCGACATGTCATATGCAAAGGGCTAGTGTTAATGGCAGGAAAGTTTTTCATAGATATATTAAGTTGGTCATGTTAGAATCATGGATAGGATGTTCAATTTCATAGGACAAGCTTTTTGACAATAAAATTAATTGACTCTGTGCTGGTATATAAGGATTGTAAAATGTTCCTAGTGATAAAATTGTTGTCAAAATATTACAATAATGTTAGCATATTCTGCTAGGAAGAGTAGGGCTAATGGGCCTGTTGCATACACAATGTTGAAGATAGAAATGAGTTCTGACTCTCCTTCTGTTCAAATTGAGCTCAGTTGGTTTCTACTAGGGTTGTGATAAATCATATTGTATCTAGTGGTCAAGACAGAAAAATTAGCCATGAATATTCTTGAGTGGTGATTCATGTTGAGAGTATAAATGATCCATTTATTAATAGAACCAATAGAATGATTGCTAGTGTTACTTCATATGAAATTGTGCTATGGCTCATTGAGCCCCATTAATGCATATTTTGAATTTAAGTCTTAATCTGACCAAAGAATAGAATATGTAGCTAGTCTTAACATAGAAATAAAAATCATAAGCCTGGGTTTCTGCTAATTAGTATCGTAGATATGGGTAATGGAATTCACATTGTTAGGGCCAAAGTGAGGGCCAGGATTGGTGCAATAATAAATATGGATATTGATAATGTTCATGGTTATAATGGCTCTTTAATAAATACCTTGATGGCATCAGCAGTGGGTTGGAGCAGGCCATGAGGTCTGACAATGTTTGGTCTTTTATGGAGTTGAAGATATCCTAGTAGTTTTCATTCAATTAGTGTAAAGAGTGTTGTGGCAAGTAAAATGGGAATAATTAATAAAAAGGTTAATTATGAACATATTGTTAAGGAGAGGAGATGATTTCTGATTATACAGGTTTAAGTTATATGCTGTTACCAGGTTCTGCTACCCTAACAAACCCTGTTCTTGGGACAGGGTTTCTGTAAATTAATTAGATTAAGATTATAAACAAGGGCTGTTCACAAAGTATCCAGTCATGTAATATGACCATGTTATATTGACAATAGCTGGATTTTTTCTGGACAGCCCTCCTATCTATTCATTCAAATGTGCTTGTAAAGTAGGCTTTATTCCCCTTGTATTTTCACACAGGGAGAAATAGGTAATAGGCAGAAACCAACCAGGATTACTGTGGTCTGAACTCAGGTCATGTAGGACCTTAACCACTGAACAAATGAACCATTAATAGCAGTTAGACCACTGGGATGTCCTGATCCATTATCAAGGTTTCAAACCCTACTGTCAATATGAGCTCTGGAATAGGACTGCCCTGTTATCCCTAGGGTAACTTGTTACATTAATCAAGTTTTTTGGATCAATTAAGTACTAAAATGTTGACTAGTTGGTCTAAATTTTAATCAGTCAGAGGTTCAATCACCTGAGGTCACCTCAACCAAAACTGTTAGTTCATTTAAAGTTTTGTTAACCCTTGATTTGGTTAATTTGGGGGTGTTTTCTGGACTAATCAATTAAAGCTCCATAGAGACTTATCTTGTCATTCCCACCTCTTCACAGGAAGGTCAACTTTGCTGATTAAAATTAAGAGACAGTAAAATCTTTGTGTGGCCCTTCACACAAATCCTTATTTAGAAAACATGATCATGCTACCTTTGCACTGTCAGAATACCACAGCCGCTAAGCAGTCGTGACTGGGCAGGCAGTGCCTGTAATACTAGAAGTAATGTTTTTAGGAAGTAGGTGGGGTTTGTGTTTACTGAGTTCCTTTTATTTTTTAAATTTTTCTTTAAGTGTATACTTGTGTTAGGTTAACAAGTGATTTATTAACAATTATTAAATTTACTTTGTGGTTAACTATCAGTGATTATCTGTTCTGATAAAAGCTTATATGTAGAGCAATAATCCTTGTTACTCATATTAATAGTATTGCTTCTATTAATCCAGTATGAAGTTAGGAGTCAGTTTTTATTGCTGGAAATAAGTATACTTGGGACTGAATGCTTCCTTAATTGGTGGCACCTTTTAGGTCAACTATGATATTACTAATACTGTCTTAGGAAGGTTGTATCCAACATCTCAAGTATTGTGCCTCTGATTCAATTAAGCTGTCTATTCTTAATTTACTACTAAATTCTCCTTTAGTTTTTAATTTCATAAACACTTTCATGGAAAATTTAATGGTCTTAAAGTAGAATGTGTTGCCCGTTTCTCTCCACCCCATACTCTACACAGTGATCTTAGGTTTTTATGTTGATGTGTGTGCTTACTATGCTTCCTTTATTAGGCTTTGCTGAAGATGGTGGTAGATAGGTTGGATCAGCAAAGGTTGGTGAGGTTTACTGGGGTTTATAGATTAGAGAACAGGCTCCTCTAGAGGGTATGAAGCACCACCAAATCCTGTGAGTTTCAGGCTATTGCTAGTAATACTCTGGTGAATAAACTTTTTATAATTATTATTTGGGTTTAGGGCTAAGCATAGTGGGGTATCTAATCCCAGTTGGAGACTTAGCTATCAAGCAAGAAGAAAGTCACTTTCACAGTTTTTAAATTTTAGTTGTAGCTTCTTACTAATTAACTTAACTTTATTATGAAACTATCTTTAACACACTTTAATGCCAAAAATCTTATTAATTTTGGGTTAATCGTATGACTGTGATGGCTGGCATGAAATATGCCAACCCTAGTAAATTTAACTTGGTCAAACTTTAGTTCATGGCTTAATTTTATCACTGCTAAATTTTGGTGACGTTATTCCTTTTGTTATTTTTTTTTTTTTTTGAATAATCGTTCTTTTAGGTAAAATGCCTAAAAGTGGTTGGAGGCCTCCTAATAATAGTGAGAATATTGTTATTACTGTGGAAGTGTGGTTAAGCAAGGCATTATGAGCTACTTGTTAGTGTGCTTGATGCCTGCACACTTAATCACTGATGATCTAGAGGCCATTCTCACTGGGCTGCAGATACTTGCATGTGTAATTTTATTAAGAATTAATAGAAAGGCTGGGACCAAACCTAGGTGTTTATGGAATTAGTAAACTCACTGGGGCACTTTCAGTGTCTTGCTTAATTTATGAAGCTACATTAACAAATTAGATCTAGGGAATCCCTTGTCTATTGACATCTTGTGAATATAAATAGCATGCTAGTTATTAGTGGAAGTATTTTATTACTGGGGAGTAAGTTTTTCTAGTCATAGATTTAGAAAGTTAGAATTCTGGTGTTTGGAATTTTTATTTAGTTAAGGATTTGGGCTTAAATGTGTCTTAGTTTAATTTGCGATTTAGCTATTTATTATAGAATGGGGAAGTAGGCTTTTATGTACTGTTATATTTTAATCTTGCTTTGAGGATTTGCCAAAATTGGTAATAAATATATACAGTTTAAGATCTACAGGGAGTAAGGGAAGTTTGCTGATTTTTTATTTGACAAACACGTGTGTGTTACAGCAGTCCCCCGTATCTGTTTTTGCTTTCCATAATTTGTTACCTGTGGTCAACTGCAGTCTAAAAATATTTAATAGAAAATTCCAGAAATAAACCATTTATAGGTTTTTAATTGTTTAGCTGGACAATGGGATGATTCACATCCTGGGTGGGATGGAGTGGGACAGTGTGAGATTTCATTATCTACACAGGCACCATTCTGTGTAGCATGATGAAATCTCACTGTCCCAACTCCATCCCACCCAGGACGTGAATCATCCCATTGTCCAGTATATCCACAGTGTATAAACTACTTGCCCATCAATCACATAATAGCTGTCTTGATTATTAGATTGACTGTCACATATTTGCAGTGCTTGTGTTCAATTATTTTATTCAGTAATGGACCCAAAGACATTCATATAACTTTTATTATAGTATATTGTTATAATTGTTCTATTTTATTAGTAACCTCTTACTGTGCCTGATTTATAAATTTAACTTTATCATAGGTATGTATGCATAGGAAAAAACATGGTGTATATATAGAGTTCAGTACTATATGCAACTTCAGGTATCCACTGGGGGTCTTGGAATGTATCCCCCATGGATAAGGGGAGCGAGTACTATACATGTAAAATTCTCATGTCTTATAAGCATTGATTAAATAACAATTTTGGTTAATGTTGGTATGTAATGTTCAATATAAGCTCAACTACAAGTTACTTGACTGTGTTAAGGTCTCAGGTGGCTATAACTGTGTCACAGCATCCCCCCCACCAAATTAAAAAATACCCAAGATATGAAACCTCAGCTATGTGTGAGCACAGGATGATTAGTCATTAGTCCATCAACATGTCTTATTTAAGAGGAAAGAGGGATGGTTTTTGGTGAGATGGTTGTGAAGTAAGACGCAGATGCCAGATATACTTCAGTTCTCGAAACCCCCATGTTACAGGCTTGGAGTGAAAAGAGCAGCACATTTGTAGAGAGGCTGTGGGTTGTTTTTTTTTTTAATTCATTTTTGTTAGACTTATTGGAGTGACATCTGTTAGCAAGGATTACATAGGTTTCAGGCTTACCTGTGGGTTTCTTAAGGTTTGGTGATTAAGGGAAGTTGTTGGTTGTGATAAGCATAGTGATTAGACCTGATTTGACTTAAAAGGGTATGTACAATCAATAATACTATGTCCTATCAGTTATATCTATTGGCTTATGAATAGTCATGTGAAAGAATTTTATGCACAATAATCCCATCTTATGCGTGTGCATTATGTAATATTCATGGTTTGTGCTTGCTTATATGCATGAGGTAAATGTATGATTATACATGTGTCATGTATGACCAAGTACATAAGTACTAATACATTGTAATAGGGTAGGTTATTTAATGCACAAAGTACGTAACAGTGGAATAGTCTACAATTTGTTCTTAATACAGTGTTTTGCTGTGCATGTACAACTTTTAGGGAAGTTTTAAGTAAAATTTCAGCTTTGGGTACTGATGGTGGACCTGGAGCTTCTTCATTGATGAACTAGGGAGGTTTTTCACCTTTTCTGGTCTACAAGATCAGAGTATTAAATATACTACAAAGATTCTTCATTTTAGATAATTTTCAGTTAAGCTTGTGAAATACACAAGTGCAAGAATACGAAAATATTACCCTAAGACAGGCTAGTTGGCCAATGATAATCAATGGTTGTCCTCCAACTCATGTTAATGTTAGTAGGTCTAGTATGTAGTCAGACTAGGCACAGCTGAACAGTTGGAATGTTATGCTTTGTTGTTTTGATGTAAGATGTAGGAAGATAATTGCTAGAATTAGAATAGAGAAGATTAGAGCTAATATGCCACCCTCCTTATTGGGAATGGATCATAGATTGCACAGGCAAACAGAAAATACTAATCTGGTTTAACGTGTGGTAGAGTATTAAGAGGAATAAGTGGTGTACAATTGTTTGGATCTCCTAGAAGACTTGGTGAGAACAGGACTAGTTTGGCTAGGACTAGAATTAAGTCAGAGAATATCCTTTATTGTATAGTAGTGGTGAAATGGAATTTTGTTAGATGACATTGATGGATTACTTGATCCTGTTTCAGTAAGAAATAGTAGGTGAATAATCACTAAGGTTGATTATTACTAGGGCTGAAATAACGATAGGAAGATTAAGTGGAAGGTGAAGAATCAAGTAGTGTAACTTTGGTGACTAGGAATCCTCCTCAGGCCCTTTCGACTAGACTAGTGCCAATGCAGAGAATGGCTGAGATTTGTGTTAACAGTTGCTCCTCAGAAGACCTCATGGTAGGAAGTAGCCTGTAAATGCTGTAGCTATTACTGTTAGTAATAAGATAATCCCTGTTTCATGTTTCTAGGAATGTATAAGATCCACAGTATAGGCCTTGTCCAATGTGAATGAATAAGCAAATAAAAGAATATGGATGCTCCATTGGTGTGTGTAGGTATCATGCAATTCATTCTAAGTTCATATCTCAGCAGATGTGGGTTATGGAGAAGGTGGTGTTTTTTTATCTGATGTACAAATGTATTTGTAACCTCAAGCAGATTCCTAAAAAGGAGCCCAAATGTCATCTTGATGAAATATTTAATGGGCTGGAAATCACTGAATGAGTTATTAATAATTTTAATTGGTGGGATTTACAGATGTGGGTCATTAATATTATTATAGTTGAAATACAATGATTTTTCATGTCATTAGTCGTGGTTAAATTCGATGTGAGAATGATAACAAAATAAATACAATGTAACTACTATGTATGTAGTTAAATTTTATAGGTTTTTCTTCAAGACCTTCATTTATTTGTGGTGGTTTAGGATTGACTATAAGTGGAATTGCTTGTGTTATTACAATAAATTTTGGCAGGTCTTTTTTAAGTTTAATAGTTTTACAATTCATTTGTGGGGAATGCTGGTATTTTCTGGTTATACAATAGTTATGGCTACTGAAGAATATCCTGAGTTTTGAGTTTCTAATATAACTTCTTGGGAGTATTTCTTTTGGGGTTGTAGTTGGAGGCTATGGTAGTTTCATGTATTTTGAATGGTAGATTAAAAGATTGAGTAAGTGATGATAATAGAGATTCTGGCTTTTTTAGTGAGCAGGCTACAGCCACTCACTTAGCAACGAACCTGTTTAATGACCTCTCGCACTTACAATCTGTTCTCCAGTTCGGACAATCCCCTTTCTCAGTCTCTGAGAGTCTTGGGAATCCTTTTTCTCAGTCTTTGTCTCATTTCCGCAGTTGGTTAGTATTCACTACACGAAGCATTCATAATCATGCAAGACGACATAATTCGTCTATAAGGTGTCATATGGTATCTATTGAAAAATACATATACCATGGCACCACTACACACCACAGAACATCCACCTTTAAGTTCCTCACATATCGACCAACTTGTAGGAACAGAATTCAGTCGTTAAGTGAAGAGTATTTGAATAGGGGTAGCTGCGTTACATAGCTATAAAATTTGACCAGTGGTAGTAACTGGTTGATCATCGCTTATTGGTATTCTGGTTGTATTAGAGGATACTTGTGGAATAGGTTTAGGGCTAATGTAATAAAGAAAGGAAAAATATAATTTAACTTGGCCTTTTGGGTCAGACATTAGTGTTGAGATTTTTGTTTGAAAATGGGAAATGGGTTCTGACAATGCACTTTCTAGTCAAATTAAGTCTAATAATAATGATGCTGATTTATAGCTTGGAAAATATCTGAGAAGGTTTGCGAATTTTGGTTTGAAGGATAATCAAATTTTAAGTTGTGTAAAATAAGGTTAAGTTCAAGTGCTATAAAACCTGAAGTAGTCATGGCAAGGGCTGTTAATTTTAGGGAGATCTGCATGCCGGTCCAAACAGTGTGAATAAATGTTAAACAAAGTTCAAAACCAATGATCCTTCCTTACCTAGTTTGCCTTGTCCTAATAACATCAATGACACGGCTATTACTATCAATAGAAGTATAATACAAAGACATATAAACTGATAAATTATATGAAGTATAATACAAAGACATATAAACTAACTGATAAATTATATATTACATGTTTATTAATGGTACACCTTTTATGTAAAATTTACATTTTATGAAAAAATCAAAAATATTTACAAAATTTTGTAAGATAGATCTATATTGTTCTAATTACAACTCAAAGTAGTAAATAATTCTTAAAAACTCACATGTTAAGAGTTCTGTGTTTACAAATTTTGGTTAAAGAGACAGCTACAAAGTTTATCACTATACATAAGCAAGAACCAGCTTGCTAAATACATTGCCCTTTGAAAATCTACTGGTCTTTTTTAATAATACCATTAGTGAATTTTTAAATGAAAAAAAAAATCAATATAAACTCATATGGCTTCAAAATTGTAACCTGCACTCAATACAAATTTATCGATACTTGGTATGAAGACTGTGGTAATTAAGAAAGTGCAGAAGTTTAACCATTTCACTAATCTGTACATTTTAAGGTAATACTTGGTTAAAAACCAACATGGTCAGTATAATGGTGTCTGAATTCCAATAATAAAATATTAACTGCTCAATAAAAGCAGTTTCACTGCAATGCAGTTACAGTTAGGATTCCAGTAAGGGACTATAACTGGCATTTAAAAGAGCACAATGTAAGAGTTAGTTTCTAATTTGCTCACTATTTAGTAAAGATGAACATTTTAGCATGTTGTCTTATGTATTACTTTAGTCAAATCTAAATTTAGAACTGGGCTAACACTGAATATATAAAAAAAGCACATATTGTAATATATATATATATATATACACACACACACATACATATACACACACACACACACACACACACACACACATATATATATATATATATTGCTAACGGGTAGATTTTTCTGCTGTATTAAAAGTATAGCAAGATGTTAAATAAATGTCTAGTAGTAGGTACTTTATTTAAAGCTTAACAGAACAATTAGTGGTTTTATATAAATTACATATATAACAATTTATTCCTCGATGCAAAATGCAAGACACTGGTATTTATCCTTATAAATAAAATTTCCACTTGTAAATTATGAAACTTTGTCCAAAATATTTAATGCCTTCAATTAATCAGGATTTGCTATAAAGTTGAGTTTTTTGCTATTTAATATTAGTAGTTTAAGAAATACTTAATCCAATCCATCACTTCAAATAATTGCTCTATTTTTAGCAGGTGGTAATTAAATAATAAAAATATACAAATTGGCAATTTTTCCAATCACTGAAATGAAAACAAATGGCAGACTTCTCTAATGCCAAAACTAGCCTTTTCTAAAATGTGCTCCTCACAAAATACTACAGAATTCATGCTCACGACACATTCAGTAAAAAAATGTATAACTTTCCACTGACAGAGTGGAAGGAAATGCTAACTTAAGAGTTAAAGCCTCCAATTTACCATTATAGATTTTCAGAATTTGTTTTAAGATTTACATACTTTTGATGCCATTAAGGTAGAATGTCTGAAGGTAATTGTTTTTCCCTGTAAATATAATCCATTAAGTGTATTTCTCTTTCCAGTGCCTACAATATTTCACTAAAGAAGTGAGCCAGGGTTCTTAAGGATAATTATCCATTAGTTATTCTGAATTCCCAATTCCAGCCAAAGTTATTTACAAAAATTGCAATTATCTTGTGAAAATGCTTGACCACCATGAGATTCTTAATAGAAGATCCAGACTGTGAGAAAAAAAGTGAGGCACATTAATGAACAAAATGAATAGGCACATTTCTGGATTTTGTTATTGTTTTAAAAGGCACACATTTGCAATCCATATAAAAATAAATTAAATCTACAGCATTAATTCATCAAAACAATCACAACTTCTATAAAGTTACTAACTGCAGAAGTAAATCTCTCTGCTGTCTTTTGCAAGCTTATTTTAAAACACATTGCACTTGAGGATTTAAAAAAATCATAAAAAACATCATTTACAGTTATGGTTATATGAATCAAATGATAAATTTTTTGCACACAACTCGGACTCTGGTCTAATTACTTTATGGCACATAACTCAATTTGATTGAGTGTTCTAAATTAACATTACCTAAAACTTAGAATTCATGTTTATATCCATTCAATATCAAACTTATGAAATTTCAAAACTATCTGACTCTAAAAATTTATGGAAAGCTAAATTATTTTGTGCTTGCTCTCCTGAAATTTTAGGCCTGATATTACACTATAACCCCCTTTTTCAATACAGATACTGAATTTAAAATTTCAGCCTATGAACACTGTTTTACTGAGAATCTGAATCAATGTGTTTCTTGAATATTGCAGTTGATCATTTACAAAGTTGAAAATCATTTCAGTGCTATTTCTTCCAATGACTCACTTCAAAGGTGCAATTTAATACTTGTAGTCAGCTCTCAAATACGTCTAAGTTTCAAAGACATAACACAAGTTAGAAAGAATAGTGTTTGTAAAGGACAGATATGCAGATGGCAGGTTTGTACCACTCCTTGAGCCAACCACTTTCCTAGGTCCATCAACAATCCGCCAGGTATCGTCCTGAAAAACACCAAGTAGACCTCTGCAATTATAATTTCAAATAAACTCAAAGGAGGCTGTTTTTGCTATGATTACAGATATAGAACCCCAGTTCCCATCTGCTGTGTACAATACATTAGAATCAGGTCACAGATGTTCCATGGATATTCTTTCCCAAGTGTGTGTCTACCTGGAACTTTTTGATTTTAGAACACAGATGTTTCCCATGTACATTAAAAATCTTGAAATCCCCCAACTTACCAGTGGCAAACCGTTTCTTTACTAAGGAAAGCCTATAGCCAGTGCCTACAAGTTCAATATCCACTCCTGAGAGGGTACTTCCCTCGCTGAGGAACTGCACTGCAAGTGTTGTGGGTTTACTGGGTCCTTCTGAAAGATCAAATTTTGCTCTGAGGGACCCAGAACCTACATGGAAAAAAAATAAAGAACTTACATAGGGTAACATACATTTCATACCAAAAAGATCAAATAAGCTAAAATATTATCAGTCCTATGCCAATTCATGAAATGTGTACACTAAACAAAATCATCTTATTTCTAAATCAGACTTTATTCAGTGAATCTGAATTTTCATTAATAATCTTAATCCATGCTTTTCTTTGATTTAATACAAATATCAGAGGTATTGGCTATTGAGACATTCCTAAGCTATGTGCATGCTGAAGTGAATCAAAAGAAAGAAGCCCTAGGAGGAATATGAGTAGGAACAAAATCAAAAGGAAATGTCTGCTGTGTACCATATCATGGGAGTGGGAGAAGGGCAAAAGAGGGAAGGCAGCTAAGATTGGGAAGAGCTACATCAACATGCCTATTTACCTTTTTAAAATTTAACTGGTCTAACATCATGTGCAATAGGTATTTCTGAGGTGCTTTCATTTTCGATATAACCATTCATTCAACATACTTCACACTTAATAGCATGGAAGAAATAGTAAACCAAATTATTATGATTACGATAAATGCTGTAAAAGAGCTCTCAAGAGCCATGGGGCACAAAAGCACATAAAATGGTGGTGGGGATGATGATGTGTATTTCAGGCAGAGGTAACTACAGGTATAGACAGTGGAGATCGGAGAGAGCATGATGCATTTAAAGTAACTGCATTAATACCAGTAGAGCTGGAGAATAGGAGGAGAGTGACAGAAGATGAGACTAGAATGGTAGCAAAGAACAAGCTCTAAATATTTGTACATGCCAAGATAATAAACAAACATAGGGAGCTACCAAAGACAAGGGAGACAAAAACATTTCAGATTAGTGTTTTAGAAATAGAGAGAGGCACAAGATCCAAGGTAGGAAAAATCAACTGGAAGTCAGTAAAATAGTCTAGGACTCTCGGTGACAGGAAAAGGAGATCTGAACTAAGGCTAAAGGAAAGGAAAGAAGGGAATGCATTTGTGAGATATTCAGGAGCTGGAAACAAGTGAGAGAGGAGGAGGAGTCTACTAGGTTACCAGGTTTCTGGTTGGAGAAAGTAGACAGAATTGCTAGGTAACAGGAGTGACATTCTATGATTCCTTGCATAGAAGTTGAACATGACAAAGATAAATTTAGAAGAATATATCACAACACTGGTCCACCCCATACTATTGTGTCTGGTGGCACAAATCGGTAGAGGAGATGAATGATGCCTAATTCTTAACCATTGTCCAAGCCTTCCTTCAACTTGTACAATTCCTGATACACAATTCAATTCTGTGAAAGTTTCATCATAGACCAAGAGCAGCCAACATGGCAATCCTTAAACTTTGGAATTACTTCCTATGCCTCTTCTGGGCATAAAGCCAGAATAGAACAGATTTCTATTTTACAGTATTCTAATTTCGTTATCTCTTTTTAAAGGCTGACCAGTTCAGAACCACATTTATAGGATTTTTCCATTCTTCACATAGACCCCCTGATACCCGAATAGCAAAGGGAATCTACTGAAATATCTGATTAGAAAATCTGTCTTATTTTTTGAGAGAACAAATTCCCTTCTTGATCAGCATTTACAGTAGTATAGTTTCATTAAAATAGGGGGTGAGAGGGGAATACATTCTTTCCCTCCTTGCTAACTAATTTTAAGCCCTCAATTCAAGTACGATTTCTGGTTTACTTTCACGTTCAACTAGAAATTTCAGTTTTGTCCCCCTAAAAGCCATACAGGTAGAGTAAAAGTCAGTACAGTAAGGCACCTGAAAATAGGCAAACTTTAACCCTTTTCCCATTTAAGGGGAAAAAAAGTGCAGCTTGATGCCGCATTCATTTAATTTTACATAAACCAGTTTTCAATGTGAAAATAAAATATAAAAACTGTTCTTGGAGTTATTTCTAAACAGAATTTGTCTGTAATCCTAATGTAAAGGAAATGTATAGGATGATCAGTATTTAGTAATATTTTTTCTTGTGGTAAATTTCAAAGCATGTGACTTTGGAGGTTAGGTTAGGACTATAACCTATCTCAGGGTAAACACTGCAGCCGCAAACACCTCCGGCAAGTATTCTTGGGGCAAATGGGAACAGGGTTAAGTACCAAACAACAATGAAGGAACTGTAGATTAGCTTGATTATTTCACCTAATGTGTAGTTCTCTAGTTAAAGTCTGATTCGGCATGGTAGGTATAAATGAATAGACAATACAGATATGTTCCATGGTCCTTTACATAGCAATACCTATGTGAAAAACTCATGTTTTATGTTTTGATCATATGCTTAAAATATTCAAAACAGAAAAGGCTCTGCAAAACTTAAACTAAAAACCCTACTTAGTAGGAAAAGTTACTGGAGGTTAATTAGGCAGTCAAAAAAGAGCAGAATAATTCTCTGATTAAGAGAAAATGCAAATAATTAATGTTAAAAGACCTGACTGTCCTTGGAATTGTATTCTAAATCCAATTAGGGGAGATACTAGGAGCGATCAGCCAGCAGACTTTTCCTTTGCACTGGGAACACAGATGCAGATTTGTTGGAAGAAAGCAATTAATTTGTTTCTCCTTAAAAAAATTATCACAGAATTGAAGGCTGCTGGCTAGGGCTTTTTTTCCCCACACAATATAGTATAAGTTTTCATATATTAATATAAATTAGATGTCATTTCAGTGTTGACAGTTAGTTTTATAAGGGGAAATGACCAGTAAAGCTTCTTAGGAACAGAGTAGGCAAGGAGGCTTTTAAAAAAACTTTTGCTGGGGTGACACTGGTTAATAACATTATGAGTTTCAAGTGTACAATTCTATAATACATCATCTGTGCATTGTATTGTGTGCTTACCACCTACAGTCTACTCTCCTTCCATCCCTACATATTTGACTCACACCCCACTTCGCTCTGGTAACCACCACACTGTTGTGTCTGAGCTCGTTTGTTCATCTGTTGCTTTCTGTTTTATATCACATGAATGAAATCATATGGTTCTTGCTTTTTTTCATTTGACTTATTTCACTTAGCATGGTACTCTCAAGACCCATCCATGTTGTTGCAAACAGCAATATTTCATCCTTTCTTATGGCTGAGTAACATTCCATAGTAACTTTGTACCACATCTTCTTTATCCAATCATCCATCGAAGGATACTTAGGTTTTTTCCATGTCTTAGCTACTGTAAACAATGCTGCAATGAACATAAGGTACATGTATCTTTACAAATGAATGTGTTCAAATTTTGGGGGTAGATACCCAGAAGAGGGATTGCTAGGTCATATGGTAAGTCTATTCTTAATTTTCTGAGGAATCTCCATGCTTTCCATAGTGGCTGTACCAGTTTACATTCCCACCAACAGTATACAGGCACTCCTCGCTTAACAACTGAGTTTAGTTCCTACCACTAGGTTGGTAAGTGAATTGGTCGTTACGTGAGGAGTTTAAAGGTGGATGTCTTCTGGTGTGACATGGTGCCACAGTTTATGTATTTTTCGATGACTACCATGCGACACCACACTTATAAATGAATATGTAGCCTTATGTGACTACAGATGAGAAAAAGACTGAGAAAGGGGTTTCCCTGCACAGGAGAACTGGTCAAAAGTCTAAGCAGTCATTAAACAAGTAGGTCATTAACGAGTAGTAGTTAAGGGTTCCTTTTTCTTCAACTTCTCCAACACTTGTTATTCCTTGTCTTGTTGATGATAGCCATCCTAACAGGTGTGAGGTGGTATCTCATTTGTGGTTTTGATTTGCACTTCCCTTACAGTTAGTGAGGCTGAGCATCTTTTCATATATCTGTTGGCCATTGGTATGTCTTCTTGGCAGAAGTGTCTGCTGAGATCCTCTGCTCATTTTTAAATTGGACTGTTTGTTTTGTTGAGTTGTATGAATTCTTTGTTTTTTTTGGATATTAACCCCTTATCCAACAAGGTTTGCAAATAACTTCTCCCATTTGGTTGGTGGCCTTTTTGTTTTGGTGATGGGTTTTTTTTTTTTTAAATTCATTTTTATTGTTAGACTTATTGGGGTGACATCTGTTAGCAAGGATTACATAGGTTTCAGGCATACACTTCTATAGTGCATTGTCACCTTGTTGTATAGTAAGTTCACCACCTAATGTGACTTCTCTTTCCATCACCTTATATTTAGCTTCCCCTCCCTCCTCTCCCACCCCCTCCCCTCTCTCCCCTCCCTAACCCATTCGTTCCCAAATAAACATTGAACTATTGATTGTGTCCATGGGTTGTTTGTTTGTTTATTTCTTTTCTCTTTGTTGCTTTCAGTTTTATATTCCGCATATGAGTGAAGTCATTCAGTTCCTTGTTTTTTCTGTCTGGCTTATTTCACTAAGCATGATGATCTCCAGGTCCATCCATTTTGTTGCAAATGGCAATATTTCATCTTTTCTTATAGCTGAGTAATATTCCATTGTGTATATGTACCACAGCTTCTTTATCCAATCATCTGTCGCAGGGCACTTTGGTGATGATGGTTTCTTTTGCTGTGCAGAAACTTTTTAATTTGATGTAGTCCCATTCATTTATTTTTGCTTTTTAAAGCCTGGAAGCTTCTTCGTAATGGGGGCCTCCCAGAAATCAACAGTGAGCTAAAGACTGTGTTAAATCCGTCTCAATTAGTTACCTAGCTGGAACAGACAATTCTACTTTAAATTTATTAGGTATTTTCTCTTGATGTTAGCATGTGAACATAAGCTTTTACTTTATTTATAAAGTTACAACAAAACAAACTGTTTTCTTACACAGAAAGAATTTCAATCTAGAGAAAAAAAATGTGTTCTGAATTTCAACTGGTCCACTCTTACTTAAGGTAAGATCTTCCACCTAGTGGTCAATTCTAAAACTGAAGGCATGAAATTCCAGGGGAAAACTTTCCATGAACATGCCTAATAAATCCATTTCAGTGACATCACATTATTTAAAAAAAAACAAACAAACATGTACATACTTACCTCCATTTTCTGATTTTTCTGAAACACCAGATAGTTTCCAAAAGGCTTTCATCTGTTCTGCATTCCTGTAATAACAAATACCTTCAGACTGACTAGTATTACACCTTACACATGAAGGGCACTCATAAATAAATGCATTTTAAGTTATTTCACTAGAACTATAGTGCTAAATTTACTTTTGAGTGTCTGGTGAAAATGTTTATGATATAAATAGTGCTATATCTTTCTCAACTGATGGAATTTCGCCAAATCATGTAATTCTTCTCATTCCCACTGGTCAGAGAAGTAAAACTGAAATGTACAGGTGGCTCAGTCCCTTCATTACCCAAGAAAAACCCAGTTTTATTACTGCATGGTTACAGTCTATGTTACTAATAAAGAGGACAAGAGAGGTAGGTAAGAAACGGGAATAACTATTACTATTAAACACTAATCAGACAGGCATTCCTACAGATATGACAGATGCTACATTTAACCCTGAAAAAATAATTTAAAACATTTTTTTCATCTTAAAAATAAAGGTTATGGTAGGTTAAGCAATTTGCCTAAGAGTAAAGTTGTCCTGAATCATTCAAATCTGGGTGGTGACCACAAAACTAGTTTTGTTTATTTTGGATTGAGGCTAATGTGGCTATACTAGTAAAACGAACATCTTTTTATGGAATGGTTTCTATGGGAAAATGCACTAAAACTTTTTAAACTTACATTAATACTTTGAGAACTTAGGTTCTATAAGGTGGGGATTGAAATAGAAATTTCACAGGAATTTAGAAATCTACTTAGTTTACCAAATTGCAGGGGGAAGTGACTGCATGTTTGTGACTCCTCCATCCACTGGTACCACCACCTGTATGTTGGAAAGCACACTTGGTGCAGCCATAGCTTCTGGGTTGTACTTATAATCCACTCTAAGATCTGTAGTGCCAGTACTACATTTCCAGTATGTTGCAAGATTTAGAGGAGTGGACTGAATACCATTTGATGACACCTTTAAAGAGAAAAGCAATTATTTGGCCTGAAAAGTTAAAAAGGTCACATTAATGACATGTATACTTCAACATAGGAGTTCACAGGATCAAAAATAAGTATGTAATGAGGAAGCTGTCCTTTGTTAGGCAGAGCCCATCTCAAAGGAGTAAGAGTCACTCCCAAAGTTTGAACCTGAGATTACCGACATCAAAATTTTCATGATGCTTCTTTAAAATGCACATTCCCCTGGCTCCAAATGCAGAAAATATGATTCAACAGCTTAGGTACAGGCCCCGGAAATCAGCCAGAAGTCATCAAGTGATTTGTATCTATTCATGTAACATTGGAATACCTCTCTAGAGTTTACACAGAATTCTAAGATTTTTTATGAATTATATAAATTTACATTTAAAACAGAAAAATAGATGAGTCACCATGAAGGTCTGCAAGCCTGGAAATGGAATACTTCCAACTTTAAATGTCTAAACTTTTTTTTTTTTTTTTTTTTTTTTTTTTTTTTTTTTTTTTTTTTTGTATGTGGGTAGTTCCCTGGCTGGGAATCGAACCCAGGTGGCAGCATTGACAGTGCAGTGCTGAAACCTTAAGCCACTACACCACCAGGGAACTCCTCCTCAAATGTCTAATTTTAATCACATGATCCCACTGTAGATAGAACTCCTTTTAATTCCTCAGTTCCTTATTCAAATGACTCCCTTTCAATGAGAACTACTCTGATGACCCTGTTTAAATTTATACTGAAAATGACATTTTCCATACCTTACTCTACACATATTTTCCTTTTTCCATACTACTTATTTTTAACACAGTATTATTTACTTATGTTTACTGTCTATTTCCTCATTCATTCTACTCCCAGCAATTAGTAAGCACTGAATACTAAATGTTTATTGAATAAATTTTAAGCCAACTTGAGTAGCAGCAACACCTTTTTATTCTTTATTTCCTAAAACAAGCCATTTTAATAAAACTACTGTATTAAAAAGTCAAAAGAATTAAAAATTCAAAAGTCTATAAGGATATGTACCATGATGTTTACAGTGGGGAGTAAGAATGCCAAGGGATAAATTTCCCATTTTTTATATTTCCGTACTGAAGTAGGATTGGCATTCTTATTCCTCACTATAAACATCATGGTACATATCCTTCTAGACTTTTTACTCATATGTAAACATGGGTCCATCTCATTCTTTTTAATGGCTATAATAATTCATTTAATCAATCTCTTCCTTTGTGGATCTGTGTAATTTCTGGAAGTAGAACTGCTGAATTAAAGGTTACATCTATTTAATAATCTAATAGAATTGCCTCCAACAAGATTCTATTCAATTGTACTCCTATTAACAAGTGGTCACAACTCTCGTAACAGAGCAAACTTTTTTATTTTTGTGAATCAAATGGGCTAAAACTGGTACCTCATTGTTGTCTGAATATTTATTGGTCTGATTGCTACTGACATGGAGCATCTTTCTATAAGTTATGTATTGAGTTATTCACTTTTTCCTTACTAATTTACAAGGGCATTTTTGAGTAAGCCTTTTGGTCTTACATATTACAAATACTTTTCTCTCAGATTAAATATCAATTCTATTAAGGGTTGGTTTTAATAAATTTAATAAACAAATTTATTTTTGTTTCAAATATCTCACTACCTTCTTGTATGGTTTCTAGGTTTTGTACCATACTTAAGAAAGGTCTTCTAAACTTCAAGATTTTAAAATGTAATAAATATTATACACACACACATGCAAAATATCCATAAATATTCATATATTCACCCATGATTTATTTTAGTACCTTTATGGTTTTGTTTATTATTATTATTAAACCTTTGATAAATGTGGATTTCATTTTGGATAAAGGTATGAGTTAGAGATCCAGCTTAATTTTTTCCCAGATCTCTAGCTTACTGCCTCAATACTATTTACTGAAAAATTCATTATTTTCACATTGCCTTGAAATGCTACTTTGTCAAATAAACAATTTTCCACTTATTCTTAGGTCTATTTCTGGATATTCTAATTGGTTCCATTCATCTGGCCACTTATTGTTGTGCCAGTTCTAAACTACTTTAGATACTGTCACCTTATAATAATTTTCCCATTAAAACTAAAACATTATTCCACATTACTGTTTAAAACATTTAACTTATTCTTCTAAGCTTTATTCTTCCAGAGAACTTGAAAATGACTTCCAAGTCTCCAAATACAAATACAGAAATACTTCCATGGGTTCCTGATCAGGATTACATTAAATTTATGAGTCTTCTTTTAAATGGAGCATTCCTTTCTAACTATATTCAAGTTAGTAGAGATTTCTTTACTGTAAATAGCTTGTATTAGTTTTCCTGATTATTCTGAAAGCTATGAATTTCTTATTAATTTTTAAACTGATGACTTTACTGCATTCTCCTATATCAATTTTTTTCAGTTGATTCTTTTGAGTTTTCCAGGAATGTAATATCAAAAGTAATAATTATTTTGATTCCTCCTTTCCACCATTTATTAGTTTATTCTATTCTCTTGGCTAACTGTACTACACACACAGAAAATCTTATATGCTAACAGAAATAAGAGTTGTCTTTGCCATTCCTGACTCTGACTGGTGGATTGCATTATGTGTTTCATTATTAAGACTGATGCTTTTCATCTTTTCAGGTTAAGGATGCATTCATGTATTCATATCTACTCAATATTTTAATCAAAAACAAATAGTGAATTTGACTAAATGAGTCAAAAATGTCTACATACTTATTAACAAATTTTCTGATTTTGAAACATCCTTTGCATTCCTGGAATGAATCTCATTTGGCCATGACATATTAATCATTTAATGATCTGCAAGATTCTACTTGTTAATATTTTAATTTACGATTTTTTCAATGATGAGACACTCACCTGATACTTTAATATGTCTACATTATAATAAGAAGCAGCTGGATTTTGCTCTGATAGTTTCTTGAGGTAGACAGTAACAGCTTGCATGTTCATCCAAAAATCTTTTGTGTTAGAATCACACTGTGATGAATCACTGCATGTATAAGAAATATTTTTGTTATTTTATTTGACTTTATCCTTTGCATTTATGTAGAAATTAGGTAACTTGGGAAAGACTAGTAGAAAGGAACCAAAAGGTAGGAAGAGGGAAAACTAAAGTTGGGGGTTAAAGGAAAAAAACATAACAGAAGCTTGCCTGAAAGATAACATGAATGCACAGTAGAGAGGATTTAACAATAACTGACACCACCACCAAAAAACAAAACAAAAAGCAGTTCAATAATAATAAATTTTAGTAATGTCTTCAAATTAAATTATTGCTTCAAAAAAAGGAAAATTTTCTTAAAAATAAGTTTCACCTTCAAAAAAAGGTACACAAACCTGAACACAAGTTGTGTATTTGGAAGAATTTGCTCTAGTCTGCTGATATTTTTCACCCTGAAGCACAGCACAGCTGGAGATGGATTGCTAGTGAAAACTTTAATAATTCCACTCGGAAATGATATTGTCATGTCACCAGTGATCTTCACAATACACCTGAAATTGGGGATTTTGAAGAGTTTAAATAGTTTAATATGGTGCTTTAATCTCCATTTAAAGTATACTTAGTTAAAAAGGACTTTATATATATTTTATCATCATGATGAATTAATTTTTTTCAATTTAATTATAAAAAAGTGATCCTATATGAAATAGCATATTCAATCGGCACTATCTTTTCCTAGAATTAAACACAAATGCAGGCACACTGATAACATTCCTCTCCTTGTCGGCTATAACCATCCCTGGCTGTCCTGGATGGTAACACTACCGCCAGTTGTAGATTATTTTTCCCTCTGAACTCTACAAAATATCAGGCCTGACGGTGGCAGTGGGAGATGTTCTCCGCATTCTTCACTGCCTCTTCCAACTCTATATTCCTTCTCCTTCTTCCTTCCTAAAAACCACCAATTTCTTTTGAAACTCACACCACTGAATTATACTACTCACAAGCCCATCCCTTACAAGCCCATACCTTTCAAGTCATCTTTAACATTCCCTTTCATTTTCTGAAAATTTTAGCTCCTGGACCACAGTTTGGAGTAGCGGTATAGAGACAGAGGATCATAATTTTTGGTGACTTCAATATCCACACAGATAATCCTTTCAATACTTCGGTCAAATTGTTCTTCAGCCCCTTACCTCTAATGATCCTGTGTTCCAGCCCAACCCATCTATAGAGGTGAACATGACTAGAGAAAAACCACCATATAGCCAACCAGACAATTCTACTACATTCCCTAGCTCTTCTCATATCTTCACTCTCCCCACTCTAACTTGCAATATTCCCTTCCCATACTCACAACCAACGAGTTTACTTTAAATTTACTGAGAAAATAAAATCAGAAAAGAACCTTCTCATATTCTCACTACAAAACTTCTAACCTACCTGACTCTTTCCCCTTTCCAGCAGCTTTCATTTTTTTCATAAATAGTCGATCTTTCCCATCAACATAGACATTCTAAGGTGAATATAATCTTAAACTAAAATTAATAAAACTCTTTGATTCTACCATCTCTCCTCCTACCCCATTTCTCTGCTTCCACTTAGAGCAAAACATCCTGAAAGAGTTGTCTATATTTGCTCTTTTCAAATGTTGCCTACTATTTGCATCATCTCCTGCTCCTCAACTCCCCTCCAAGCAGGCTTTCATCTCCACCACTCTGCTAAAACTGTTGTCAAGATCACCACCAATGATCTCCAAGTTATCAATGGTCAATTTTTCTTGACCTGTCAGTGGCATCAGGTACAGCTTTACACCTTCCTTCATTAAATTGTTCAATTTCTAGGATACTGCTCCACTGGTTCTTGCCTTACCTTTCTTGCTGTCTCAAACTCCTTTGCTGGATCATTCTTGTCTTCCTGTTTTCTAAACTTTGGGGGGACCAGGACTTAGTTCTCATTAGATCTCTTCTCTACTCTCTAAGGCCCCTGGCTTTAAGTATTATATAGAAATTAATGACTATTAAATATTTATTCTCTAGCCTGAACCTATGTCTTTAACTCTAGAATCGTGTATTCAACTATCAACTCAACAACCCCACTAAGTTTTTTTTCGTAAGTACTTCACACTTAACAATCTACTCCCTCAGCAAATCTTGACACCAGTTTTCAAAACATTTTCAGAATCTCATTACTACTCACTGTATGTCATCTGCTACTACTGATAGAGAAGTCACCATCATCTCTCAACCTGGACTTCTGTGGTTAACTCTCTATATTATCTACTCTGGCTCCTTTCAGTTTATTCTCTTATATTGTAGCCACAGTGCTCTTTCAAAACCATAAGTAACCTCATCACTCCTCTGCTCAAAAGCATCCACTGGCTTTTCACCTCACTCAAAATTAATTCCAAACTTATTGTCTACAATGCCCAGCCTGATCTTGTCCCTCTATGAACTTACGTGTGCGCTCTTCCCTGCTTACTTCTATTCAGTGACATGGTTCTCCATGCTGTTTCCTGAATATGCCAAGTGCTTTTACCTCAGTCCCTTACATTCAATGCAATGCTCTTCCCTCAGATATCTGCATGACTTGCTCCTTGATGTCTTTCAAACATCAAGTTTACGTTAACCTTCAAAAGGTTTTCTCTGATCATTCTATCTAAAACAGTAACTGTCTACTGTAATTCTCCATCCCCCTTATCCTGGTTTATTTTCCTTCATAGCATATATCAGTACCCCTACTTTCCATGTGTAACATTATTCATTCAATATACATTCAGTCATTTAATATTTGAATATTTGCCATGTGTAAGACTGTGTTGTAAGTGATGAGGATACTTTAGCAAACAAAACAAAGTTCTTTTCTGAGTTTGCATTATTATGAGAAAATCAAAAAAACTGTTTCCCTCATGATAATGCAAATTTATAAATCTTTTATATAGTAAGTACTCAAATATTTGATAAATGAATGCTGAAAGAATAATGTTGTATGAAAAAGTATGGGTAGTCATTCACCCAAGTATTTTCTTAAAAGAAAAAGGTTAAACCAATCTTCTGTTTTGGATATTCAACATACATTCTAGGTCTCTCTTGCATGTGTCAAACCTTTGCCAAAGATATATTATTCATCAGGTCAAGATTCAGAGTTCTATCCACATCTAAATCACCCTGCTCAATAGATATGTCAAGCAACAGATGTCATATTGGTCATAAAGCCTCAACAAGAATATAAATAAACTGGGAAAAAAAGTCATCACTACTGCTGATTATAGTGACCTTTAAATTTGAAAGACACCTAATTGATTGTATTTGATAGTAAAAAGCAGGTAAAGAAATAATAAAAAACCCTAATCTATACAGAATCAAATATAACTTAAAATTTTACCACCAAGCCCCCTTCACCCCCAAAACACCCGACACACACATACACACATCTGTTTTAAACTAACTTGGTGGGATCTGCTCCTTTAAAGTACGCATTGACAGATTCTGTAAGGGCAACGGCCACAGGTAAGGTGTCCTGATTTCCAAGGCTGACAGGGCTGGGACCTCGTGACACACCTAGAATAAATACATTTCATTTGTTAAATTCTATAGAAAGATATTTATTAAATACCAAGACAGGTAGATTCACAAGGTTAGCCTGTCACAAATGACTCTATTACTGGTTTCAGTGATGTCCCAAGTATAAATGTGGAGCTTAAAAAATATAGCACAAAACAAATTGGAACATAATACAAAGGACAAAAAAAAAACAAAACAGGAAAACATATCATAATGACTTTTCTTTTAAATGCAATGACACAGAAGAGTTGGGTTAAGGAATGTCAGAAGAAAAAAGTCTTTCACCTAAAAAGCTAAAACTACTAAAATATGGCTTCAAAATCATTCAAATATTAAATTCTTTCAGGTTCTACCAATCATATACATGAGTGCACTAAAACAGATATTTGTATTTAAGCTATTTCTATCTATTAGCTACTTCTAACTGAGCAGTGGAATGTTTCATACATTAGTCATAATTCTTTTACCTCTTCTTTGTCTAGTTAAGATTTAATGATGTTTCTCAATGCTGAGAGAAGAGCAGGGAAATGGAAGGTAATGCAAAAATAATGTTTTTATCATTGGGAGTTTGATACCAATGTGTTCTGTATAGCAACTGGACACAATTAGTACAAAATTGAGATAGTTAAACCTTAAGAGTTATTCTTGATTTCTGAGACACCATACATTGCTGGAAAAGGAAAAATTAGATAACAAAGTATTTAGATACACTAGGATCATTAGTTAACACATACATTTATTTGCCTTTGATACAATACCTTGTGAAGTCTCATAGTGCTTTTCAATTTCAGAGAGTGTCCCAATCAAATTATCATCTTCTATCATATTTAAATAAAACAAAATATTGCAGGAAAAGAAAATATTTTCAAGAAACAAGAATCAAAAATTTATATCTAAACAAAGAGCTGAATAAGCATAATAAAGAAAAATAATTTTTAGGGAGATTTAAAGAAACTTTGTTATACCAAATCCACAAATGTCCTGCCTGTCCTGCCTGCTTGTATCATCACTGTCACCTACTTGTGGTTCTTCTACTGCCCACACTGGCTGAAACTAAAAACATATATACCAACTCAATCAAAATTAAAATTTTCATCACAAAGAGAAAATCTTCTGAATTATCCAGAGATAATAGAAAAGAACTCAAACTAATTTTGGTTTAGACTACCTGCCTGATTTCTAATAGGACCCATCTGTTTTTATGACTAAACTGTAAATTCTGCAGAATTATTAACAAAACCATATCTATACATAAAAAGTAAGAATAAAGTGCTCTTACAGCAAACAAAAAGACAAACTTATTGTGTTTACATAAAGTTAAAAGATGGGGAAAATATGTTCATAAAGGTATATAAAATAAGATTGGTAACATCATGTTTAGAAATTTAGAAATCAAATCATTTTTCCCCCTCACTTTACCTATATTATTTATGCCATTTTTACAATGGTCTCACATACAAGATGCATTTCTCCTATGAGTCTTGACAAATAAAATTAGATATAATTAAATAAGTTTAATTAGGACCATGCTTGTCAAACTTAGTATGCATGAGAATTACCTGAAAAGCTTCTTCAAGGACTGCTATCCCTACTCTGAGTTTCTGATTTAAAAGGTCTGTATTTCTAGTAAGTTTCTAGATGATGCACAGATGCTGCAGGTCAAAGGACCATACTTAGCACTACTGAATTATGCTTAGTTGATACAAATCATTGATTTAGATTATCAAGGATAAACCCATTATTACTTAGAAGCACAGCAACAGGGACAGTTATAACTTTGATGAGAAGCTGTTACTCCCAAAACATAGCTACTTTGTTTAAGTGGCTTTGTGCTTTGCCTCTTGTACTAAGAGTGGGTGAGAAAGGTAGAAAGAATTTGTAGGAAGAACTGGATAAAGATGATGACAGAAAAAACTGTTGAGCAAAATCTAGATGTAATACTGAATGTGTTCAGTGAGGTTTAGGTTTATATAGCTATACCCTAATATCTACTTTTAAATCTTTATTATTTAAATTCTTGTAGAAAAATATAATACACTGTAAGCATAAAATCCCCTTCTTTTATTGAATAATTTGTTTTTAAAACACAAACTTTCTCAATAAAGCAATACCAGTCCACAGTAGAAAGGACTGCATTATATTTTGCCTTCAACTATAGTATATATTAGTAGTCAGTAGTTTATAAATTTGATGCATTCTTAACAGTGCTAACCATGATTAAAATTTTCCTATTCAGATAATATAAACTATAAAAAAGAGAAGAAAAATTGGCTAGTTTGGTAATGCCAGGTAGGTTTCCAGAAAACCAAAATTTCTAATGTTAAATTCATCACCATTCCATTAAAAAAAATGAACAACAAAAACTTGGTCTGATCATATTCTGGATTTTAACTTGCACATGTAATTGATAATAATCACTTACCTACTGTTGGAGTATTAGCAGCACTTAATGAAGCAGAAGATGAGATAGAAGAAGAACTTTCTGCCCGAGCTAAAGGAGCGGCAGGAGGTGGGCTGGTATTGGAAATTACAGGTGGGCTGAATGGCCTGGGCTTAAAAATAGAAAGTTATTTATCAAAATGATAAAACAATTCCTCTGTTACTGAAAAAGATTTCTAGGTACCAGGTAAGTTTCATTTTAATATACTAAAACAAATTTATTGTTTGAGTTACAACTCAAAATTAGAGATGCCTTCCTTAGGTCAAATAATTTTTGAGAATATATTAAAAACTAAAAAGGCTATTTTAAAATATTCCTGTCAAGAAAATTGTTATACATAAAACACTTTCTGTATTTCAAAAAGTATGCTTAAGATCGACTCTAAGAAGTTAAATGCTTTTCATACATGCTGCCAAACTGCTTCCCAAAGGGTTATTGACTTTACATTACTACCTATAAATACAAGATATGTCTCCACCTTCTTGCTAGGCAATGAATGAATGAGCCTCAAAAGAGGAAAAAAAATATATTTTTAACTTTTAGCTAATGTGATAAAAATAAAATTGGCATTTTCCCTTTTACGACTGTATGCATTAGCTTCATCTTAATTAGTTTTAGGAGGTCTTAGTATTTATTACCTGAGCTTTCATTAACCCTTTGCTTTATTTGCTACAGGTATTTTCTCCCTAAATATTGCCAGTCCTTACAGTCAACACTTGTGTGGAAGCTCACTGAAGGAAAACTCATCCTGACACTCACCCCTGGCAGTACAGTTTAGTTTGTACCTGCACTTACAAGAAAGAACCATGATCTGCCCACTCCACTGACTTCTCTGCCAAATGGCTACCTCTGGCCTCAGCAATAGATTGCCTAATCTTTTCCTCTGGCATTTTGTATAAATCTACATTGTTTGGGGAACAACTTCTGGGGATTCATCCTCAATCCAGTTCCGGTTCCCATTCCATTTCTTTGTTTTTTTAGTTGCATCCAAAGGGTGCTCTGAAGTCAGTAAAGCAGAGCAAGGTCAAAAAAACAATTAGCTCTCCTTTACTTTTGGTGTTAACATATCTGGCCGCATTTTCCTTTATAATTTGTTTCAATGCTTTCTCATTGAGAAAGTTAACACCATACAGAAAGTTGAGAAAATGTTGACTCTATTGTCTTCCCACTTTTCTAGTTAAATATAAAAATTAGAAATATGAAAAATAACTCCAATTTTTTATCTTTTACCTTGGTGAATTTTTCCCTTCCAAATTCCTAATTGTTCCAATAATACAGTAGCAATACTTCCTGAAGTATTTCACTTTTAAAATAAGGCATATTTAGTTTAATTAAAAATAACTTTTGCCTGCTTATACAAGTATTAAGCAAATACAGTATTTCGTGCCTATTATTTGGCAGCCCATGGTTTGGGACTACTAGATACAAAGGAGAGAACAAGACACTGTTCTAGTCCTCAGTTACTTGAGGGATTTGAAAAACAAAAGGCAAAAACAAACCTTATAAGCAGTGATACACTAAAATTAGGCTGCCCTTCATTGCATGAATATGAATTTATAAACACTTTTACAAAATTAGAAAGTACCACCCACAGTGTTTTACAAATACGAAATCCCCTCCATTTAACTACTTTTATTTAACCTATTAGTTCCAGAGAATGGCTTTTGATGACCTCATTATAATGGAAAATACAGCTGTATATGTATACAGATGGGGGTAGAGCAGGACTTGAGGCCAAACAAATTCAACAGCCGATTTGCAATTTACAAGCTTGGAAAAAGTCTTAAAGTCAACTACTATGGAGGACATTTCTCCTGTGGCAAGATGGCCTCATGACTAATAATAAAATATGGCTGTGTTTTTACAAATTTTTAGAGAAAGGCAAAAACAGCTCTTTTTCTCAAGTGGTTTTCTCTTTTAGAATGGCAAAGTCTAGTACAGTAGCCAGTAACACTTGAAATGTGGCTAGTCCAAATTTGTAATGAAGAGTAAAATACACAGTGGATTTTGAAGACTTAGCATACATACAAAAAGAATGTAAAGTCTCAATTTTTATACTGTACGTTAAATTGCTATTTTTTTATATATGGAGTAAAATATATTAATTTCGCTGTTTTACTATTTTCACGTGGCTACTAGAAACTTAAAAATTATCTGTGTGCAGCATAGGGCATATAGTCAGTAACACTGGATAACTATATATGGTGTCAGATGGGAACCAGATGTAATGGAATAAGGATTTTGTAAGTTATATAAATGTCTCATCACTATGCTGTACACCTGAAACCAATATAATGTTGTATGCCAAAAGTAATTGAAAAATAAATGTAAAATAAAAAAATTTAAAAAAATGATCTGTATGTCACTTGCATGAAATTTCTATTGGAAGCATGGCTTAAAAAAACAGTGGTTCTCAAACATTAGGAGGCATCAGAGTCACCTGGAGGGTCACTCAGTTGTTAAAACACAACTGCTGGGCCACTCCTCCAAATTTCTGATTTGTCTGCGGTGGAGCGAGAAAAATTGAATTTATACCAAGTTTCCAAGTGATGCTAATACTGCTGATCTTGGGACCACATTTTGAGAACCACTGTTCTAGAACAATGAGGGGTTCTCTGTTGGGGTGTGAAGAGGATATGATTATAGACCCTTTGAGAAAAATGCACATGTAAGCATGCAAGGAAAAGGGCAGTCCAGTATATAGCTGGAGAGAATTCAAATCAGCACAACCTTTCTGTGGGCAACACAGCAATAATCATCAAGGCTCTTGAAAATGTGCGTACCATTTGGCCCATGGATTTCACTTTTTAAATTTTTACTAAAGAAATGTCTGCAAAGAAGTAAACATATGGTTAGTCATTAAGACACTATTTATAATGAGAACTTGGAAATAAAGTATAAGCCAAATAAATTTCTAAAAACTTTTGGAAATTTAATAGTGACAGTGGTGTAAAAGAGAGCATTTATGCTCTGCAGCCACTTCAAGTGGTGCTCCCTGAACCCCTCAGAGAGTGGTTTCTAGAAGGCTTTAAAAGCTGGGGCAGGGAGTGAAAGGTGATGTGAAGGAGTCAACTACAAAAGTCCCACTTTTACTTATGTAATATAGACTTACAATTTAAGATTATTTGACAAAGAATTCTACCACTTTAAAGAAGTTTGAAAACCATGAAATAATTCGATATAGAAAGACATTTCCAAAATATTTTCAAACAAAAAATAAAAAAATATGTAAAATACCTTTCATTAAAAATATACACATACTATTCACAGTAACTAACTTTCTGAATAATTACTTGAACTTCACAATGTTCTAAACGTTTTACATATATTAACTTATTTAGGTATCACAATAACCTATTATCATTATACCCATTTTACCTATAAGGAAACTGAGACTCCAAATAAATAACTTGTTTAGGTAATTAGTGGCTAATAAACCTGTGCTTTTAACAACTGTACTTTACTGCCTCTGAATAAATACTCACGCATTCAAAAAATAAAGGATATACGGTAGACTCCCCATTAACCGGCACCATGGGGATTGGTAGATCAGGTAAATATAAGTAGATTCCCTGTTAGCTGGTTGCTTGAGAGTGACGGTTGCGTGAGATCTGGTTAACAGGGAATCTACTATATATAAAACTGTTAACAGTGGTTATCTTTGGGTGGCAAAATATAGAAGGAATTTTTATGTTCTTTCTGTGTTTTCTCTTTTTTCCAAATTTTATAACATGATTATGCACTGCTTTTGTAATACAGAAAACACCCATGTTATTAAGATGTAGTAATTTTTTTATATTACTCAAATAATAACCAACTCCTTGGCAGCTTGTGTTAATTAGTCTTTCATTTCACTTTCACAAAGTCCATTCATTGGATTGGGGTAAAAGAAAGATAACACCATTTCAACACTTGGTGCTCAAGCCTTTTCATTTATGAAACATTTTCTAGGTACCAAGTGACATGTATTATGCAAAGTAATAAGGATATGAAATTGTCTACAGTATAGTCCAGTGAGGGGAACACGTATTATATTATACAAAGAAAAGTATGGCTAGAGCGGGGACACTGAGAAGAGAAATACAATGTGTTTTGTGCACTAAGAAAATATAAGCAAAGTACATGGGTATAAGGAAGAGAATGACTAAATCCACTGGGGGAGGAGTAATGATCAAGAGGGCATTGGTAATATTTAGCTGGGTCTTAAAGAGAACTAAGGGGCATTTCCAATAGAAGGTGCATAGTAAGAAGACATGGATGTGTAAAAAATCATGACAGGTTTGGGGAACAGTGGAAAGTTTTAAGTGGCTGGAATCTCTGTTACAAAGAAGAGAAACGTGGACAGTATGGTAATGCAGGTTGCTGAGACAACATTATCAAAAGCTTAATAATAATTGTATATTATTAATAGCTAAAACATTCAACCATATAAATTATGGGGAACCACTGGAGATCTATATCTAGGGAAAAAGATTAAGCTTGACTTTTAGAAATTTATTTGTGGGAATTAAATTGCCAATTGGTGTAAAAGATAAAGCAAAGAATAGATCAGAGGCAAAAAGACTGGTTTGAGAGAGCCTCACTCTAAATAGAACCCATAAAATTTCCTGAATTATTTGATAACTTTTGAAGACCAATGCTTTTTTCTTATCTTTTTTTCACAGCAATAGGTACTTAATATGTACAGGTCAGTTAAGTGATGTGAATTCCAGTTTCCTTATGTGCAAAATAAAGAATGTTGGACTATGCCCTCTACGATTCTTCTGGCAGTATACTTCCAAGGCCTAACAGGCCACCATTTTTTCCTTAATATTTGACTTTAAGATGAATTATATAAAAAGTTCTTAGCTGTGAAACAGTGGGTACTGAATAGTATTTTTATCATTTCTCAGGAAATCTCTTTCCTACTGAACAATGTCTTGCTCCACAGGTATGATCACTGAAGTAATATGGGGAAGTGAAGGAAGTGTTGTTTTGGAAAATGTTTCTATTCTTCTAAGAGTCAAGTAGAAAATTCTAAGCATTTAACTCTAAAGGGGCATACAGAAAGATTATCATTTGCATCTTAAAACAGTTATAATTTTAAAAAGAAACACCTGAGTACATACTATTTCATTAATCCCACTGAGTTTGCCTGAAGTAAGCTTTGGTCTGGAAGCAGGCCTTGGAGGTGGGACAATGGTGCCTACAGAAAGAGGAGTTGTGGGCCTGGCTGGTGGGGGAAAAAGAAAATTTGAAGAAAATCATTAGTATGTAGCAATCTTTACATAAAGACATTCTATTATAGCGGAACTATTAGGATTCAAAGGTCATTTTTCAGGAGTTTTTCTGAAAAATGTAATTATAGATATTTGGTGAAATATTGGAAACCTATTGATCAAATGTTTTTGAGGCTACCAATATTATTCCTGGAAAAAGAAAATCATTAAATTTTCAATAAAACTGATACACATAATATAAATTATATTCCTGTTTCAATTATTTATACATACAAAAATTAAATATGCTAAATTAGCTGGTGTAAACAGACAATTTAGGGCCCAAGGTCTTTAGTACATCTACTTTATAGACAGTAATGCAAGACCAAGCCTTTGAAACACCTTCATAATCACATGAACTCTAAATAAAACACTTACCTTAATTAAGCTTGAAATTTGACTTTTAAGTTGAATCATATTGTAACATTTTTTTTGTGACCAAAGTATTAAAATTGTCTTTACTCAAAAAAAAAAAAGTGCTTAAATCACTCTAATTTTTGGTAAGTGTTGAAAATAATATCTTAGCTTTCCCTAAATCCTATGTAAATTTAGTGTTCACTGTTTTTCAATACCATTTGCAAATTTTGTAATTTTATAAATCAGAAATACTAACCTTAGTATTCCTAATTAAAAATAACTCTCATCATGGTAGAAATTAATGAATGGAATTCAAGTATATATCATCAAAAGTCACAATTATATTAGCCTAATCAGAGCAAAAGTGAAGAATGGAAGCATACATTTAAATCATCTTTAAATAAATTATTTTTAAATCTCTTTGGCTCAATCTAAAAGACAGCTATAATTCAGAGACTGAAGAATATAATATGGATGGGAAGAAATATTATTTCAGTAAGTTCTATGAGTTTACCAATGTACAAAGTTAAAAATACATGAATGTACATGGGGAAACAAAGAGTAAAGCTGAGGACCCCTGGTCAGCAATGGAGGGATGGAGGTGTGAAAAGGAGGAGCATGACGGTGGTAGGAAGAGACCTAAAGAAAAAAGGAGTAGTGGCTAGGCTTTAGTGCTCTCACCACTGCGGGCTGGGTTCAATTCTCGCTCAGGGAACCATCAAAAAAAAAAAAAAGTTAGTAGTCACATAGGAGTGAAAGTAAATGCTATGGGGGTTACAGAATCATTTAGAAAGTATATCATATGAAGGGATCAAAGATGTAAGCAGAGTAAAGGTTGCATGAAGAAAACAGTAGAAAGCTGGCAAAAAATCTAATTCAGTTTCTAAGAAAGCTGCCTTCACCCGATCAGTGTGAATTCTTTCATGTTGCACTCCTACTTTAAGTTGTATTATACATTGGAAGACATGTGCATCAACCTGAGGTCCACACCACTTCCCTGTGCACTGACCTATTTACTTTAACAATATGTTCATAATCAATAAATCCAGCACTGACCAGTACTCAAGTTATTTCAAACTTGTGAGAGAGCTTAAAATAACAGAGAAATTTACATTTGAAACTTCATTACTGATCAAGTGGCCTGTGCAAATGGGATTTAGATTGACTCAAAACCAAGCCTAGAACTGTTCAGTTCAGTTCCTTCAAATAATCAGAAATTGCTTTTTGAGGAAAGCTAATAATAAAACTTATCACCACTGTTTATAAATGAATCTACTAATTATATATTAACAATAAATTTCTGTATTATAAATGAATCTCTCTAAATATGCCAATTAGGTGCTGCTTCTAGAAGCCTCAAGGGAACTACAACAATTGTTTATAAGCTTAAGTATCTTAGTTGTGTTTTGTTTTTTGGCAGTGGTTGTGATGTTGCTCATGATGGAGCTCATTTCCAAGAAATGTCTATTAGATGCGTATTTCAAGAAACAGAAGTGACCGGTAAAATATAAAAACACAGGAGATAAGACCTCACCTAGATAAATCTTGTGACATTACCAAATAGGAATAGATGCTGAATGCTTCCCACACCATTCTTTATCTGAACAAAGACAGATACTAATCTAGAATCCAGAAACGATAATGACGCAGAAGAAAAATCAGCAGCACTATCAGCTTCTTCTGTCAGTAATTTTTCAGAACATGGTATTAATGGCAAAAGTCACTTTGATCCTCAGGGATTCAGCTATTGGAAGATCTCTCATACAAGGCTTCAGGAAACATGAAAGGTATTTTCAGCTTTCCAATATACAATCTCTGGAATGCTGTCTGAGCTCCAGGTGGAGAGATGAATTTGTACCAAGTTAATCAATACAGGAAATCCACTGACCTTGCAACCATGAAGCAAAAATGAGGTTTTTTGTTCTCTGGTGGTGCAGCAAGGCAGCAAAGAGAGCTAATGGAAAAGTCTAGTGATGGGTTTTCTAGACCCAGAATCTGAACTGATTTCAAGTAAAGATTCAATTATCATACACCCTGAAAAATCAGTGGGAAAGAAAACAGAGTTCCTATTCTGCTCTTTGTCAGGTGAAGGAGAGAAAAACTGAAAACTAGAAGCAACAGAAAAATTCTATAACTTTTTTATATTCTAAAATATAAATCTCTATAGCCAAACGGTTATCTTGTTTCAAGTTAATATTATCTTAATTACTCAAAACTAGAAAACTTTAATAATACATGGAATAAGAAAATGAGCTCAAACTTTGTATTAACTGAGGAAAATAAAAATGAGCATGAGAAATTTAAAATACGTTATGAGTAAAACTGAAGTTCCAAAACTATACAAAGCCAGAGTTATTTGTTTTCCCAGAGGAGCAAAAGGTAACTATAACAATCTGTAAGTCTAAAGATATTTGACAAGGTATCAAAGTGATGGTGCTGTGTACATGTGTTACTCAACAAAGTGCCTGACTGGTGATGAAACAGTCATCGAAAGTAAGATGGACTAAGTCAGTGTTGGAGTTAATATGAAAAACCAGCCTCATATTTTTCTAAAGATAATTTTAAGAGATTTTTGCAAAGCACAAGTGCTCAGTTAATACATGGGCAGAGAAGAAATGGTCTATACTAGCTAACATATCAAAGGGGATATCAGATTATATAAAATTTAAGTATATATAAATGTTTATTTATAGTCCACATGGTAGAAGAGGCAATGAAACTAGTTCTGTACCAAGCTCTAAGTATCCTTTTTAAAAATATAACATTGAAAAGCTTAACATGCCAGTTATTAACCTATTGGTTAAATTATTTTCTTAGACTACTTTTAGCTGAGAAGAGGTGACTGATAAGAATTAAGATTTTGAAAGGATAAAAGTGAGTAGGAAATAATCTGACAACCTGGACCTTGCTAAAATGTGAAAATGGTAGGTAAGAAGATGATGTTAGGATAGGAGAGAAGTGCACTGCAGTAAGAGGTGGCAGAAAACTTAATACAAAATGCCTATTTCACAATTTCACTTAGGGCCAGTCTTACAAAACAGAAGAATCACAATAATATATTAATCGGTTTGATCAGTAATTATATTCTGTTCAAGGAAAAGACTTAATAATAATTACTGTATAACAAAAATTATCTCTTCAACATCATTAATATTCTTTGAAGTGCAAAATAATTTGACATTATTTTTCAGACTATATAGGAAGTTAGTTAAAAATACATACCAAAGTGAATTTTTAAAACTAGCAAAAGGTTAATAAATGTTTTATCATATCCTAGCTACTAAACATCAAATGACCACAGAATAAAAATGTATCCCTTTTAACTTAAAATTGTAAGTGATATAGTGAAACATTCTTTAAACAGGTAACAAGAGGAAAAGAGAACTTTTTTAAAAAGGACGAGACTGTGCTGAAGAAAATAGCAAGAAAGAAAGGGCAGAGTTACAAATATAACTAAAGCCTGTGATACCAAATTGAAAATTTGTATTAAAGATTTGAAAAAATAATTCATTGAAGAATATTAACAAAATTGAAAATCACACCTAGGACCCCCTTCATTCTAAATATAAAACACCATCTGACATTCTTACTAATAAAACAAAACAGAGACTTAATGACAAATTCAGTTTTCCTATATTATGATTACTGTCCTTATACAATCTATTAGTAAGGTTAGTTTTTATAAAACTAAATAGTAGTAACAAATTCCCATTGAGAAAGGCTATATAACACTTCAGAATATGTTCAACTACCTATTGACTATTTCTTGTTGTTTTACAAGTATTAGGTACAGATCACCTTCCCTTCAAAATTCCAGACTGTTTTAGGTTAAGGTTGCATTTTTGATCCCTGCTTTGATTGTTGGCAAATGGGGTTTTATATTTTGAAGAAAAGAGAAACTTAATGTATTCTTGACAAAACAACGACAAAGTATGCACGTCCTTTCAGATATTGCTTAGGAAGTGCTAAAACCTTTCTGGAAAGCAGTTTGACAATAAGTATCAAAGAGTGTATCTTATGAGTCATAAATCTTATACTGATAAATTATTAAGAGTATTATAATTTTGTTATATTCATGGATGCATGGATGTTCATAATTTTAGAAATTAGATGCAACTTAAATGTCCATCAAGAAAGGACTGGCTACATTAATGCACATCTATGCAGCTGAATTTTATTTATAAACAATGAGAATTATTTGGGAGTCAATATGGGAATGATGTGTAAAAATAAGTATATATATGAAAAAAAAAGCTGTCTGATAAATTTTTATTGTTTAAACCACAGGATCTTTAAGCTAAGTTAACAAAACCAATATAAAATCATTTTTTTATCTTGCAATATAATCAGAGGACAAGTTAAACAATTTTTTGATCATTAAGTAACAGAAACAAGTGATGAATAAATCAATTAGAAAAAAGTAACTACTGCATTCCTCAGTTTAAAAATATAGATGTGTATATATATTTACCTGATGATGAAGAAGTTAGTAAAGCTGAAGATGAATCAAGAGATGGTCCAAACAGGGGGTCCCAAGCAAGTAAATCACTGGTCCCTTTCCTATCGTATCTTAAAAATAAAAGATTTTTAACAAAGGAATAATTTCTTAGTATAAAATCTAATCAAGACTTACATAGCTCAACATACATAATTTAAAAGTTGGATATTCTGCCAATGGCATATTTGAAGAAATGTAAATGTATTAAACCAATATGGGTTAACTGCTATAAGCAGAATTTGCAATAACATTATGTGAAGGTGGCAGGAGAGAGTAGAGAAGATTAATCCCCACTGATCGCAGTTTGTTATACTCTTAACAATCTTAGGGGCTGTCAGAATGGAAATAATGACTTCAGCTTTACAAATGAAGAAAAGCAGCCCAAGGTCTTTCAATGAGCCCTAAGGACACACAACTACTTACTTGTACACCATTATCAGGTCTTCTCATTCACACCTAGCACCCAGTCTTAGAAAGAAAATTTCTATTTGGGGGAGGAATTTTTATGAGAATTTGAGCTATACTGAGGACATATGCAAGAGAGCAAGATCTCAAATGCTCCCCAGAAAATTCTTTAAGTGATAAGAAATCAGGTAGAAAATTTATAAGGTCATACTTATTTTTCAACGATGAAGAAAAAGGGTAAAAGATTTTAAAAAAATACTTCTCAAGTGCAGAAGTAAGCCTAACAATTTGATACAAACTTCCAAGGTCATATCACTACAGTAGATAATGCATGGGCAAGATTTCTCCTAAGCAATCCACTGCCTGGCCATTCAGGTGCTCTGTTGAAGTATTTGAGTCATTTCATACATGCCTTTTTATGAGAGATAACCAAGACTATGTACAAAAATCATCAAGAGCATCAACAATCTAGTTTCAAAAACTCAACATGCTACATAACCAAAGATTTTCCTCCACTGACCTCTTGGAATCCACAGCACTGCTTACTCCCTGATTCAACTTCTGGCTCTTTAATGCAAACTTTTAATATGAATATTTCTCTTTTTCATTTTAGGAGCACCACCTTTACGATGCCTAATTTCTAGGATCCTAAAGCACCTAAACTTTTTTTAAATTAACTTTTCCCAACTTTATTGAGGTCTACTTGACAAAAACTGTATACATTTAAGGCGTGAGAGAGATTAATCCCCAGCAAAACATTTTCATGTATCAAACTGCCATAATTTTAAAATATTTTTTCAAAATCTTAGAAAAGAGGTCGAGTATATAATGAAAATGTTACAATTATCTATAAGCACCTATCTAGTATCTCAATATGCACACCTACATGGATGCATACTACATTTTGTATGATTAAAGCCTAGAATCACTGCATAAATGATTCCTAAAAACAAGGCTTTAAAGCACTAAGAAACTTACCTTTAAAAATAATAAATCAAATGAATACCACTCTACTGCTCAATTAGTGTCTAGGTAAAAAATTATTTAATTATTCATTAAGTAAGCCTCCTTTTATTCATGCAAAAAACATTAAAAGTATTGTTATTGATAAGATACAGAAGTGAGAAAGGACCCATGAAACATTGGCTTAAAATGTTTTTTCTTTTTAACAAGAGCTGGCAACATGCCTTCTAGCCCTCTCCTTTTTCAACTTAACTGAGACACTTCCACACTTTGAAATTCATGAAATACAGTCTATCTTACAAGGTCACAGCCAAAACTGAAGGGAAGAAGTGAGAAAATTTCCATGAGGATAACTACTTGAAATACAGACATGTATGGACTTGGGCTAATATCATTTATTTAGAAGCAGTGAGGCCATCAAGGCCAAATACAATTGAATATAGTTTTTAAAAAATTATTATAATACAAACACGAATCCTCAAAAAAAGAAATGCAGGAGTCAATTCCTTTTGCTATCACAACAAAAAAAATGAAATACCTGGGAATTAACTTAACAAAGAACGTGACAGACTTATACACGGAAAACTATGAGACACTTTTGAAAGAAATTGAAGCAGACACTAAGAAATGGAAAAATATCCCCTGTTCATGGATAGGAAGACTTATCATTGTTAAAATGGTTATTGTGCCCAAAGCAATCTACAGATTTAATGCAATATCTATCAAAATCCCACAATCATACTTTTGTGAAATAGATAAAAGAATTATCAGATTTATATGGAACCACAAAGACCTTGAATTGCCAAAGCAATACTACACAAAAAGAATAAGGCTGGTAGTATTATACTCCCTGACTTCAATTTATACTACAAAGCATCAATAGTCAAAACAGATTGGTATTGGCAGAAAAAAAGAAACATAGACCAATGGAAGAAAACTGAACACCCCGAAATAAATCCACAAATTTATGGACAAATAATTTTTGATAAAGGAGCAAAAAATATGCAATGGGGAAAAGACAGTCTCTTTAGTAGGTGGAGCTGGGAAAGCTGGAAAAACACATGCAAAAGAATGAACTTGCTCTGTGAACGCTCACCACATACAAAAATTAACTCAAAATGGATTAAAGACCTTCATATAAGACCTGAAAAAATAAACACCATAAAAGAAAACATCAGTACTACACTTACAGACCTAGGGCTCAAGGAAGACTTCATGAACCTGACCTCAAAAGCAAGGCAAGTAAAAGCAAAAATAAATAAATGGAACTATATCAAACTAAAAAGCTTCTGCACAGCAAAAGAAACCATCAACAAAGCAGAGACAGCCAACTGAATGGGAGAAAATATTTGCAAATAATGCATCAGATGAGGGTCTAATATCTAAAATATATAAAGAACTAATATGACTTAACAACAACAAAAAAACCCAATTAAAAAGTGGGCAGAAGAACTAAACAGACACTTCTCCCAGAAGAAATACAAATGGCCAGCAGACATATGAAAAACTGCTCTTCCTTATTTGCTATCAGGGAAATGCAAATCAAAACCACAATGAGATACCACCTCACACCTGTTAGAATGGCTATTACCAACAAGACAAGGAATAACAAGTGCTGGAGAGGATGAGAGAAACAGGAACTCTCTCGCACACTGCTAATGGGAATGCAAATTGGTACAACCACTGTGGAAGATGGTGTGGACGTTCCTCAGAAAATTGGGAATGGAGTTACCATATGATCCAGCAATTCCCCTTCTGGGGATCTACCCAAAAACCTTGAAAACCTTTGTCCGCAAAGACTTATGTACCCCAATGCTCACTGCAGTGCTGTTCACAGTGGCCAAAACACGGAAACAACCAAAGTGTCCTGCAACAGATGACTGGATAAAGAAGCTGTGGTACATATACACAATGGAATATCACTCAGCTATAAGAAAAGATGAAAAACTGCCATTTACAACAAAATGGATGAATGGACCTGGAGATACCATGCTAGGCGAAATAAGCCAGACAGAAAAAAACAAAAAACCGTATTACTTCACTCATATGCAGAATATAAAACTGAAAGCAACAAAGAAAAAAACAAACAAACAAATAACCCATGGACATAATCAATAGTTCAGTGTTTATTTGGGGACAAGTGGGGAGGGGATGGGAGTAGGGGGAGGGTGTGGGAAAGGAGGGAGGGAAAGCTAAATACATGGTGATAGGAAGAGAACTCACACTAGGTGGTGAACTTATTATGTAACAAGTTGACAATGCACTGTATAATTGTATGCTTGGAACCTATGTAATTCTTATTAACAGATGTCACCCCAATTAAGTCTAACTATAAAAACAAACAACAAACAAACAAATAAAGATTATTATAAAAGAAATACTGTCAAGTGAGATTTAATTAAAACAACTAAAAAGTCCACATGGGTTGTGACAGTTTAGAAAACAATAATTAACAACACCTTAGAGGAAATGAAACAGATAATAAAACTAGAAAATGGGACAAAGGATACTTAAAATTTAAACACAGTAGGGAGGGAAGAATAAAAAGGTGGAGGACTTAGGATTTTTAGAACAGTGAAACTATTGTAGTATCTATTATGATACTACAATGGTGGACACATCATTATATCCATTTGTCAAACCCTAAAGTAAACCATGGACTTTGGGAGATAATGATATGTCAATGTAGGTTCATCAGTTGTAACAAATGTACTCTGGTGGAGGAGGCTAAACATATGTGGGGCAAGAGAGTATATGTAAAAACTCTGTACACTCCACTCAATTTTGCTTGAACCTAAAATTGCTCTAAAAAATTTATTTTTTTTAGAAATTTAAACGTAAAACTTACTCAGTGGATGAAGCAGATGGCTTTGACTTTGTTAACTCTTCACCTAATTAAAAAACAAAAATATTATGAAAAACTTTATAATCAGAGTAATAAATATTTTAATGAATGTATAGAGAAAGAATACACACATCTCATTACTATAAGTAATTTAAAATTCTGGAAGTAATAACGTAAATATAAGTTAAGTAATTATAAAAAAATAAAAATAAGCCTTTAATAAGTGTCCCAGTGTCCTTAAGAATATTAAAATAATAGCTGAATTTCTGCTAAATCTTTATTTCTTCTAATATCTCTGGTGAGAAATTACTTAAGTCAACTGAACTCTCCATTTATCAAAATTGCTGTCCAAAGGAGAAAAATATGACCTGTAACTTTAAAAATTAGAACAAATGTTTAAATACTTTTCAAGAATTTTAATTAATAATCATAAAAGCACTTTTCAAGTTCTAAGAATATTATTTGTGATTATTAATAATATATTGACCAAAAATAGTCAGCAACTCTTGAAGAAAATCTTATTTTAAAAATTTAAAAATTTTACAACCAAGAGCAACAGTCTGTATAAGATAAAACAGTTTGTTCTGCTACCTTTTGCATTTGTTGTGTGAATCATTTCATAAGTAACTACTATACAGAGGAATAGCATTAGTACTGTAAAAGTCATGTTGGTTCATAAGCAATTTTCCCTGCACCTTAATGTTTTGCATGATCAAGCAACAGCTGATGAATGCAAAACACAACGTGGGTAACTGCAGCAAACGATGAGGAATACCACACTCTACATGATGCCCATTCACACCACATTCTCCTATTTGGCTCAGCATGGCATTTATTTTGCCTCAAAGTGTTTATTGTGCTGTTTTCCATCTTTTTGCATTTTGCCCTCCTCTCCTAAGTCAGCAGCCCCCTTTTATCTTCATTTTCCTCACATCTCCTATGATCAAGCTACTCAGCATTTCTTTTTTAAAAGTAAAATCTTACTTTAGTTTGGTATTTATTATGAATTTAACAGATCTTTTCAATTGAGCCAGAGTTTTTAGGATTGATGTTGAATAATTAAGCTCTGTTTACAAAATTACATAGCTTTTCAGGGGGCTGTCTCAGGGGGCTGTCTCAACTCCTTTTTCCACAACCCTTGTTATTTTAATGCATAACTCTGCACAGGTGTTAACACCTCAAAAATGTTTTTAATATAATTAAACTGCTATACTAAAAACCATGTAATAGAAATTGCAATTGTGATATAATTTAAAAATAGGTAAAGCAAAAGCTAACTCAAGTAATAAATGTCATGAGGTAGTTTTTAATCAGAAGCTACTCTTTGGCTTTGCTGATTTCTGAAAAATGTTGTAGCCATGTATTAAAGTTTAAGGCATGTCACTTCTATTACATATAACAAGTATCCTTTTAAGTCTGTCATTAAGGCTCATGATGAGAAAAGACTATTATTTCTTTTTCTTTCTTCTTTTTTTTTTTTTATGTGGGTAGTTCCCTGGCTGGGAATCGAACCCAGGCCGCAGCATTTACAGCGCCGAAGCCTAGCCACTACACCACCAGGGAACTCCCCAAGACTATTATTTCTATAACTACATATGTAAGGCTACAAGCTTAGCAAGGTGCCTGATAAATTTTAATAGACATAAAACAACCAACTTAAATGTCAAACTTACTAGACGAGTTCTGATTCATCTGCACCTAAAACAGAAATGCAAACACTAAGTGCCATTAAATAATTTAATGTAATGAAATTTTTAGTAAAATGTTAATACCTAATTTTAAGTTGTCTTTAGTGCATCTGCTCAATTACAAAATGTATTAACATAAAAAGATATATAAGAAATAATTTCAGTACTTTGTTTTAAAGAATACAATACATGCATCTTTAACATTAAAATGTTTTTAAATATTAAACTATTAATATCTAAAGTAATTTACTATGACTTGATAATTTAAAAATTGAAAACAAATATTTTGAAAATCAATGTTCAAACATTACAATGATTTTTTTTTAAGTCAATAGTTAAAAATAAATATAAAATCTTGCACTTACTGGGCTGTGTCTCTAGTAGTACATGAAAGGGAAAAAAGACAGTGTTCATTTTAAAATTTAAAATATATTTTCCAGCTCTAATAATTTGTTTATTCCCTTCCAAATAATACCTAAAATCTATACATCCTTAAAACACATACATTGATGGGGGGAAAAATACTTAAACTAGAGAAGCAAACTGGGCAACAAAATATACTTATGATATCCTCTTTTCATACCCAATATTAACAATTAAAAATTTTATGATTATTTTCTAAACATGGAATTAATGCAGGTCCACTATTTTAAAAAAATAGAAAAGGGAGAAGAGCACAAAAGAGAAAATTTAAAATTATCAATGATCCAGAGATAAATGCTTATTAACATTTTGATGTATATTTCTCTAGCTTTTATTTATTTACTTATATATTTTAAATTAGTTATGTTCTTAGATAATAAATACTTTTAATAGTTTTACAACTTCCTACTTCATATATAGGACATAATTTAATCTTGGCATTAAGCTTAAGGTTAACTAGTAATGGTAGAATAAAACCTCAAATTCAGAAATGTCTTTTTGGTAGAAAAACAGTTCTAAAATTAAATTCTAAAAGTTCATGACTGGAAGAAAAACCTTTTATCCAAACAAGTAGTCTACATACAGACTACTTAAAATATATAATTAAGTAATAATAAGAAATGGTGAGAACTTTTATTTTGTTCTCCACTATCAAGGAGAACAGGTTTAATATCAATTATCATGGTACAGATATATTAAATATCATTCTAAGAGATGCTTTACCCCCATAGTTTAATATTTTTGAATTTAGAGTATGACATCAATATAAAGATATGATTTTTTTTCTGCCTAAAAAACTATTAAGAATGGTATTTTAGAAGTGAAGAATTAATCACTAACACTAAGAATTCTTATCTTTGCCTTTCCTTCTATGAAAAGTATGGAAAAACAAATGTTACAGTGACCAAAAAAATACAAGGGTATAATTTAAACTTTAAATTCATTTTTACAGAATTCCTTTTTACATACAGTTCAAAAACATGGACAAAAACTTTAGAATTGGATGAGGAAAAGATAAATACTGCCAGTTCACAAAATTCTGCCTGAGCATACAGCACTAGTTATAAAATACAATTGACAAAAATAGTAGATTTTATAATACTTTCAAAAGGAAGTAAAACTAAGCCACACTCATAAGTTCATTTGTCTATATAAAAATTATAAACTATATACCTCAATAACTGAATAAAAAGAAAAATTATAAATTAAATATTTCATCATCCAACATGCTTTTAAGTATTGCTAAGTGATGGTCTCCTTTTCATTTTTCCTAAAATTAACGAGAGGTAGGTAGATGAGGTATTAAAAAAAATATAGGCATCAACTTAAGTAGTACAAACTTACTCATTTTATTACTTACAGATATTGCTGGGGAGAGTGTTATATTTCCTATTGATACTTTTAATTCATCCAAGGTAGCCATTGTGTGATGTGAGTTATTTGGATGCATAGGTTTGATTTCTATCCGATATTTCTTTGGTTCTTCATCTTCAGAATCAGAATCACTAGATGAGTAGAAATGATTCTCTTTGGTATGTGAATATCAGTTAAAAAATTTGGTTTTTAAATTCTCTGAATGCATAACAAGTTTTCACACATTTATAAAAAGGAACAAAAGTCTTTAAAGAGATAAGATGGACTTCAACAGAAATATAACTACGAACTTGTATTAATGAAAACATGTCAAATGAAGAATATGAAGTCACATTTTATTATCATTAAAAATTTGAAGACTTGTAATTAAATAGACGTTATTCTAATCATCTATTTATATGCCAACACAATCCATAAGAATATCCAGATGATAAAAGGATATCATTCTGATTTGCTTCTGGTTTTATACTATAGCCTTCTTCATCTACATCAGGAATGTTCTATGGGAAGAAGAAAAAAAAAATACTGTAATGATGGCTCCAACGACAAAAATATTACAGATTAACAAAATAGCCTTGACTGTTACTGAGGGGCTATATCATTTATCAAATATTTACATACATAAAATTATAACACTGTGGGGAAATGATATCTTTTAATTAGCTTCACACTCCATGCTTCAGGAGTCTGAAATATAAAAGCACTGCAAAATGAAACAGGAGAAACACTGAAAGGAAGAGAAGAGGTGTTCAAATAGAATGCCAGCCGTTCTGTGGATAATCAAATTTTCACCCAGATTTTCAAAGTAAAGAAAACACACAATAATGTGTGTTTTCAGGGAAGGGAGGCAGTGAAATCAGAGGACTGACAGCTTAAGTAAATGGAAATATATATATAAAAAATGTAGAACAAAAAATAGAAATAGAAAGACTACTAAGAAAATTAAAACTACACTAAAATACTATGATGCCCTACTCATGAGACTGGCAAAAATCCAGAAGCTTGAAAATACCCTCTGCTGGCAAAGTTATGGGGAAATGTGCTTTTATACTTGCTGGTGTTAATACAAAATACAGCAGGTCCTCAAATAAGGTGGTTTTGTTATAACACTGATGAGATGCCATAGGAACTTAACTCTCACTTATATAATGAGCCTATGGTAAAATTGGTTTCGTTTATATAGTTTCACAAAGTTACAGAACCTATCAATGACACTGAGGACTTACCATAGTATAATCCCTACAGAGAGACATTTCATGATATCTAATGAAAATACACATGTATTTATTCTTCCACTCAGGAATTCCACTTCAAGGAATTTACCCCAAAGACACACCCTCAACAATTTAAAAATACATATACAACAAAGTTATTCATAAAAAATTATCTGTAATTCAAAAATACTGAAAAGCACCTAAATATTCAAGCACAGTTGAATAAAATATGGTACATACACAAAACAGTACTACACAGCTATTTTAAAAATAGAAAAAGGGAGATCAGTCAAGGTGGTGGAGTAGGTAAACAAACAAAACAGAAACCAGTTCATAAATGCAGAGAATATTTTGAGAGTTGTCAGACAGGAGGCGGTTTGGGGATGGGGTAAAAAGGGTGAAGGGATTAAGAAGTACAAATCGGTTGTTACAAAGAAGTCACAGAATGTAGGGTATAGCATAAGGACTATAGTCAATAATATTGTAATAACCATGAATAATGTCAAATGGTTACTAGATTTATTGGGGTGGTAGATGTGAGAGGGTTAGGGGTCAGGTGAAAAAGGTGAAGGCACAAATTGGTAGTTATCAAATAGTCATGGGGATATAAAGTGAAGCACAGGGAATACAGTCAATAATATGGTAATAACTAATGCATACTTCCAGGTCGGTACTACACTAGTCAGGGGATCACTTCCTTAAACTACACAAATGTTTAACCACTATGCTATACACCTGAAATATAAAATAATACTGAATATCAACAGGAACTGTAAAATTGAAGAGACAGTGGAGGTGAAGAGAAGTAAGAGGTTCTGATTTCCAGGTATAAAACAAGTCATGGGGATGTAATGTACAACACAGGGAATATAGTCAGTAATACTGTGATAGCATGGTATGGTGTCAGATAGTTGCTGGATTTATCACAGTGATCACTTCTTTAAGTATATAAATGTTGACTAACTATGCTGTACACCTGAAACTAATATAATGTGTATGTTAGCTATATTTAATAAAAGTTAAAAAAAGAAAGGTTTCTATGAATTGATATGGAATGACTTCCAGGAAATATCAACTAAAACAAAAAGTACAAAATAACATATATAGTATATTTTAATTAAGGGAAAATAAAAATACATAGGGTTATCTGCTTATCTTTATGAGAAAAAAAAAACTGGAAGGATAATCAGAACACAAAGTTGGTTATCTTATCTACAAGACAGGATGATGGAGTACAAAGAACACAGAAGGGAGGGACACTTCTCTCAGTACACTTTTGTAATTAGGTAGGAAAATATTCCTACTTTAAGAAAATATATACTTAGGTATTTAGGGGTAAAGGTCTATAACATATATAATTTATGCTCAAATGGATCAGAAAAAATATTCACATACATAAACACATGCACAAATCTAGGGAGAACGCAGATGTTAAAACAAATGGTAGTAAAAACTTAAGGGTGTGCAAGTGTTCTTTGTACTATTTTAGTCTTGCGCTTTTTGTAATAAGTTATTTCCAAATAAAAAGGTTTTTAAATGAAAAAAAAAAAAAAGTGCCAAGAAATTGCCAGGCTATCAGTTGTAACTGGGCGGCCACTATCCTTCTACTGGTAAAGTTTGCCGTTCTTTCTCCAATCACTTGCTTAAGCTCAGCAAGCATATAAAGGACTGCTAATCTCAGCCAGGCACAGTGCAAGGTCAAGGAGAACAAAAAGCAGAATTTACATTGCTATAGCTTCCAAACTGAATAAACAGTAGCCAGCAGTGAGTTAGTAGACTTAACAAGATTAAAGTTTAGAAGTGAAAAATCTAATACATGGTAAGGGGCAGATTCCATAGATAAAAATATGACCAGTGATGTAGTTATGACTCTAGAAGTAGAGAACATTCTTTGAATTCTACATATTGTTTACTAATATGCAACTAACACTTTAAAAGATTTTAAAAATAAACTTTGCCAAATGTGGATTCATTAGAAACCAGAATTAAAAAGTTTTTCAAAATACTTTTTTCCTATTCCCAGTACCCTAGAAATACACCAGATATTTAATTTCCTAGAGGTTCTACATGGAATATGATGATACTACTTTTAAATTTGTTTGCAATATGCTATACAGTGTGATGTAATAATTTAAAATACTGCGCTGTTTTCTATAGGACTAAGTAAGCTGCTTTTGGATAAACTTCCTGCAGATTACAACTATAAACTCTGGTCAAAATACATAAACAATTATATGACGGTACTGGAGAGTAACACGGAACAACCATTTAAAAAGCTACACACAGTGATAACGTTCAAAAACTATAAATAAATTAAAATGGAATTCTAAAAAGGGTTCAAATAAACTGCAGGAAGGCAGAAAAAAAGAATAAATGGAAACGAACAAACAGAAAACAAAGAATAAAAACACAAATTTAAGTCCTGACATGCCAATAATTAAATATAAATGGTCCAAATATAATAAAAGACAGAACCTGGCAGAATGGATTAAAAAACATAACCCAACTATATGCTACCTACAAGAAACTCAAATACAATAATGTAAGTATGTCTAAAGTAAAAGGATTGAAAAATGTACTATAAAAACATTAAGAAAAATAAAAAGGTATAGTGACTACCTATTAAGTAAAGTAAGAAAGGTTCAGTAACTACCTATTAAGTAAAACAAACTTCACAAAGAAAACTTCCAGTCAGAGGGACATTTTATCCACACAAAAACCTGAATATGACTGTGAAATAAACTTATTTCTAATAGCCAAAAATTGGAAACAACTAAATGACCTACAATAGGTGAATGGTTAAACAAACTTTTTATACCACAGAATACTATTCAGCAATAAAAAGGAATGAACTATTCAAACATGCAACAACCTGGAGGAATCTCCAGAGAATTGTGTTGAGTGAAAAAAAGCCAATCCCAAAAGGTTATATACTCATATACATGTTTTTCCTATACCTATGATGAAGTCTGATTTATAAATTAGGCACAGTAAGAGATTAACAATAACAACAAAATGGAACAATTATAACATTATACTGCAATACAAGTATTGTGGATGTGGCATTATTCAGTAAAATACAATTACTTGAACACAAGCACTGTGATACAGTTCCAGTCAAACTGATAACCAAGATGGCTACTAAGTGCCTAATGGTCCAACACAGTATACAGCATGGATATGCTAGACAAAGGGATGATTCACATCCTGGTTGGGAAGGAGCTGGACAGTGTGAAGTTTCATCATGCTGCTCAGCATGGCATGCAATTTAAAACATAAGAATTGTTTATTTCTGAAATGTTCTGTTTATTTATTTGTTTGTTTGTTTATTTATTTATTTACCACAGTTGAACACAGGTAATCGAAACCAGAGAAAATAGACCTGTGGATAAGCGGGGAAAGAACTACTGTACCCACACTCTTATATTTTTAAAACAGCAATTACTTAAAAGATCATAGTACTTGTTTTCATTTACTAAGCTCTTTTCATGTCAAAAGATACAGAGCAATGTAATTTTGTAACATCTGTTACTTCATCAAGTGAATGTTTAATAATTTACTGAACCAATCCCATTTTGATGGATACCTTAGTTTTTCCACTTTTTTCTAATACAGTGTTGAAATAAACATCTCTACTTCTCTCCCGTGCCCCTCTATTTATACATCTATCTTGATGAATCACATATAAGTTTCTAAGTATAACTGTAACAGTAAACCCCTAGCAGTAGAATTGCAGGGTCAAAAAGAACATGCATTTCTCATGTGGGGAGATCCTGCTAAATTATCTACCAGAAAGACTGTGCCTGAGTGTATCAAAACTTTAGCCGATAGGTAAACATGATTAATTTTATTCTAATTTGCATCAGAATGAGGCCACTATTTTGAACATATCTTATGGTATTCATCACTTTTATTTCTTTCTATGAAAACTGCCAGTTTTTATTTTAATGCCCTTTTCCAACTGGGGTGCTTACCTTTTTACTGATTTGTATAAAAACTTTACAATGGAAAGTAATTAGCCCCTTGTTACATGTCTTGCAAATACACTCTGCCAGTTTATCTTTATTCAAATCATTGTATGGTGTATTTTTTCTAATTTAATATTTTTCATTTCAACAGCCAAATTTATCAATCATTTCTTATATGACATAAGGATTTTGTATCTTCTTTAAAAGCCCTTCTCTAATTCCAGATAAGTACTGACTAAAATTTAAAATTGGTTAATACTGACCATTATCGAATAATATGAATGAGCTGGGAGAATTAAAAATGTTTTGCCTAAGGGAGTATATGAGGGCTGTCTAAAAAGTATCCAGTCATATAACCATTCTTGTTGTACTGACATTGGATGGATTTTTTATGGAAAGTCCTCATATGTAAAATAAAACATTAAGTATTAAAGGATTTTATACAATGTTGCAATTATCAAATAAATGCTATATATAATTAATTCAGAAATAAAATGCATGAGTACTAACAGTAAATGCCTAATAAGCATGCATCTGCTTTTTTATTAATTAGTAAACCAAGGGTATCAAAACAGGCAAGTGGTAAGGTTAAATGTCATTAACTCCAAAAACACTCTGATGATTCCTAGAGCTCATTAGAAGTCTATTTCATTATTCACTATAAATTTATTTTAAAAATCAGTTTTCTTATTTTAAAGCTGAACTATAAAACAAAAATACTAGTTTTATCTTAAGTAATATAAAACACAAAGTTTCACAAAATATCTAGTTCTTTGGTAAACATGGTGATTTCATTATAATTTGCCATCAGAATGAGACTACTATTTTGAACACCATTTTGGTATACCATTATACAGTAAAACAGCAAAATGTTTTTGGGTCAAAAGAAACAATAGGTATACAAGCAAGAACAATAAGCAAAGAACAATTATCAAGTTGATAAGTATAGTAGAGTCAGGCTATCTATCACTGTTTAATGAACATTTGAAAAATGTGTCTGTGTACATATTACATAATTTGGTAAATCTACTCTCCCACTGTAACCACAGGGAGCTCCATTTAATGTCTTCTTTAGTTATACATAAATATATTTAAAAAGGAATATAAACAAAAGTTCTTTGAAATAAAATTAAAAGCACAAAAAGTACTAACCATGGTTGTTTTTTCTAAAATGACAATCTCTTAAACAAAACTTAAATACATGAACACATGAAGTACCATTTTAATAGATCTAAGAATAATTTAGTAAAAGCACCACATTTTCATATAAAGTATGCAGATTTAAGATCTGACATATTTCCCAAGAAAAAGAAATATGCTATGGCACCACTCCAATTTTAAAAGTCAAGGGTAGTTAAAATACCTTCTATTTAATAGGAAAGCATCTAGCAATATAAAGTAAAAAATGCATCTGTAAAATGATTTTAAAAGTGAATTTAGAGTATCATGGTTAGTATTTTTCTTGGAAAGATTTGTAAACAACTCAACCCAAATACACTGGGAATTTCCTAATGAAAACAGCTAATTTAAATTGTTCATATCAAAGTAAAATTACTTACAAGTGAATCTGCATCAGGGCATTCCCTATTAAAACAAACAAAATATTAAAAATATTCAACTATTAGAACAGACAATAACACTATATTGAAAGTGTTTACCTTGGTAATTAAATAATTTTAAAATATACAAAAATATTTAGAGAAATCATCATTAAGATTAAAATATACCAAATGGTTTTAAAATTCAAAAAAAGACATTCCTTATATCCATAATTCATGGGAAAATAAAACACAAATATTTTAAAAACTACTTTCAAAAGTACTTCATTTCTATGAATATACAACACATGAATCACATCAAGGACCACCAGGATTTCTGGCAGCTTTTAATTATTTAGGAAGAGTAAGTGTTAAAAAAAGAAAATCCCTTCAAAGAGGAAGCTTGGCTTTTAAAAATGTCTGTATTTATATTTACTGGTAAATAACATTTTAAAATAAAATTTTAAAAAATATTTTTTAAAAGTACTGTTATTTCAAAAGTACAGTACTTTTATAAGCTGGTCTATATAAAAGTAATTTCTCCAAATATGTTAAATGAGTTCTAGTTGGAATAGCTTTCTAGTTTAATGTATTATGTAGTTCAGAACTGATATTTTATCATTTAACTGATAAACAAATATGAACTGGATATAAACTAGCAAAAACTATTACTTTAAGTGTAAAATTAAAACATAAAGACAAACCTTTTTAATTAACTAAAGACCTAAATATGTAAAATTAAAGACACTAAAGCCATGAGGAAGAATTTCTATGTACATATTCTAAAACAAATTCCCAAACAAAAATCAGAGTGCATATTTAAAAGGCATTTGAATTAGTTACATATTCTTTGGCTTGAGACAGATAATGCATATAGTATCCAAATGTGCCACTTTAATAACAGATTGAGAACACAGGTATCAGGTACACATGAAGAGCCAAATGAACAATAATAAAAAGCACTAAATTAATATATAGGATAAACAGGATCTCCCAAAGAGTCAGAAAAATATATAAATGGAAGAATTTTCTTACAGGAAGATAGGATGGAATAGACCAAAATAAAATGAAGAAAAGAGGGAGATGACTTCATTGCTCTTAATCCAAATAGAAGTACCAAAGAGACAGAGTAAATGCAAACCCCACATGTCTTTATATCTACTTAAAAGTCTATTAAAATTGTAACCCCACATGTCTTTATATCCACTTAAAAAAGTCACTTTGCAAAATTTGAACAAACTTTCTTATTGGTATATAAGGAAAACCTATGCATACTCTGAGGTAATGTTCCAGAAAAGACACTGTAATAATAAATTCAACCCCTCTACAGAATCAAATCAATTGAGATGTTAGAATATTTCTACATTCTTCCTTATTTAGAAGATTCAATATAAAAGCAAGTGTAAAGGTTCCAGTTTATTCTCTGGTTTTAAGTCAGGACTCTCCATACTTTGTGGTAAGCACTCATCTGTATCCCTTCCCAGTAGGCTCTAGGAGACCTGTAGATGAAGCCCTAGGAAGAGCAAGCTCTAAGCAGTACCTGCTTCCACAACCACAGGTATTTCAAAAGCCTTCAGGCTATAAGGAAAAGTTTGCCAAGAGCCTCGGGCATTTCAAGCGAAGTGAATTCTAATATTTTTCCTGCCAGGAAGTGTTGAAAGATGGCAATGATGGTACAGTGGTTTAAAAATCATTTTCTGCCCTAGAATTCTCACTGCTCAAAAATATTCCAATATCCAAGTAGCCTAATAAATATATTCGGAAGTTAGTCATAATGAAAAGTTATTTTAAAACCAAAGAATATACAAAAATATTATAAGCTCCCTGAATGAACAGCTCTGAAAAGCATACATTACAAAAATATTTTAATTTATGACCATTACTCTTTATATTACTGTCCCTAACAGATGAACTGGCTGCATTTTAAAAATGTAATTATAAATCAACTGTTTAAACTTCAAAATGTATTTCCAATGTTATAAAGAGATTAGGTTCTACCCCATAGCAAAATACCTCTTTACCAAATGCTCAAAAAGGACATTTGCAGAAGAGATGGTAATTATAGATGTAAATCAATTTCCAATTGGTATTATTAACCAAAATACCATTTGTGAGGGCTGAAGAAACACATTTACAATGGTAGAAATTCTGAAAAACTCAGATGTAGGCAGTAAGAATACTCCCAACACAAACTGTTCTTTTGTACCGCAAATATGAGTGCCCATCAAAATATTAAATCCTGTGAGAGTTGTGAATACACTACAGAAGTAAAGATGTTAAACAAAATTTCAACCACTGTTACTGAGTCAACCAATCACTTAAGACTTTTAATTAGTATCTCCAGTCTTAAATGAGTTGAGTAATTACAAAAAGAAAGACTTCTTTGATTCCAGTTTGTCTCTGGTTAATTATAACTCAATGATTCTCAGCCCCAGGTGTATATTAAGAATCACACCGGCTGCTTAAAACAAAACAAAAACTATGCTGGGGCCCCACACCCAAGAGTCTAGTTTAATTGGTCTGAGATGAGGCCTGGCACAGATATATTTATTTTCATTTCCCAGGTAGTTCTAATGTATAGTCAAGGTAGAAAACCTCACTTAGCTAATACCAGTTGAATTTCTTATATACTAATAATATATTCTCTACATACTAATTTCTTATTTTAAAAAAAGGTAAACGGAATTTATACTCCATCCTCCATCTAAAAATGATGACTAGTATAGATGCTGAAAACATGTCAGGGCTTTTTTTCTCCTACATTTAACATTTTCCATTTATATATACAGATGATCCCCAACTTACAATGGTTAACAGAATACTCTTCAACTGATACTCTTATTTAAAGTGTACAGATGCTCCTCAGTTTACGATGGGGTTATATCCCAATACACCCATCATAAGTTGAAAATACTGTTAAGCTGAAAATGCTTTTGATACAACTAACCTACCAAACATCATAGCTTAGCCTAGCCTACCTTAAATGTGCTCAAAACACTTAATTAACCTACAGTTGAGTTTCATCTCAAGAGCAATTAATTGCCTTCCTCTTCCTCTTATCAAAAGTAGGAGATACAAATGAGCATGATGGGATGTAAAAACACAAAACACAATATCCAAAAAGTGCTGGCAACACAGTACACTGCAGAGTATTTGTTGTTTACCCTCATGATCATACAGGTGACTAGGAGCTGCAGCTGAGCTGCCACTGCCCATCATCACAAGAGTATCGTACTATACATTAATAATGTGGGAAAAGATCAACATTCAAAATTCCAAGTATGGTTTCTACTGAAATGTGTATTGCTCTTACATCATTATGAAGCTGAAAAATCATAGGCAGAACTATCATTAAGTCGGGAACTGTCTGTACTTTGTTGTCAGTGTTTTTTGGATATTGTTTTCTGAGTACCTTTCAGGCAGGCTAGGCTAAGCTATGATGTTTTTAGTAGGTTAGGTATATTAAAAGTATTTAATATACCTAAAATTTTATGTTATTTTCAACTTACAATGGACTTATTAGGATGTTACCCCATCAACAGTCAAGTAGCATCTGTACATATATTACTGTGTGCCTATATGCCTATAATTATCCAGAAGAATTTTCATCAAATTGTTGACTATGAGTTTTTTCTTAGACATTAAGACTTAGAAGAATTTTTAGTTTTCTCTATGATTTTAATTTTTCAAAATATATATATATCATTTTATAAAATAAGAGTATCTTTAAAATTTCAACTTTAAGACACTAAAGCTTTCATATGGGAATTTTAAAATAAGAAAAGTTAACCCTTTTAACTAAAATTAAAGGAGCCGGCAAATAAATTTAGAAAAATTTGTATTTTTCACACCATAGACATATACATTTTGAATTATTTTCAAAAAAAATTTTCCTTTTCAAATTCAAAACAGTATTAATTATTCATAACAGAAAGGATTTTGACAATATTTAATATACTTACACAGATTCTGCATCCTTTTCCTTTTTAATTATTCCTGGCAAACCAAAAGTCTTTCTTTTCCTTGGTTTTATACCTTAAAATAAATGTACATTGTTATAGAAACATAATTGTTCCTGGTAAATTTATTAAACTTATGACTACATCTTATATCTTGACACAATTTGCTCACAGCTGTTGATACTAAATTTGGATGAAAGAAATGTAAGTAACTACTGCTAAACCCTAACATTTAAATCAGATTTATAGTCTGTTTAGACTTTCCTTATGTTAATATAATACAGCCAATTATTTACCAAAAGGTTATAGAACATTCACTCAATCAATGAAATTCTCTTTTCTTCTCTTAAGTATCTCCCAAGTCACCTCAGGCAAAATAAGCATCTGTAGGTATCTTAAAACTTCAAAAAAAGTACACTATTCACTATATTACATTTTATTATAAATAAAAGTCAAAACCTGTGTTTCAGTGGATCAAAAAACATAAATGTGTTATTTCAAATAAAAAGATGACACAACAGGTCCATTAATAGTATAACTCGGAAAATTTATATGGCATTCTTTTGCCCATATAGTATCTCTAATATAAACAATGTTATAAGTGGATCCTACTGAGGAACTAATATCATCTTTGTTTTACTTAATATGGCAATTGTTTCACCTCTTCTTGCATGACAAATTATTTTTTAAAGGTCAGTCATGCTATTAATTGTTGATTCAGCACTTAAAGCTTAGCTGCTTACTCTTTGAAAAGTAAGTACACTGAACCTAACTTCTCATTTTATAAATGAGCAAACTCAAAGGTATTTTTTATTTTTGTTTTAAGTCTGTGTTATACAACTAGTAAATACTACAACCAGGAATTGAATCCAGATGTTTTAGGATAATGTACTTACTTTCATGCAAAATGAAGTCCCTCAAATAAACATTTGCATATATTATAATATTTTTCAAAATCAAATACATTTTTATTCTCACAGAGTAGGTATTACTTATTATCTACATTTTACAACAAAAAAGTTGAAGCACAAAATTTAAATCATTTTTGCTCTCTAACAGCTAGTAACTATAAGAAATCTAGGCTTCAGAGCTCCTGAGTGCTCCAATAATAAATAACCTTACTCATTAACAGCAAACCATTTCTCCACATTCTTACACCGGTCTTAGAAAAAATTGAAGTTTGCTTTGAAATTGTTTCTAGTAGCTCACAAAATCTGATATATAAAACATGACAAAAACAGCAGGCTTTTCTTGGGTTTCATACTATGAAAAAATATCAGTTTAAATAGAAAGAATGTGGACCCTTTCTTTTAGTCAAATCATCACCCATTTTGAATGACGGTCAATATTAACATGGATGCACACCCTCATTAATTACTAAAATGTTACCTACTACAGCTTAAGAACTATACATTAATATGCAGTGATGAGTTTCATATATATGACACCAGAATGTTTAAAGATGGATGTCAATGGAAGCAATAATCTTAATGTCTATTTGAAAACAAATACATGTTATATTTAATATTTTAAAATATATATTCTAACACACTAATAATCCTTTAGACTAACTTATTTATTTATTAAGTAAAGATTAGCAGCTGCAGGCCTTCAAACCACATTCAGATTTTTTACACCATTCCATAAACATGCTGATACCAATGGATAGCAGGCCTTCTTCATTTGTTCAGTAAACAGGATATTAGTTAGTTGCCACATATCACCATTAGTCAACTTACCTTCAACTGCACTAGCAGGGTCACATTCTTCAAATGCAATAAGGCCTAAAAAAAAAAAAAAAAAGAAAGAAAGAAAGAAAGAAAAAGAAAAAACAAAAAACAACATACACACACACACACACACACACACACTCTGCTAGTTTAAAAAAAAAAAAAAAAAGCCAGTAGAAAACAATCAAATCAGATCCCATTTACCATAAATTTGACCCTAAAACAACACAGGTTTGAACTATACAGGTCCACTAATGTGACTATTTTTTTCAATAAATACCTGTATTATTTTTGATCCATGGTTGGGAGTTCCCAGGTACTAAGGGCTAAATGTATGCATTGATCTATGCCATTTTATACAGGGAACTTGAGCATCCATGGATTTTGGAGCATGTATGAGGGATCTGGATGCAGAGGAACAACTTAAGTTTGGGAAAGCCAAAAGTTATATGGAGATTTTTGACTGTGTGAGGGTGGTCAGCTCCCCTACCCCTAAACTGCTCAAGGGTGAAATGTATATCTTTTTAAATGTTCTGAAATGTGTTCCAGTGTTATCTGATACTGTAAATTAAAATATCAGTAATAACTTTATAAATAAAATAATCTCAACAGTGAAAAAAAATTGATACTAGTCTATTATTATGATCACAATTTACTACAAAATGCTTTTTATATGATACCACAGAACTGGAGGCACAGAGATCTAATATGTAGTTTCTGCTTTCAAAGAGTGTGTAGTGTAGTTGAGAAAAAAACAATACAGTAAGAGGCAGTCATTGAATGCTTGGTTGTACTCATGGAAAGGGTAAGAGGACCAAGATTGTAAATACTACTAGAATGTAAGCCTGGGACCTTGTCTGTCTTGTTCACCACTGTGAACTGGCTAATAAAAGGTCTTCCATGCATATCTGCTAAACGAATTAATTCATTACATACTAGCTAAGTGATTATGCTGGGATCACAACCCAGATCTAACTGTAGAGCAGAGCAAGAAATGTGAGCTGGGAAGAGTTTTCATGTGAGAGGTGAGACACACACCCCTGCCAAGTGGTCTTACAGGAAAATTAATTTAGCTCTTGTATGAAGGATAGAGAGAACATGATGCTAAAATCAAAATTTAAAAAAAATCAGTTATAAAACAATAACCTTGAAATGACAGGTCTGCTGAGATTAGCCTTGAGTACTACAAAATAAGATATATTTCATATATGTAAAATACCAAATTATTTAGGTAATAAAGTAGTAAAAGCATGAATTACTCTTCCATTGAAATATCCCCAAAGTCAAATATCAGACTAAAAAATTACCTTCCATTAAATTACCACTTTAGCCCTATTTTATACAAGTCCAACACTGCTGCGAAATAATTTTTACATTACTAATAGTAATTGGTACAACCTGCTGTATCAAAAAATTTAAAAATAGAGCTTAAAATAAAGAGTGAATGGAGGATTTCATTAATGGTCTTCTGAAAATTTAAGCGTAACTCTGTATGCAAATTCACCATCAGAGTTCTCATTGATCATTCCATTAAGAAAACCATGAATTATCAAGAAAGATTTCTCTACAACTACGAGTATCTAAAAATGGCTTTCTTACCCCCAGTCTGAGATTTACCTCTTCAGTTCCAGTGTCTATTCAAATACAGTAGATTAACATTTAATGATAAGCATAATAGGACAGTCATAGAAGTGAGTTGATAAACAAGGCTCTAATGAGTTAATTAACAATACCTTCCAAACTAGGGTATTCTTATGATGTAAAGTTAGTTAAGTCAGAAAATGGCCCAATTAAACATTTAAGGACTTCAAGTCCACTTTGGAAATCTAGAAGTTAAGAATTCATTAAACAAAAGTGAAAGGAGCTTGTTCTTATAATCTTTAGGGGCCCACGTAAAGAGTTGACCAAGGAAACTGAAAGATCAATAAAGGCAAATAAATTCAGTATGTATATCTAATAATTAGGAACCTTTTTATTTGGTGTAAAAATTATAAAGAATGAAAAATCTCTACCTTAATTATCAATAGCTTATTATGTATAATGAGCTTTACCACTCACTAATAAAGCTTGAGAGAATATAACCACCTGCCAAATAAATCTGTTTACAAAAAAAAAAAAGAGAGAGACAACAGAAATGTGGTTAATCAAAAATTCTATACAGTAACACAGCACATAATTTTTGCCTGGTAACTATTTACAGAATGTCTAATAATCAGGCTATTGGCTTATTCTAAAGAGAAAAGCAAACAAAAAACCAATGCCAAACAAACTGCATTATTTAAAAATATTTAAAAATAGAGTATCTAAAAAGATACTTACATTACCTTAGAAAATGTGTTATATGTTCTTTTAAGACACTTCTTGACTGCTTTTCTCTTTATCTTTTCTAAACATCCTCTTAAAATTCATTTGAAATAGCAAAATTTCCAATAAAAATAAACTATTCAAAATGACATTTTTGAAATATAAAGTGCCAAATCCTTTCAAATTGTAAAATATATATTAAAAAATTTAAAGAAATTACCATCTACAGATAAGCTTTTCTATAAAAGACTGAAATACCAAAAGTTTCTGGTATAATAAAACTAAATATATCCTTTTAAAAACCTCATTAAATCATGCATGAAAAAGATTTTCTTTTCAAATGGCATATGCTCCACATGCTGTTTCACATGGCAAAGCTTTGCGTGCCTGGCTCAGTGCCAGTTGACAGCTCAGCAGGATATCAATGCACATTCTAGCCCCCCTTGTAGCATGTCACTTCTTAAATGTTTCAGAAGAAGAATGTTTATTCAGCATCTCACTCAAATGTAGTCCACTGCCCATCATTCTGCTATTTAATCATAAGACAAGTTACTTTTTTTGACAGTACCAAAGCCAGAGTGAGAGAAAGAATAGTTTGCTACAATTGGAATTTCAACTCTTTTAGGCTCAATTAATTCTGTTGTCAAAATAATTAACTGTTCTTAGCATTTAGATTTTATGCTGGGCCACAAGGGCAATTTAGTTTGTACAAAAGCAAGTAAGATGATTTTGGCTTTGTCTCCTGATGCTCTTTTACACATTATCTAAAAATGCCATCCTGAGTTCAATGAAAGGCAGAAGAAATTAAAGGCAGACCTCCAAGAGGTCAACGATCCAAAACAAAACAATTCTTACAACTAATGTTTTATTTAATCATCAGATAGAAATAAATTATTGCTATTAAAAAAGAGAGAGAGAGAGAAAGTCAACAACCTAAAGAATTCATCCAAATCTAATGTGGATCAAAATTTTTAAGAAATGTTAAAGGAAGAAAGTCAATTTATTACACAGTAACCTTTAATCACAAAATCTTTTGTGGAATGAGGTCGAATATAAAAAAAAGTGATACCTTCAATTAATAGTTCCCACAGTTTTAGAATTAATTCTAAATCTCAGGCCACCAACAGGGCAAAATGTGCAACTCTGTATAGTTAAAAACTGGTCTCAAAACGCAAGTAAGTCTGGGCTACCCAAATCAAGCCTATTCCTGCATATGCCCAACTAAAACCATAGGACAAATTAGAAGCCAAAGTAAAACATACAAACATGCCTAGAGCCTAAAGTCTAATAAAAAGAACGACGACAATGAAGAGGTTGGGGAGAGAGGGGAAGGAAGGAGAGAAAGAAGAAAAACAAGTGCGTGAGATGTAATGAGAGTCGATAACATATTCTCAAGCTTGCTCCTGGGCCTATGGAACGCAACACAGTCACATTCCTACATGCCTGGAATGATGAACCAGGCAACCTAACATGAAAAATAGCATCAAACCCCAGCATGTGGTGAGATGCAAAGGGCATGGAGGTTCAAGTTCTGGTTTTACCACTTGCTTGCTGGCTGATTACCTTGGACGAGTTATTTACTATTTTGGAACCTAGGTCGTATTATTTTTAAAAATGATATGAGGAATGACAATAATACCTTTTGCTGTATTTGCTTTTTCTTTCTCTCTGCACGTAACTATATACAGTTTTCTCTTTTTGCTTGCCAAACCATTTAAAAATAAATTGCAACATCAATGCCACCTCACTTCAAGAGTATTCTAACAAAGGGCTTGTAGAAAAAATTCCCTCAATCCAGTGGTTCCAAATCGCAACTTCTAGTTGAATCTCCTAGTGCAATGCTTCATGCATCAGAAACACGTGGAGGGCTTGTTCAACAACTAATGCTGGGCCCTACTCCCGAGGTCCTATTCAGAAGGTCTAGGTTAATTCTAACAGATATTCATCTTTAACAAACTCACAGGTGATGCCCGTGGTCCTGGGAGCACACTTTGAAAACTACAGTCCTAGGGAACCCCTGGGTACATTGATAGGTATTCAGTATGTCTAGACAGTACTTCTCCAATTTTACTGTGCATACAAACTGCCTGAGGATCTCATAGAATGCAGATTCTGATTCAGTAGGCTCAGGGTAGAACTTTAGATTCTACACTTGTAATAAGCATCCAGTGATGTAATGCTCCAGGTTCTCAACAGCTGCACATTAAAAGTAGCTGAGTTTTTAAAATACATTGATACCAAGGACCCACCCTAGACCAATGAAATCAGAACTTCTGGGAAGTGCGTTGTCTACCACTGGATGGATGGATAGATGGATGGGAGGGAGGGAGGAAGAGAAAGGAAAAAAAGAAATGAAAAGGAAAGGGAAAAAAATTTCCATGAATACTCCTATGTACTCAAAGTTTGAGAGTCAGTGGCGAGGCAAATTTAGCAACTATGGTCTTCTATCGAAGAAACAGTATTTTAACCATGGAATTTCAGTCACTGTAAAATCTTCCAAATTTTCATGTAGTTCTCCAAACTCAGAATCTTAGCACTGAAATATAATCTCCTACATCCAAAATCTGACACTGCCTTCATTCCTCTCTCCCAGACTGAGTCATGTTTTCCACCCTTAGTGATCATGATAAAACCTTGAACAAATGAGACCCAGTTCACTATAAACTCTTTTCTCTGGGAACTTCCTCTTCTCCATAAGTAGTGCAGAAGCCATGTTTACTAAGCACGACCTAGCCAGCATTCACTGGACTAGAAAGATTACCTGACCTGAGATGCCTTGGACCAGATTCTTTCTCCCAGAAATTTGGGCAAAGACAAAAACCTGAGTTAATTCTGAGCTGTGGTATAATTAAGGAACAAGTAAAAAGACCTAGAAATTACTGGGTGGTCATCACATGTCATGTGCCTAGAAAAGCAAAGGAAGCCATTCTAAGAAGAAAACTAAAGCAATAAAAATGTAGAGATCAAATAAAGGAAAAATGATACTAGTGTGCGTACGGGTTTAAGTTTCCTTCTACAGAATGGCTATATTCCTGATTTGGGATCCTTGAGATACCTCAGTTTCTTCCCGTAAGTTCAAACTGGTCTGTGTTAGCTCCTTTTACATACTGCAAAAATAACTAAAACACTGCTCTCGCTATTATACACATATTAAAATTATAATCAGCTTACTTTACATTTCTACTTTTATTTTGTTGCCAGTATTTCTACATTTAACATTCATGGCTACTTCAAATTAATGAATTAAGCTTTCCTTAAACAAAACCTGCTCAAAACAGTTTAATCTTTACTCTACAATTTAGGATTATCATTATGAGGATCAGTTACTGTGCTGTGATATGACTGCAGGATGTCAGAGTAAATGGTTTCTGAACCCAAGAACACCAGAATCAGCTTTTGAAAAAAGACTATGTACTGTTACGAACTACACAATTCTAATGTGTTTCGACACACCTGCTAATATACTACTAAAGAATATTCTATTTCACAATGGTAGGCAAATGCTTTCTGTACAGTCAGACAATAAATATTTTAGACACTGGTCACAACGACTGACCTCTGCTTTGGTATATTGTGTGAAAGCAGCCACAGACAATACATAAACAAGTAAATGTGACTGTGTTCGAAAATCTTTTATGGACATTCAAATCTGTTTTTCTGTAATTTTCATATATCACAAACTGAGACTCTTGATTTTTTCCCCCAATCATTTAAAAATGTAAACCCATTCTTTGTTTGTAGGTCTCACAAAAAAATAAGCAGGGCTAAATATGGCTCAATGGCCACAGTTTACTGACTCCTGCTCTAAAAGATATAAAAGAAAATCACTGTTGGGTGGCATATACACCTCACAGGGCAGATTTCTACAACTCTGCCCTAGGTGGTTAGGACACGATAGGTGGAGGTGTACTCCTTCAGAGTAGAGCTTTTCTATTTTGTTTTCTTTGGGGGTTTTCTTCTTTTACTCTCCAGTTTGTGCTAATCTAACATTATCCTCTCCCCTAATCATAATTTCTTCTTTTCTCTTTCTCTGGTCATTCCCCCTTCCAACAAAATTGAAAAACCAAGTAATCACAGTGTATCTGGTGTGGCAGATGGGTCTTTGGCTCTTCTTAGTTTTTTTAAATTTTGCTTTCTACACAAGGTTTTCTGCTTCTCTGATTTTAAAGAACTTTGGTGGGAGGAGTGGTAAAAGGCTCTACTTACAGGTTTGACATTATTCCAAATCCTTGTTGGGTCTGGAAAAATGATCACTAGATTTTATTTTTTAAAATTATTTGCTTTATCCTACACTTTAAAACAATACACCAGGGTGTTCCTTGGTGATATAGTGGCTAGGTTTGGCACTCTGAACACTGTGGCCTCGGTTCGATTCCCAGCCAGGGAAATACCCCCACCGCCCCCCCCCCAAAAAATAAAAAAACAATACAACCAATGTACAAGCTAAAATATTCCAACTATCTAAACTAATCAGATAATTTCATTTAATCATTCTGATCACAGTAATCTCATTTTTCCCTTTTTCTTTTTGGCTGATTGTTTTTTATGTCCATCTTTTTCAGGCTTTCCTATCTGTATCTTCAAACAAAGGAGAGTCTCTGGAAGTCCTCAAATAGAAGTTATAAAACTATATATTATACCATATAATGAAAATATTGACAAGCTTTTCAAAAAATCTTTTGTTTAAACATACTATCAACTAGCCTATCAACTTTTTATTTTGTTTAAGTTATTTGTCCTTCTGTTTCTTACAAATGGAAACTTGCTTAACTTTTATGAATTATAAACAGCAAACATACAGTACAATTAGCAGAATGACTATAAAACAGGAAACTTCAAAAATATGTATTTTAATCTTCTTTGACAACTAAAATACATGACGATGGGTAGGAATACTAGGATAATGTCATTAGACCATAAAAAGATATTCAATTTTAGAACACACCTGTTTATTCAAGACCTTTTCACAGCACAGGTGCTGTGATATTCCAAGCATCCACTTACAGTGACTCAAATTCCAGAAAAGCTAGGCAGTACTATACTTGAAAAGTAGTGACAAAAACCATATGGGGAGTGTCAAAAAATTAAAAATAGAACTACCAGATGAGCTAGCAATTCTACTTCTGGGTATTTATCTGAAAGAAATGAAATCACTACCTCAAAAAAATTTCTGTACACCATGTTCACTGCAACACTATTTATAATAGCCAACACATGGCAACAACCTAGGTGTCCATCAACAGATGAATGAATAAAAAAAATGTGTGTATATATACACAATAGAATTTTATTCAGCCATAAAAAAGGAAACTGTCATTTATGACAACATGGATGGAATTTGAGGGCATTATGCTAAGTGAAATAAGTCAGAGAAAGACAAATACTGTATGAACTTACTCACATGAGAGATCTAAAAAACAAACTAACTCACAGAGACAGAACAAACTGGTGGTTGCCAGAGGTGGGGAGTGGAGGGTGGGAAAATGGGTAAAGGTGATCAAAAGGTACAAACTTCCAGTTATAAGTTTAAAAGGTCCTGGAGCTGTAATACACAGCACGGTGACTACAGCCAACAATATTGTACTGTATATATGAAAACTGCTAAAAAAGTTCTTATTACAAGAAAAAAAAAGTAACTGGCAATCATTTTATAATATGCACATATATCTAATCATTATAAACTAATATAACATTATGTCAAATATATCTTAATAAAAAACGACAAAAAGGTCACTATATATTGTTAGTAGTATCAAATAGTCTCAATGAATAGGAAAAAATTGTAATGTTCTCAAAGTGTTTGATTTACATAAGAGAATTAGAGACAAAGTTAGAGGTTGTATCTTTCAGTAGATAACTGACTAAAGAAAAATTAGTCTTGTTTTCCAGCACAAGAGAAATAGGTTAACTTAAAAGTTCTACAAATTTTTTAAAGAAAGGAGCCTCTTTTAAAAATTTGTATACTACAGAACTAATACGAGTTTAGGAAGGAATTTATCCACCAGAGGGGGCTCTTACCAAATAGGAGAAATAAAATGTTAACAGCAATCAACAGCATAAATAATTAAAGGTTAGAATACATTTTACAAAACAAAATCCTTCAAGTGTATGAATCTCATAAAATCATATAGAAAATTCTGATTGTTATTTTTCTGAGAAATACAAAATTTTATCATTGCAGGCTCATTTGTTCATGTGCCCACAAGCTAAACAAATGCATATGAAAGAGCTGTAATAGTCACCTACAGCAAGTCAACTAGAGAAGTAATATTTATTATTCCTTCCACTCCACCCCGCCACACACCCCTATTTTAAAGTTAGTTCTAGGACCAGTTTTTTTCAAAAGTGAGTCACCTATATACACAATGTCAACAGTCATCCTGAAACAGCCACCTAATTCTGTCTAGTGATTCTTGGAATCCCTCTTACCTCTTACCGTTTAGCTACAGGAATTTTCTACATTTCTTGATGTTACCTTGAGGCCAGTAAATTTAAATTTATATAGAAACAATATCCATTATTACCTACCTTTTAATCAGGGATGTATTAATTTTTTAAAATATCAAGTACTCAATAAATGTAACATTATTCATGTAAACCTCACAACAACTTCATGAGGTAGGTACTACTAGTATATCCATGTTACAAATCAGGGCATTAAGGCTTAAAGGTCTCACTGCTAATAAAGGGTAGACCACAAACTACAGGGCTAAGTACTGTGCTATATCACAAATAAGAAAATTGAAATTTTTATTGAGATAATTGTATATTCACATACATTTGTTAAAAAATAAAATACATGGAGATCCCTTATAACTTTTCCTGGCTTCCTACAATGATAACATTTTGTGAAACTGAAATATAATGTCATAAACAGGATACTGATAACGATACAAACTACCCATCTTGTATCATCATCACTTCAGATTTCGGTCTAAGGCATTTTTAAGCAGCCAATATATCTTTGTTTTTAGTCTATCAAAACTTCTAAATTCCCTAATAAAAATTCCATTTTGTACCCTAATTGTTTTACCTGTCTTAACTGGTCTTCACTTACAACTTAATCTCTTTTCAAGGAATTTTAGGGGTTTTTTTTTGCTATTCTGCAGTTATGTATCTCAACATCTTTATTCTTTCTATGTATGTAAACTCACTTAGTTCTACTCTACTCACTCCAAAGCATGGGCCCTGGGGTCAAGAATCCTGGCATTTAATCCCCACTCTGTGATGTACTAGTTTAAGCAAATCATTTAACCTCTCAACACTTCCCTCATCTGAAAAACGGGAATAACAGTACCTACTTTCAAAGAGTTGTTGAAGATTAAAATTCACCTGCAAAGTGGTTAGCACAGTACACAGCACACAGTTAAGTGCTCACTAAATTTCAACCATAATTTATTATTCCCTCACCGAGACTTTTCAAACAGCAAATCCATCCATTCCAACCTCCTTAACATCCTAACTTTACTATTATATGCCTATTTGTTTATTCAACAAAAATGTACTGTTTATACATAAAGAAGATAAACAGAGGAATCAAATACATAACTTCTTCACAAGTACACAATTATTATATTTAAGATAGAGAGCAACATTGACCAAAAAAATGTACTGTTAAAGTTCTCTGACACTTTTAATGGCGAAAGTCACACACGACTTGGCTCTTTTTTTAAGAGTTTATTCATCGGACAAATAAATGGGAAGATGGGTTGGAAAAAGAGTGGGATATATCATTTTCTAGTAAGGACATAAGGGCAACTAAGGTACCAAGGGAAAAGAAGGGGCTTGTATAGAAAAGAACAAACAGTTCAGGCTAGCTAAAGGGCATCTGTAAAAGGAATAACGGAAAGTGAGGCTAAAGACTGATCAGGACCTGATCCCAAAAGGCTTTGACTTGTCCAGAGTCTAAATTTCATTCTGTCTATAATGAAAAGTTAAAGATTTATGAGTAATGCAATTATGAGTTCATAATTGTAGAGTCAAAATACGAATGTGCTGTAACATGTAAAATGGATTAGAGAAGAAATTTCTGCTGTGATAGTATTTAGAAACCTGCTGGTACAATGAATCAGGTAGGTAGAAAAAGAATGGGAAGAAGGTCTGAAGAGAAAAAAATACTAACATAACTGAATCAATATGATTTAAAACTTAATGAAATGTAGGAAGAAGAAGAAAGTTAAGATGGTTGAAGTTTCAAGACTCAGTTCTATGAACTGCATGGTTGGAAAATGGCTCCCGAACTTCTCTACAAATCACTTATTTATTTTCCTAAATTCCAAACCCTATTTTAACTTCTTTATTGGATTGAATTGTTTTTACCTATGGAGTGAAATGAATATCTTCCAAGAGTATGGTAGAATAACTATTACAATAAATAGACTGAAGAAATCTGGAAGACTGTTAAGTATGATGAGCAGGGGAAGGGAACGGGCTGCTTATCATATCTGATATATCATAACATGGTTATTATAATAAAATAAGATTCAGGATGCTTGTAATCATTTGTTCACTAATGCATCACCAGTGTCTAAAACAGTGTTGGGAATCCTGTTAGCACTCAAGTAATACATTTGTTGAGTACATATACAAATGAGAAAAGAAAAAAGTTATTAAATTTTAAGAAAGGTTCTCCACTGACCTCAATGCTCTGAGCACTCAATATTCTCTCCTACTCTTTCTCTTATTAAAATGGTCTATGGTTGCTAGTTTACGCTCAAAAATATAAATCAACTGCAATATATTCATTTAGTAAAGGTTATAATAACCATTTTAAGAAACACTACATTATTAACCATGAAAGGTTAAAACAAAAAAAATCTCAATTGAACATACCATCAGACACAAATTAATGATACCTGAGATTTTTAGATATCTCCCAAGCTCCATTTTGCAGTTTTGAATTTAAAGTCAAACACATTTGGTGCTGGATGGGAAATTTGAATACATTTCCTTGCAGAGTTTATCATCTTACCAGGTCTTTCCTTCCCAGTGCCTTTGGACTCAGCAAATTTTTCTATCAAGCTTTCAACTGTAGTGTTAGCCATGTTATTCATAAATTCTTCATGGACCTATTAAAATGAGATAAAGATCAATTCTTTCTTTTTGCATAAATATTCTTACTGTACATCAGACAAAACTTTGATAAAGCAATTAAAACTCATTACACCAAAATACGTATTTTTTTTTTTTTTAACCCAGAGCCTTTGAGTACTTTCATGGACTCATGATGCTCTCTACCTAACTCACAGTGCTAATAGATCCGTAGGTACCGACCACTGTTTATATACACCCCTTAAGTAACACATGGCCACATGGTCTTAGAAGTAAAGACCATTTCCTGTACCAATCCTGGAATGTTTTAGAGACACAATTCTTATGGTAAATAAAACTTACACAGACAATGAAAGAGTTTTAGATTTTTATAATAATAAAGAGTAAGAGGCTTCATCTTTTTCTACTGTACTGAAGTGCATCCCAAATTGCCATCATTAAACCACCTTTATATGAGGTCAAACAATTTCATGAATTCATCCTTGAAAAAGTGCCACATACCTCACAGCTGAGTATCTCAACGTCACCCTTTGAAGTACTCACCTTGGGAAGCTATGCACTGATGCCAGCGCTAGTCCACCCTTCAAAGCGACTTTGGAACTCTTTTGTCTGGAATGGCCATCAGAGCCATCATCATACCCAACCTGGCAAGGTCATGGCACCCTACACCAAGTTGTTTGTACAGTGCTGCCAACTTAAGGGCACAGCGGTAAGTTCGCGAACTTAAATGTCAGATTTTGAGGACAATGACAGCTCTGATGGCCATTTCAGTGTGGACTAGACACTGGTGTCAGTACACAGCTTTCCAAGGTGACTGTCACGATACTCAACAATCAGGTATATAGCACTTTTTCTAAGATGATTTCACAAAATTGTCCTACCTTGTATTTTTAAAAAGTATCTAAGCTCTATAACTTACTGAAGCTGCTGTTCTAACTTCTAAAACAGTAAAACTTTAAAAAAGAAAATTTCAAAAATGTTAGCTTTAGAATTTTAATGTAGAGAGGACTAAGGATAATTAATTTTAAAAATTAATTTGAATTATCATCCTTGGTGGCCACACAATTAAAAATCCAGTTTACTTTATATTTAATACATGTAAATACATACTCTTTATTTGAAATAATTCAGTATCATGTTATGAGTTTTGGATTTTGAGAGCATAAATGAACAAAATTTTTGTGAATCAGTTCAAAAGAAGTAAAACCTCACCTGGCCTATTTGCAAATGAATTTCCTTTATAGCATTTGACAAGGATTCTATAATTTCCTTTATGTGAATGAGATGCATTTCTTCAATGTCTTGAAATTTCTAGGTATCAAATATAAAAAGTTACATACATAAAATATATATATTACATATACACATATATACCATAGATTCTGACATCAAAAGACCCTTTAGAAGTCATCTCAATACAACTAACCAAATTTAGCAAGTTACCCATTATTATGTAATGTTTAGCAATGTTTCTAGACAAATGGGTTTAGTAAACATACTGAAATATAACATTCAAAAAAGTTAACTTTTTATTTAGTCATTTCTCAGGCACCATGAACTTTTTCAGAGTTTGAAGATACCACAAATCAAAATCTATAATCACGGTCAGAAAATAAAGGAGACTTAGAAGATAATAATGTCACAAAAGCCAAGAGAGAAGTGTTTCAAAAACTAAAAAACAATTAGTTGACAGAGCCAAAACTGCAGTTTACTTCCTAAGACTTTACACTCTAGCCCAGAGACCCTCAAAGTGTCTTTCTAATCCTTGAAATGTTAATACATAGTCTTCAAAATAAGTATTCTGTGGTCAAAGAAATTTGTGGAGTCTGTATACTCTATCTTAGCAGTTTTCAACTGAAGATGAAGATGCATCACATTACCTGAGGAATATGTTCAAACTACAAAACACATATATCCTCCACTACTACCTGGGGTAAGGGGGTGGAAAAAGATGAATTTTATTTGGAAAAACTTCCCAGGTTATTCTCATATTTACTCCCAGGAAGAAAATGACTGCTATACTTGGCTTTACAATAAACGCTAAAAACTGTGAGAAATACTGAAATAGCAAAACTTGTTTCACTCTGCTTAACCCAGTGTTCTTCAATTTTCTTTGACCAAACAACCTTTTTTGTTTTTCTTCTGTGAATATCTATTAATATCCTACAGAACAATAATATTCCTCAAAACAGGATTTAAGAAATGCTGAACTAGCCATTTTCAAATACGTTTGTTATTTCCACTGCACAAACCTGATTACTTTTTTTTTTTTACACCAAATTAAATCAGTTCTAAGGAATAGGCCTAAATGCCTTGCTACTTTTCCCTGGTTAGTTTATCAAATTAAATTGTCTCACCCCATATTTACTATCCAGTTTTCTCCAGCACTGAGTTCCATGATCAGAAATCACTAAGCCAAATGATCATGTCTGTATTTGTCAAAGGGTTTGAACTTTTTGAAAAAATTAATAATGTGAAATTACAGTTTTGGCAGTAATGCAACAATAGTCCAAAAACTTTAATCAATTTTGTTCATGAGGAATGGCAAAGTTAAAATAGAGTGCTCATCTTGACTAATTTTGAGACCGAGTCAAGGAGAATACCAACACTGTAAAATCCTCAATTAGTCTTAAGAACTGAGAGATATTTAACAAGAGCATGATTCTATTTTATATTCCTATTATGAAAAGTCACCCACAGCTTAAAACAAGGTGTCTTCTCACAGACAGGTAGACCCAAATCAGGAAAGCTTATCAAACTGTCATTAATTTCATATGGATGACCTCTAATTCCAAGAAAACAGTGCCAGCTTCTCATTCTCTTTGGAAACAGCCATCAATAAGGCAAATCCTTAATTATTTAGAAAAATCTTGAAGCATGAAGCCACACAGAAACTCAAAGTATGATTTAGATGCAATTCTGAAACTGTGCTGGGTTTTTGGTGGGAGAACGCTGTTAAATGTCACAATTCCTCAAAATCAGTGACTGTTAAAGTCAGAGCAATTCAGCAATGGTAATATAATCTCACGTGTTTGAATATAAATGAAGTTTCTTGAATAAATCAGAGAATTTTCCTCCTTGCAATTTCAAGTTCACTGTGCTTATATGTATTGTTACATTAGTATACTTTTTAGAAAGTACAATTCTGTCAGCCACTAGAGATATAAAAAAGCACTCCAAACCTAAATCCTTAATCTGAGGGTGTTGTTTAAACAAACCTCAAAATCTTTTTGAATTAGCCATCAAACTGTTCAAACAAATCTCTATATTGTTTCCAGTTCTCCAAGTGTCATTAACTGATAGTAATAAAAAGCATAAATAAAAAAAGTAGTCATAATTTTAATCATGCTTATTCTCAACACCAAGTGAAAAAGATTAAATCACAAATATTCCAAGTAAATTCTAACCTCTTTCACCCCAGGACTCAAATTCTTTTCCCACTAGTACGTATAGGTCCTGCCACCTAAATTTGATTCTCACTAGACTGACAGGCCCCTTCCTACTGAAATTATGTGAATCTGTTTGTCCTAAAACAAAAGGAAAGGGGAGATGTAAAGTAATTCTTTTCACTTCTAAAAAAACACAAATTAAAGTCTACTGTCTATTAAGAAACCATAGTTAATCTGTTCTGCCATTGTGCATAGGTGACAGAGACAGGGTGAGGGATGGAAAGGGAGGGGAGAAGAAGAAAGAGACAGAGAAAGAGACAGACAGAGACAAAGATGGAACATGAGAGAGAACGAAGACACATACATTAGTACAATATACCATCATCTTCATTTAAAAGCAGCATGGTTATACTTCTGTTCAAATAAATTCATGTTTCCATTGTGGAAATGGCAGGATAAACAATCAAGATGCCAATTTGAATATAAAATGTAATGAAGAAGCAGAAAAAGATAAGAAAAAGAATGCTGAAAATTCTTTAAGAATACTTTTATAAAGTAATACAAACAAAAAAACCCTGACTAGCAAATTCTAATTCCTGTTTTTTTCAAATTAAATAACTGAATACTAGTCATTTTGATGCAAAATTAACAAATCAACAATAACTGCCTTATAAATGCATGTTCCTAATGATTTAGAAGACAAAGACTACTAGCTGCTACTAGCTGAAGTCTACAATGACTCAGTTGCTACAGAAATCAAAACTGTTTATCTCACTAAAGCTGGAGACTCAATTTAACACAACTAACTAAACCCTTCTTGAAACATGAAACTTTATCATTTCCCAGCTGCCATGGCATTACATTTCCCAGTTTTATTTCTTCTCTGGCTTCTTTGCCTTGGGTTTCAGTGTCGCTTCCTCAAACTGTCAATGATGAATCTCTTGAAGCTTGGCCTTTTCTTCCCCACACTGTTCAAAGGTGATGTCATTATGGCTTTGTGTGCTGATAAGTCCCTATTTTACATAGGCACACAATCCTTTATTCAAAACCTTTGTAGCCAGGTGCTTTGGAATTCAAATATTTTGGGTTTTTAAAATAAAGATAATATAATGTTGTTACCATGTATTTCATAGCACTACCAGTGGCATTGCTTATCAAACCCATTAATATTTCTAAAGAAAAACACATTCAGTCTAGCATAAATAAAGCCTATATAAATAGCCTCACATTAGTTTAAGTCATGTTTTGCTGCAAAATGAGTTACAGAAAAAAGCTTTTGGAATTCAGAATTATGGATAAGAGACTATGAACCTTAGGTCCAGCCCAGCTTACTAGATCCTCCAGAATTGACCATCTGATGTCTGCACTTAGGTATAGGCTGTTCAAAACTGAACATCGGATCCCCTTCTAACACCTGAAACTAACAGTTCTTCATCTAGTATTTCCCATTCATCTCTATCCATACAGACTTATAAGCCCAAACCTGGAAGAAATCTTATCTCCTGTAGAACTTCCCCATCACTTTCATCTTCAAATGCATCTACTTCTTTCCTTCTCCAAGGCCACCACACTGGCCCTCATCCTTCTCACCTGACTACTATACTGCCTTCCAAACTAGACTCTTGATTCTCCTTTGGACTCACTATCATTCATTCTTCACAAAACTTCCAGAATCATCTTTTAAACTGCAGATCAGATCATATCACATCCCTGCATACAACTCTCCAGTATCTTCCAACTACTCTTAGAAGAAAACTCCAAACCCTTACTAAAGGCTGGTCCTTTCCTATCTCAACCTCATGTCTCACCACCATCTCTCCCTACTCCATTTTAGTAAGCATTTATTACTTTCTATAATGTGACAGCTCTTTTACACCTCTGGGTCTTCATGAACCCATGGTCTTCAATGCCTGGAAAGCTCTGGCCCCAGAACGAGTTTCTTACTCATTCTTCATGTCTCAGCTTTAAATGTCAATTCTCCAAAGTGGATGCACGTATGCCTGGTTTCTGAGATGTGAATCCTTCACCACACACTCCAAGTGAGAAGATTCCCTAAGAGTTCAAAAAGTCAGTTTCATAAGTCCTTCTTTTGTTATTTACTTCTTTCATACTACCTAACATGAGCTGACAATTGTTTTAAGTACCGAGGAAAGTAAACAAATCAACCCTTGCTCTCACAGAGCTTATATTGCGGGGGGGAAGACCATAAAAAATATAGGTAGAAGAGCCAGTGTGCTTCACATTTTTCTAACCCGTCATGAGGACTAAGATTAATGTTCTAAGAAAAGGTTCCTCCACCAGCCTCAATACCTAAGTGGAGATGATACAGAACAGTGCAGCTAACCCATGATTAACAAGCAGCATGACAACAAATAAATCCTTGCTATTGTAAGCCACTGACATCTGGGGGGTTTCAGCCTATCCTGACTGATATAATAAATAAAATTCATGGTACGTTGATGATGAAAGGTGCTATGAAAATAACAAAAGAAAATGAGAGGACAAGAGGACCAACGTGGAAGTTTTAGGAATGATTCATAAAAGGCACCCATCTGAAACCTAAGACTTTAATTAAGGCTCTAAAGACCATCAAATTGGATATAATTATTCCATGCTCATGGCAGACAAGACTTTTTTTTCCTTTTTTTTTTTTTATAGTATGTGGGTAGTTCCCTGGCTGGGAATCGAATCCAGGCCGCAGCGTTGACAGCACCAGCGCTGAAGCCTTAAGCCACTACACCACCAGGGAACTCCCCAGACAAGACTTTTTTATTGTCTGTCTTCCCTCACTAAAATCAGGGAGCTCTGATTATTTTGTTAATTGTTATATCTCAGCACTGAGTCATTTCTAGTTTTCTTCTTAAGCAGAAGTCAATTTAAAAATCCATACATAAGACTAACAGCACTGTCTTCATCATCTATCAATGTCCTCGTTTTTTCCCAACTTTTCTTTAAACTGCCTCTTCTGATCCATATGAATAATCCCTTACAATATAAATACTGTATCTTGGTCCTCAATCTCCAAAACAAGATGTATATTTTAAAAACTGCATTACTAAAACACTGAGACTGCATTTTAACACTTCTCATACTAAAAAATTATGTATGAAACCCGTAAATACAAATATCCTATTTCAGATTTAAAGCCTTAAAAATACCAACCTGAGCTGTTTCTGTCATTTTCTGTTCAAAATCAGCTTTTGCTAATGCATATTTTTCCACATAGAGTTTATACGTATCTGTAGCTTTCTTAGATTTAACAGCTGCCTGTAACAAAACAAAAACATTATGAACGTGATTGGAAGAATCAACATAGTTAAAATGACCCTATTACGCAACAGCAATATACAGGTTTAACACAATTCCCATCAAAATCCCACAGACATTCTTTCAATAAACAGATAAACAATCATAAGATTCGTATGGAACCACAAAAGACCTTGAATCGCTAAAGAAATCCTACAAAAAAAGAATAATTCTGAAGGCATTACACTCTCCAATTTCAATGTATACTATAAAGCATCAATAATCAAAACAGCTTGGTATTGACAGAAAAACAGACACATAGAACAAGAGAACCCAGAAATACTGTCACAAATATATGGATGGATAATTTTTGACAAAGGAACAAAAAATATACAATGGGTAAAAGAAAGCCTCTTCAGTAAATGGTGCTGGGAAAATTGGAAAACCACATGCAAAAGAATGAATCTGAACTGCAAACTGTCACTCTATACCAAAATTAACTCAAAATGGATTAAGGACCTCCACATAAGACCCGAAACAATAAACTGTATACAAGAACACATCAGTACTAAACTTACAGACCTCAGGTTCAGGGAGGACTTCATGAACCTGACCTCAAAGGCAAGGGAAGTAAAAGCAAAAATTAATGAATGGGACTACATCAAACTAAAAAGCTTCTGCACAGCAAAAAAAAAAAAAAAAAAACCATCAACAAAGCAAAGAAAAAAACAACTGAATGGGAGAAAATATTTGCAAACAACACATCTGATAAGGGGCTAAGATCTAAAAAAATAAAGAACTGGTATAACTCAACAACAAAAATACAAACAATCCAATTAAAAAATGGGCACAAGACTGAACAGACACTTCTATGAAGACATACAAATGGCCAACAGACATAAAAAAAGGTTCAGCTTCATTAGCTATTAGGGAGATACAAATCAAAACCACAATGAGATACCACCTCATACCTGTTAGAATGGCAATTATCAACAAGACAAGGAATAGCAAGTGCTGAGGAGGGTGTGGAGAAAAAGGAACTCCTGCACACTGCTGATGGGAATGCAATTTGGTACAACTACTATGGAGGACAGTGTGGAGGTTCCTCAGAAAATTGGGAATGGAGTTATCATATGACCCAGCAATCTCCCTTCCAGGTATCTACCCCAAACATTTAAAAACCTTAGTCCCCAAAGACTCATGTACCCCAATGTTCATCAAAGCACTGTTCAGGTGGCCAAGTCATAGAAACAACCAAAGTGCCCTTCAACAGATGACTACATAAAGCAAATGTGGTTCATATATACAATGGAATACTACTCAGCTATAAGAAAAGCTAAAATACTGCCATATTGACCTTGAGATTCATCATGCTAAGCAAAATAAGCCAAACAGAAAAAAACAAGAATTATATGATTTCATTCATATGTGAAATACAGAACTAAAAGCAACAAAAAAAAAACAAAAACTCAAGGAAACAGTCAATAGTGGTTACATGAGCTTAAGTGGGGGAAAGGATGGGAGAGGAGGGAGGGGGAGTCAAATATACGGGGATGGAAAGAGAACTGACCCTTAGGAAAAAGGAGCCCCAGCCCCACACCAGGATCCCCAGCTCAGGTTTCAAACATCTAGCTATGAAAACAAACAGAGATTATGGCTAAGTGAGATGAAGGGCAGCTAGAATCCTCGGTGCTCCTCTTAAAGGGCCTGCGAGCACACAAACTTAGTCGCTGATGGACTCACTTGCTCTGACCTCCAGTGTTGAGCAAGCAGCTTGAAAGGCACCAGGGACATACGAGAGAAAGTGAATTGTCTGTCTTCAGGGCTAGGGTTGGAGGAGCAGCTTTCACCAAGAGAGAAGTGACAGCACTTCTTTTTGAGCCCCCCACATCCCAGCATGAAGACTCAGGCGGTTGCCATATTTGAGTTTCCATCAACCCCGCTAACACCACTTACCCTGCCCTGGTGATTCCCTGAAACCCCACCCCACCCAACTTACAGGCCCTTCCAGTGGCTTTTCTATATAAATAACCTGTCTTGGCTCATGCTGCAGACCTTCCTAAAATCTCTCAAAGGTTCACAAACCCAAAACAAGCAACACCTGGACTTAGCATGCCCCATACCTCTTGCTGAGCAGCCCCATGTCTGACTTTGTGGCAGCTGGCCTCAGTTCAAGGCTTACCTCTGCCAGGCACCTGCAAGCCCAACGTGGATAGCAGCCATCTGTGGATTGCTTTGGGGCTCATTCCAAGAGGCCCTGGGGAGGACACAAGCTGTGGGCCAGCACTCCTCATGGCTAGTTTTAGACCTAGCCAGAGCATCACTAGGCTGCCTACTCAGACAACACACTCAAAAGAAGAAGCACTAGGCAGGCACCACAGCCCTGCTGAAGCAGACTCTGCTCCAGAGGGTCATCCCTGCACAAAAGCTCCTCCACTATAATCACGGTCAAGCCTCACAAGCAATCAGCTGAGGGTCAATTCCTCCTATTGACGTGCAAACATCAACCAAGACTCAACTACAACAGGAGGGTACACACAACCTACAAGGGAAATACCTCTGGCACCTGGCTCAGGTGACCAGGGAAACTGTACAACTGGACACCACGAGACACCTACTACATAAGGCCACTCTCCCATGACTGGGAGACACTGCATAGGAAATATACATAGGAAAAAACACAGGGAAGCAGACGAAATTAGTAGACAAAGAAATACGTCCCAAATGAAAGAAAAGAAAACTTCAGAAAAAGAACAAAACAGAGACAAGGAATCTACCAGATGCAGAGTTCAAAACATTACTTGTAGGGATGCTCAATGATCTCATGGATAATTTCAACAGAGACAGGAAACATAAAAATGGAGATAGAAAACATAGAAAAGAACCAGTCAGAAATAAAGACTTTGATAACGAAAATGAAGACTACATTAAAGGGAATCAACAGTAGATTAGATGAAGCAGCGGATCAAATCATCAATTTAGAAGATAAGGAGCAGAAAACACCCAATCAGAACAACAAAGAGAAAAAAAGAATCCAAAAATATTAGGTTTAAAGGGCCTCTGGAACAACATCACGCGTATCACATTTACGTATCACAGGGGTACCAGAAGGAGAAGAGAGAGGGCAAGGGACAGAAAACCTATTACATTTGAAGAAATCATGATGAAAAACTTCCCTAACCTGGCAAAGGAAATAGATATACAAGCTCAGGACACAGAGAGTCCCAAACAAAATGAACCCAAAGAGGCCCACACCAAAACACATCATAATTAAAATGCCAAAGGTCAAACACAAAAAGAGAATCTTAAAATCAGCAAGAGAAAAGCAGTTAGTTACCTACAAGGGAACTCCCATTAAGACTGTCAGCTGACTTCTCATAAGAAATTTTGCAGGCCAGAAGGGATTATCAGGAATTATTCAAAGTGCTGAAAAGCAAGGACCCATAACTAAAATTACTCTACCCAACAAAGCTATCACTTAGAACAGCAGTTCTCAACCTGTGGGTCGCAACCTCTTTGGGGGTCAAGCAACTCTTTCACAGGGGTCGCCTAAGACCATCGGAAAACACGTATCAGATATTTACATTACAATTCATAACAGTAGCAAAATTATAGTTATGAAGGAGCAACGAAAATAATTTTATGGGGGTCACCCCAACATGAGGAACTGTATTAAAGGGTCACAGCATTAGGAAGGTTGAGAACCACTGACTTAGAATCAAAGGACAGATAAAGAGCTTCCCAAATATAGAAAAAGCTAAAGGAGTTCATTACCACCAAACCAATATAACAAGAAATGTTAAAGAAACTTCTTTAAGAAAAAAAATAATAAAAAATATAAAAAATAAATTGCCAATAACTACATGTCAGCAATTACTTTTAACGTGCATAGATTAAATGCTTTAAACAAAAGACATAGGGTGGCTAAACAGGTAAGAAAACAAGACCCTTACATATGCTGCCTCCAAGAGACTAACTTCAGATTGAAAGACACATACAAACCAAAAGTAAAGGGATGACATTTCATGAAATGGAAATCAAAAAAAAAAAAAAAAAAAGTTGGGTAGCAATACTTATACCAAAGTAGTCCTTAAAACAAAGGCTATAACAAGACACAAAGAAGGACCCCATAATGCCATTTCTGGGTATTTATCTGAAGAAACCCAAAACACTACCTCAAAGGAACGTGTTCACCCATATGTTCACTGCGTGATTATTTACAATAGTCAAGATAAGGAAGTAACCAGGGTGTCCATCAATGATGAATGGAAAAAGAAGAGATGATGGATATATACAATGGAATATAACTCAGCCATTAAAAAGAATGAAATCTTGCCATCTGCAACAACATGGATGTACCTAGAGGGTATTATATGAATGGAGTAAGTCAAAAAGAGAAAGATTAATGCCATATGATTTCACTTATGTGGACTCTAATGAACAAAATAAACAAAACAGAAACAAACTCATAGATACAGAGAACATGCGGAGGGTTGCCAGATTTGGGGGAGGGGGTTGAAAAAATGGAAAGAATTAAAGTATAAATTAGTAGTCACAAAAGTCATGTGGACGTTAAGTATAGCATAAGGAATACAAGGGCTGTCTGGAAAACGCCAGCCATAAATGGCTCTATTTTTCATATTACATAGTTGGATACTTCTGGACAGCCCTTGTATAGGCAATAATATTGTAATAACTACATATGGTGTCAAATGGGCACTATATGTATCAGGGTGGAACACCTCATAAATTATATAACTAATCACTATGTTGTACACCTGAAACTAACATGTAATTCTGTATGTCATCTGTAATTAAAAAATTAAAAATTTCAATAAATAAATAAAGTTTTATCTGGATTAAATTCTTATTACAATTGCTAAATTTATTGGTGCCTATCTTAGTATTAGATTACTTAGATGTATGTGCTCTAGAATTTTGGTTGTTTGCTCATGTCAAATGGGAGATTCCTTTGTCACCACCCCTCCTTCAATACTACTAGGTAACTCCATATTGTACAATGTAAATGGTACTGCCTAGAATTGTGTTATGTTCTACGCTTCATGCTCACCCATCCCCATCTAGCGGTTTTCAGGGTATCTCCTGCCAGACCCTCAAGGCCCCAATTTAGTATTAATCTCATAAAGGTAGTTTTAAATTACTTTCCCAGAAGAATAATGGGGATATGGCCAAAACAGTCATAAATTAGTTCCTTCACTTGATTCCTCTTCAGAATTGTATCCAAAAAACCCCAACTTTCAATAAAATTTTAGCCCTAGTCAGTAGCCCAAGAGCCTTCTTTCTTCCCTATCTATAGCTTTACAGTGAGGGGGGGGGGGTCCTTGTGCTTATCTTAAGTAGGGAACATACCACATAAAAGCCAAATTCTACTGCCTAACTTAGGACTTTTGAGTTCAACAAGCCTGCATAATCAATATGTACATGCCGCTTCAGGTTTCTGTTTCATTTCTGGTTCACAGAGGTAATGTCCTTTTTAGAGCTTGTTATTTTGTTTTGTTTTTCCTTTTTATATTTGATATATTTCCTTTTTATATAATTGCTGCCTGGAATAGAGGGTATTTAAAATTGTGAACTTATATGCCTCATCTTTTTCCCCCTCCCAATATTTATTTATTGCAAAAACATTAAAGGAAATATATTAACCCAAATTCCATTAACAGTTTTAATTTTTCCATATCCTCTTCTAGTTTTTGCCCATGTATGTGCACTTTTATAATTATTATAATTGCAATATGGTTACAAATTGGTTTTCATTTTTAATGGATATTTTACTTGACAAAGTTTTCAAAACTATCACTCCCTATGGTTCATTCCTTATAGAAACTATACCACATCAAACAAGTGAATGGTTAAACTGTTTTTGAAAAGGGGAAAAGAAAACCTTACGTTCAATTAAAATGTGAGTAGAGGAAAGGGCTGTGGTTTACCACAATACTACATAAATGTGTTCAAAGTCAGCAATAAATTACCCACAACATATATTTAAAGCTTATCTTCAAGTATCTATGCCTTTCTAAATATGTCAAAGTCTGGATTCAAAAAATAATTTACCTTATTCTTAAGTCTTATTATACCAAGCAGTATCTCATCAACTATCTTATTATGAAAATACCCTGGTAAATGTGTCACTAACATAAAGATATCTTTCCTTTCAATGTATTTGCTAATCTATTTACCACATTCAACATGTTTTACAAACCTACTTCTATTTTCACTCAGGTAAATTCAGAGGCACAAACAGTGTCTACATCTTTAATATGAAATTATTCTTGAGTATTTGGCGATTAAATGCAGTCTGGCATGTGACAGTGTTTGAAACCATGAGGTATTATTTTTACTATAATTACCTTTTCGATTTCTCTTTGTGTAGCTCCTTCCTTTTTCAAACGTTCCTGTTCTACACACTTGGCATTGTAATTTTCCTTGGATTTCTGGAGGGCCTGAGTTATGTTCTGAATGGTTTGAACAGCTTCCAGAGTTCCTGAAACTTCTTCTTTAGTCTGTTTCATAGGAAATAATTCATCAAAAATGACTGAATTGTAAAGCACTCAATATTTGACCAATCAATTCTTTCAGCAAGAAAAAACTGGATACCTTTTTATGAGATTTTACTTGTTCTTCTCCATATTTCTGTACTTCTTTTATTAATTCTTGTAATTTTCTAACAAGATCCAAGTGACAGTTAGCTAATTTCTCCGTAGATGTTTTAAACACATCCCACACTGGTGCAAATGTTCTAAGGAAAAGAAAACATGGGAAAAATTTACTAAAAGAAAAAAGTTTAAGGCTCCAAACAGAAACAATGCAATTTTAAGTAGGCAAAAGATGAAACCAAAATGAATCACAAATAACTGACAGACTGATACTAATTTTCAATCCTTGGTTAATTATTTAAAATATTTTTGGACCTCAAGTATACAGAAATGGGTTATCTACTTATCATATGGCTCTGGTCCTCACTTAATTATATTGCATTTTTTTTGTGAGTTGATTTGGCAACTTAAGAGATTTGTATCAGAAGCATTTCTAATCATTGTCTAATGCTAAAAATTAACTTATTATCAAATTTCAATTTAGACTATTTAGTGCCCCATTTAAAATGCTTCATCAAAAATAAAAGTTCCTTTGAATTTCAACACCCAAAAGTCAAATGTGCACATGATTTTTAAAAGTGCTTTCATCATTAATAATTACATAAGAATTATTTTAGTACTGTTATCTGAAATCTTTTGGGGGGCATTATAATTTTATCTGTATGTATACTTCAACAAACATTAAGAGGTGCCCTTACTACTACATGGTACAGGATATATAACTTTCTTACGACTTTTTCTCAATACTGAGGCTTAGCTGAATATTTTCAGTAGTTCCAAGTACTTCCAAGAATTACTATGTTATTATAGCTTAGATAGTACTTGGGATGCCAATTGTTAAACTAATTTGGTCAGTAGAGAATGATCTAAGAATAATTTTATTCTGTGCTTTCCTCCAGTACTTCCTAAGACATTTTCAACAGCACTTGCTTTGTTCTATGACAAAACTTCTAATAAAACAGAAAACAAATAGCAGCAATGATCACTAAGGCAAGAGGATAGAGAAATTATTTATCCTAATATGTACTCTGTTCCGATTGTTACATTTCCTAACAAGCAGGAAAACTAACTGGTAATGGTTATTTTAAGCAATAATAAAGAATTCAAAAGAAAAGAGTTAAAATACTTAGAATAGCAATGTTCTGATTAGACCTCACTTCACACTTTAAAATCTAATCAGCATTAAATCTGGCAAGTAGTTAGATGGAAAATTTCAAGAGAAAAAAGACACCTGAAAAGTATCTACTCGCTACTGCACCAAAAGACATGTAGATCACTTCATGTAAACCTGATACATGATAGTCTAGACTTCACAAAGCAGGTAAGATGAGTGTCCCTTTACTTTACCAAAGGATTCTTTACACTTAAAAGTGTTTCAACATAAGATTTCTTTAATATAGGTTTCTTTACAGAATATAAATATTCCATTTACAAAAGTCTGACATGTACAGCTTTTTTTCTGGTCAGGTAATACACATAAATGTATAATAAACCCTAAGAAAACTAACAAATCCAAAATGTTTAAATGCAACTAAATATAGAAAGATAAAATCGAATTTCTTGCCTAATTATGAACCAGTAAACAAAAATATTAGTAATATTTAAAATCTTTATGATCTTAAGAGATGACACTAACACAAAAAAATAAGCTATCACCTATTATTTATGAGAAGCACACATTCTAAAGACAGAAATGTTGTCAGTAACTTTATTATCAGGAAACACAGTTTAAGTCAATCCATGTTTTTTTCTATTTGCTACCTAAATAACTAAAAATAGGTTAGAATTTCCTATAATAAAACCATGGTTAAAGCTAGCTTCTGTTATTCTAGTTTCTTTCCTACCCTCCTACTATGGTGAATAAAGATCCCCATTCCCCTCTAATAGGTAGTAGCTCCCCATCCTTCCCAGCCAGCATACATGGTTGCAGAAGGTCCTCTTAGCTGGCTGTCAGCACTTAAAAAATGGAATAGTGTCACACCTAGTGGATGAACTGAGAGTCCAACTCCTCTTTAACCAGACCACAAAGCACAAAGTAGGTCTCATTTAAACTTAAGTTAAAAGTAAGTTGCATTTAAACTTAGTCAATGACACTAGAGAACACTTTCATAAAATAGTTATTCTTAACCAGTTTTTTGGATCACAAAAGCATATGTGAATTTGGTAACTGGTATAGACCCTCTTCATCAAAAACATGAATGAAAACCAACACAAAAATTTCAGGGGATTCACAGATTCATCAGATACCAACATACGAAGGAATCTTTTAGTGGATATCATTACAAAAATCTTTATAAATATTGGACTATTTTCATATCTGAGCTAAAATATAACCTGTCCCTAAATTTTAGATAATTAAATCAGATTAAGAATTCCTTCCAGAGTTGTTATGGTTCAAATAACACAATTATTCTTCCCAGAGTTGTTATTGCTATGAGAACATCTCATTTTAAATATATTCTTATTATCCATATTCATTTTTCAAAAAAAACATTGCGTTAACACAAATTTTTGAAAGATTTAACAATTGATAAAATTAAGAGATTTAATGCATTTTAGTCATTTCAATAGTTTAAGTGAGCTTTTAAAGATCACTGTTCAACAGAATTTAAATGAACTTACAAAAAACTAGAATAACATGTATAACACATAAGATTTATAATCTCAATAATTACAATACTGAATAACGATGTAGTTTAATAAAGGGGAAAAGTAAGTTTCATTCACTTTGCGTTGATTCAGCAGCAAGTTTAATTACTTTCAATCAAGGTAAGACTATATTCAAATACAGATGTTTAAAATAAGTAATTATAGATTATTATATTTATGACCTATTATATTCTCAATGAAACCTAGTATTCTGAAGAACTTTGCCTAAATCAACATTGAAAGAGAGTTCTCCAAAGAAATTAACTCACCCAAGTTGTGAATAATTGCTTGCAGATTTTGCTAGTTTTGTCATTGACCTGGAGTAGGCCTCTTCTATTGTAGCTCTGTTAAATCAAATTTCCATATTATCTCTTGTTTAATGACCAAACATATAGCAAAGTTATCTAAATACAATTAAAACTGTAGAAACAAAAAGGTAACTCAAATTACATGTTAAAATAAGTAGGTATGTGGTCATGAATTTCTGGCCTATCTTTAAATGCCCTTTGTGCACATCTACTTAGAGAACTAGTCTGGTATAGCACTAAAATAATTTGTATCAACAAAAAATTTTAAATATAATTTTAAATATAAATTAAAAAAAATTTTAAATACTCCTTTTATTTTTAGTACCAGTGGTTATTTAAACAGGAAATAACAAGAGTGCTGCTACTTGTATTCTCTCTCTTTAAACTGATTCAGTGTGAAAGTCATTTGTTTTTAATACTCACTTGGTATACTTAATATAGTCTTATTATTTCTCAACATTGTGATTTACTATGCATATTTAATAGAATAAGAGATTGATGATAGTCATTTGCACAAAACTAAATATAAACTACTAGCAAGTCTGAAGTCTTAAATTTTATGGCTTAATCTATTGTGTGATTAGATCTAAAGTACTAACAGATAAGTATTTCGCATTGGAAGACTGTGTTTTATATAGTTACTATTTAGCTTACAGGATTTTAGGCTTAAAAAAAAAAGAAATCAACAAAAGCCATTAACAATGGGATAAAAAAATTTTCCCATAGACATGTAACAGACATATATAAAATATGAAACTGTCTTGGCCTTCTTAACATACAAAACTTAAGTTTTATCTTACCTCTCCATAATTACACTGTTGCTACTCAATCTGTGCTACCCTTAACAGTGGAACAGCCTATAACCACCAATGTCCTTCCATTTACTTTGATATATTCAACTTTCTGTCTTTAATGTCCAAATCCAGATCTCCACATTGCTCTTGCATCTGTTTAAACCATCTGTTTAGTATCTAAGTGCCTCATGCATAACTCTACTTAGATATCTTAATCTCCTCAAACTCAGATTATCCAAACTAATTTAGCTCCAAACTCTTCCCCAACCCCATCTCCACAAAAACGAGCTAACAAAAAGGAACTACTAACAGTATATGCCTCTGACTGTGACTTCTTTCTTCTCCTGTAAACTCTGTCTCTTTAATATGCTATATTACAAAGACAGTACTTTGATTATCCAAAAAAAGTTAATACAAAAAAGAAATATTAGTATCTCAATGGATAAGTTTAAAAGATAAAAAAAGATTCAATTTCCAGTAATAAAGAATTGATACAAAAACTTTTCAATGAGGAAAACTAGAAAAAAACGTGGGGCAAGAGGGGGTATGACTAAAAGCATCAGAGCACTAAAGAGGCAGTTAAGAATCAGTAGGCCAAAATCCAAGAGAAGAATATGGAGAAAAGGGAGTCATATATGTAGGGCAGCTTTTTCCTTGGGGGCATATGGAACAAGGAGCTAAGACTGAGAAGTGGTGCAGAGCTTTCCACAGCTTCACAGGGTAAGAGATTCAGACCTGTCAGGGGTGGAAAGGATGGGAAGTCCCAAGCCCTTTAAGTTGAGACTCAAAAAGTAAGGATGAACCATAAGTACACAAGCCCTCAAAGGAACTGCAACTCATATCTTTGCAAATCTTGATACTGGATCCTATATGGATGCCTTATACATATATTCATAAAACCACCAGGCACATAAGGAAACAAGACAAGACGAACAAAAGCCAATGGGAACAAATTAGCAATATTTCAAAAGCTGAGATTACAAAACTCAGACCTTATGAGAGTTTATGTATTATGTTCGAGAATAGCAGATTAAATCAAGAATTACAGTAGAGTACTAGAAATCACTTTTAAAAAGTGGAGGAAAGCACAGCAAACTTGAAAAAGAAATTCTATACAAAAAAAAAATACAAAAATTATTATCTCAATGGATGAGGTCTAACTACAATCAATACACTGTAATGAAAATTAGTAAACTACAAGAGAGGTGAGAAGACTCTCCTGGATAAAGCTCAGAGAGATAAAAGAATGTAAAACAGAAAAGAGGAATAAAGGACAAAGGACAAAGCAAAAAGTCTAACATATGTTATAAAGAGAGAAAGAATAGGTCAGAAGAAATATCTGCAGAAATAATGGAGTATTTTCCAAAACCGATAAAAGATATCAAACCACAGCCAAGTAGCCCAACCAACCTGTACTGGCTAATATCTCCAGTGTAATGTTAATAGAAATGGTGAGAGCAGGCATCCTTGTCTTGTTCCCAGTCTCACGTTTCACTCTTAAATATGATGTATTTATTCTAGTTTTCTTCCTACTATTTATCAGATTATGGAATTCCTTCTTACATACAATTTTGATAAGGTTTTGTTTTTTTTTTTTTAATCATGTATGGATGTTGAATTTGGTCGAATACTTTTTCTGCATCTATTGATAACTTTTTCCTGTTCTTGCTTTTATCCCCCCTTATTAATGTGAATTATACTGAATTTTGAATGTTTAACTTCCATTCTTGTTATAAACTCATTTCGGTGGAGATAATATTGTCTCTTTTATATATTGGTGGATCAATTTGCTGCTATTTTGTTTAGAATTTTTGCATGTATATTTGTGACTGAGACTGACCTTAAAATTTCCTTTCTCTAAATGTCCTTATTAGGTTTTAGTATCAGGGTTTGGTGGTTTCATAAAATGTGTTGGAGAATATATCCTATTATTGTATTCTCTGGAAAAATTTGTGGAAGATTATAGTTTCTTCCTTACATGTTTCACAGAATATGCTGGCAAAGTTATCTGTGCTTGAAACTGTCTTTGTAGAAGGTTTTAAATTATGTAGTTAATTTCTTTAATCGTTACAGGACTGTTCAAGCTATTCCAGTTCATATGTGAGTTTGGTAAATTATATTTTTAAGGATTTTTTTCCATTTCATTTAAATTTTCAAATTTATTGGCAAAATGTTATTGTTAATATCCTTTTATGAACTTTTACAATGTCTGCAGGACCTGCACTAATGTCCCACTTTTCATTCCTTACTGGCTTGTGCCTTCTCTTTTCCATGATCAGTCTCATTTGACATTTGTTGATTTTAATAGTTTTTATAAACAACCAAATATTGGATTTGTTGATCCTCTTTTTTATTTCTATTTTATTAGCTTCTGTTCCTTATTTCTTTTCACTACTCAACAGTAAAAAGGAATGAATTACTGATACATACAATAACATAAATCAATCTTAAAATAATTATACTGAAAGTACCAGATAACAGAGTACATCCTGCATGATTCAATTCATATAAAATTCTAAAAAATGCAAAGTAACCTAAGTGTCAGAAGCAACTTGAGTTGGTTAAAAAAAGGGAAGGAAATGGGTAGTTGCTTAGGGATGCCAGGAAGGAACAAGAGGGACAGATTACAAAGGGGATGACGAACATGTTAACTGTCTTGAGTTTCATGAGGGTGTGCATATGTCAAAACGTATCAAATTACATGAGGGCTGTCCAGAAAGTATCCAGCCATGTAATATGAAAAATAGAGGCATTTATGGCTGGACTTTTTCTGGACAGCCTTTGTATACTTTAAATATGTATAGTATATTGTATGTCAGTTATACCTCAATAAAGCTACTGAAAGGAATAAAGGAACAAAGGAGGAAGGGAGGATGGAAGGGAGGAAGGGAGGAAGAAGAAAGTCTAAATGACTAACTCAGGAAATTATTTGACCTTTTTGGGCCCCAATATTTTTAACTGGGGTTTTGATAGTTAAATGAGGTAATGTATGCAAAATCCTTAGTGCACAGTATATATTTACATCAATCTTTTCTTCCTTTCTCATTCACTTCTTCATGAAATATGAGTATCTAATTGTGCCAGGTTCTGTGCTAGATGCTGGGATACCAAAAGAATACTGTACAGTGTTCCCCTTACAGAGGAACATAGAAAAACATTACAAAAATGAATAATTACAAAATTTTATAAATACTTCAGAGAGCTATAACAAGGGCTGTCCGGAAAGTATCCAGTCATGTAATAGAAAATTTACAGGCATTTATTGGTGGGTTTTTTCTGGACAGCCTTTGTATAATGTTGACAAAAATTATAATAGGTGTTTTTGACACAGTCAGAAAGATGAGGAAAAGAATTCCTGGAGAAGTGACCACACTGCTGAGTTCTAAAGGGTAAACTGGCATTAACTAAGTGAAGACAGAAATAAGCGTGTACAAAGCCTAAAAGGAAAGAATAAGGACTCTGGTATGATCTAAAGCTTCATTGAAAGGTAGTTTTAGGTCAGACCATGCAGGCCTATCTTAAGGACAATGGGAAGCCTTTGACATGGTTTAAACAGGAGAGGTAACAAACTGATCTGTAATTTTTAAAAAGCACTCCAATTACAGTGCAGAGAATAAACTGCAGGAGAAAAAGAATGAATGTAGATAGACCAGTTAGGGGCTATGGCTACAGTTCAGGCAACAATAATGAATTGGATTAGGATTCTATCTTGGATTAGGATAATGAAATTAAAGATTCATTCCATCAAAAAACTGTTTACTGAAGTGTTTCTTAAAGGAGCAAGCACGATCCCACGTGTAAGAAATACAACAATAAGCAAAAAAAGACAGAGAATACCTGTTCTTCAGAGGTTTATATTCTCGTGGAGACAGAAAGACAAATAACTAAAATACTGCTTGTACCAGGTGATGTTAAGTGCTATGAAGAAAAATGAAATAGGGGAGGGGGAGTGGGAGGAGGGTTCTATCACTGCTCACAGAACCATAATGGGGTTAGAGTCTAGGCAAAGAAGAGATGGCCCAGGAGTCCCAGACTTCCTATCTTCCTATCAGGACTGATATAAACAAGGCTAAAAGGCATAATGACAACGGCCTCGATGGTATATGTCTAAGCATTATGCTGTCTTCTACAGGTGAAAATGATTTTTAAAAAAATACATACCTTTCTCTTACAAAATCTGCCAGTTCTTTTGTTGATATCTGTCCATGTTTCATATTATGGTAAAGGACATCAAAGCCACTATTTTTTTCCCCCTACAATTTAAAAAGATTTTTAGTTTAACCAAAAAAAGAGAGAGAGAGAGAGAGAGGTCGAAATGACTTAAGAATAACCCTACATTAACTAATATGCAAGCCTGGTGCTCATGTGAGCTGTCTTTCCTTAACTTAACCACACTTGCTCATTGTGTGACTTTAAACTGCATCAAAGGAATACTATAAAGTTTACAATTTATTATACATATATAATCACATGCAAATGCATACTCTATACTTAGTTTCATTAATATACCTTTATGATTAAGTCTGAAATTTTAAAGAACAATATACAGCAAAATTTAGAAAAGATAAACATGGATCTCTTTAAACACGTTACCAAATCCCAATTCAATTCCTTTAACATGCACTGCGATAGATTCCTGATTATTTAACTCAAAGTCTGTGCTTTAAAATAACTAAATCTTCAATTTGAGTCAAAGCAGTGTATTACTAATCACAGAAGCACTGAATACCACAAAATACTTTATAATTGCTAATACAAGTCTTTCAGTAAACTTAGACAACTTGATAGATAAGAAAGTAGGTAAAATTTTATTAACAAAAGAACAGTTAACATCTGTTGGCTAGTCCTCAACTAATGAGAAATTAACAGAAGCAGACCACAATTCTGCAAAATCCCTTCTGCTGTTTAATCCAAAAAATGCTAAATAAGCAAGTCAGAGCAAAGAAAACATTAGAAATATCAAGACTATTAATAAACCAAGCTCAACAACTCTCTTCAGTTAATAGTTTTTTTTCAGTGAAACTAAAATAATGAAAAACTTAATATACAAGGGTTGAGTCCAGAAAAAATCCAGCCATAAATGCCTCTATTTTTCATATTAAATGGTTGGATACTTTCTGGACAGTCCTCATATATGTTGGAAATATAAAGCAATACCATAAGCAAGTGTTACACAATCTGAAATCAAATTTTTCCAGTTTGCTGAAAACAGTAAACATTATAGGAAGGAACTTCCAGTTATGTGGAAGTGATCCCTAATAAACCTGTCAGCTAATATTCCAAGCAATTAGTTTGCCATACAATGTGACAAATTAAAATGTCATATTTGTAAGAAGATAATATAAATAATATCATACAATGTTTCATGTTTAAGATAAAGAAGTTGGGAGTTCCCTGGTGGTGTAGTGGCTAGGCTTCGGCGCTGTCAACGCTGCAGCCTGGGTTCAATTCCCAGCCAGGGAACTACCCACATTAAAAAAAAAAAAAAAAAAAAAAAGATAAAGAAGTTATTATTTAACTTAAGTTTTTTACTTTCCCTAGGTTTTTCCATGTAAATTTATATCAGCGAAAATAAGAATATTCTTTGAGGTAACCATTATCACTAGTCTATAACAAGCAAAAATAACATCATGTAGAGTAGTAAATAAAATTACAGACAAAGTAATGAAGGGCCTGAATCCCCAAAGGGATTCATTCCATTACTTTAATATAATATAATACAGAAACTACAAATGATTAGACAATCCACCAACTCCCATAATATAGTCATGAACCCTTAAAAAAAAATAAACCTTTAATCTAAAGCCATAAAATCCAAAATCTGAAGCTCTCAAAGTTCCAAAGTTCTCACCTGACACCTACTAGTTCTCATGTGCACAAAATTCTAACAAGTCAAATTACCTGGGTTCCCAATATGCATTATGTATATCTAAAGGATATACTGGAAAATAGCTGGAATGAAACGCTATATAAATCAGCATAAACTACTAGAAGAAATAATATTTATCAAGGGAAAGAACAAATTTAGTTTTTAAAGGAAACAAGAACTTGAAGACTGTCTTATAACTGGGGCAACAAGGCCCTGAGAACTTTGTTTAACTGTTACCGTACTATAAACATTAAGAAATCAAGAAAAGGTTAAATTATATTCAGAAATCTGGGTTCTTACTAAGTAGTTCTTGAAGGAGGGAGCATTTTATTTGGAACATTCAGGTATTCAAACAGTGTATTACTTAAAATTCCCAACAGAGGGAATGAGGCTTACTAATTTGTTTACTATACCATATATAACATTAATATAGTAATAGTAATATAATATACCTTAGGACATAGTACTAGGTACTCCATCCCTCAGGTCTTCACTTGAAAAGAAAAGGAAAATCCATCCTAATAAGGATGTGATGCAGAAGCAGTCCACCTCAAAAAGCAGTTAACAACTAAACATAAACACCCTGCATAATAACAAATCTGTTTGTCATTTCTTCCTTTCTGGGGATTCACTCATTTACTAAAGTTTAAAAAAATGTAATGAGTCTGACTGCAGGCACCATTTTCTTGAAAAATTTCACGAACCTATTAACATACATATTTATTAATCATAACTGGCACAAATAAAGCAAAAACAATAATACTTCAAATGACTCTTTAAAAAAAAGTTTCAACATCAAGGTGTCTAACAAAGAACTCAGGTTTTATTGTCACCTTGTCAAAACTTACTTTATAGCCTTGAGAAGATGACAATGTATTAAATAAACATGTATTTCACATATATGTGAAAAAGTATAGTAGGAGACAGAACAATGCAACTCAGATCTATATCTATTTGGCTTCAGTGTCTTCACCTGCACAAAACACTGAAAATTCTGGAGAAATGAGGAGGCAGACCACTCCTGAAACTGAGCATCATAACTCATTATAATTCTACAGCATTTGAGATTACCCAATATATTTTTAACTAAAAAGTACCCCCATGTTATAGGATCTATAACTTTTATAGTAGCCCCCAATGTTTTTAGGAGATGGTTCTAATTTAAAGTACAATAACAAGTATTTCTGTATTGCATATCCATTATATCATGACAGGTCTTGAAGTGATTATGTTACTGTTATTTTCAACACATATTCTGTTAACTCAAGAAAGCAAAATTTGGGGTTCCCTGGTGGTGTAGCAGCTAGGCTTTGGCGCTCTCAATGCTGTGACCTGGGTTCGATTCCCAGCCAGGAAACCACCAAAAAAGAAAAAAAAAAAAAAAAGAAAGAAAGAAAGAAAAAGAAAAAAGAAAGCAAAACTTGCTTTTCCTTGGCTAACTAAAAATACAAGGATGTACAAATAACTTGACAATAGACATTCATTATCAAATAGAATAACTAACGATGTCTTCTGGTCTTCAATATTTTACTAAAACTGTAAATATTCATGCCCTTGGATCCAGAAATTCCACTTTTAGAAATCTAAAACACACATACAAAAATAAATGTGGAAGAACCGTTACTGCAGTAGTGGTTATAATAGTATAAATAAATAAATAAATAAATAGCATTTATTAACATTATTAACTAAATGACAATATATCCTACAATGAAATATACATTGTTTTTTACAAGTACAGTAAGAAAAATATTTGCAAAGTTTTAAGAATTTAAAAATCTGCCCTGATATACTGTCAGTGGGGGAAAAAACAAGATGCAATTACTCATAACAGTCAAAAATAACCTAATGTTGGGAACAAACTAAATGTCCATCAAATGATAGATAAAATGAGATATATCCATAAAATGAAATACAATTCACCAATAAAAAGGAATAAATGGTGGTATAGTGGCTAGGCTTCACCGCTGTCAACGCTGCGGCCTGGGTTCGGTTCCCAGCCAGGGAACTACCCCCCGCCATACACACAAAAAGGAATAAACACTGACACATCTATTTCATGAACCTCATCAACACTTTACTAAGTGAAAGACTCCAGACACAAAAGATCACATATAGTATGATTATATGAAATGTCCAGAACAGAAAAATCTAAAGAGAAAGTGGATTAGTGGATGCCTAAAGCTGAGGGTGGAAAAAAGTATTAACTATATATGAACATGAGAGGTCTAATTATCGGGAGGATGAAATGTTCTAAAACTGATTTATAGTGATGGTTATAACACTCAGTAAAATTACTAAAAATCAACAAATTGCACAGTGAAAAATGGGTATTTTTGTGGTATATAAAATATGCTTCAATAGATTGTTTTTAAAAAGAAAGAAGGAAGAGAGAAGTTGGGAGATAGCTTTCTTCTCTTGGAGAGAATAGTTTTGCTTGGTTTTGTCTTTTCTTAACAAATTGGTTCTTGCTACATCAATTTCTAAAAGTTAGTATCCTCCTAATAAGAGCAATGTATTTTTAAATTTTTTATTTTGAAACAACTAGATTTATAGGAAATTGCAGAAAATGTACAGGGAGGTCCAATATATGAGCAAGATTTTACTTTACTTGAATGGTCAAATCTTATTTAGAAAGGTTAACCCTCCCTAACAGCTGGATATGGTTGCTATGTATGTTCATTGGTAACAGATGACTGCAGACTTCATAATGGCCCATTCTGCTATAGAGGCCTGACATTGCTTTTTTTTTCTTTAGGTAAAAAAATAAATTAAATTAAAAAGGAAAGCATAAAAAAGTATACCTAGTAGGATTTCATTTTCATGGAAAACTATATAACATGTTGCATATGTATAAAAAAGGAATCTGAAATCATATACAGCAAACTATTAACAGTAAATTACTTTTAAGAAGTGAACTAAAGAGCATGGAATAACTTTTTAATAGAAGCATTAATAATAAATAAGCCAAGTCTTCAATATAGAATTAACAGTTAAAAGCTATCATGACAAGCAATTTTAAAATGCAATTTTCTCCCTAGTGTACTACAACTGTTGGTATATGAGGGCTGTCCAGAAAGTACCCAGCCACGTAATATGAAAAATAAAGGCATTTTATGGCTGGATTTTTCCCAGAGAGCCCTTACAAAATTGTTTATCAATGGCTAATTATTTTTTTCCTTCTGTTCAAATTTTTAATTATTCTGTTTTTACTACAATTTTGAGATATAATTCACACAACATAAAAGTCACCCATTTAAAGTGTGCAATGCAGTAATTTTTTGAATATTTATAGAGTTGTGCAACCATCACCACAATGTTAGAACATTATCACCACTCACCAAAAAAGATAAAGATTTCATACCAAATACAGGAAAACCTTGGAAATACTGTGTGTTCAGTTCCAGACCACCCCTATAATGAGTACTACAATAAAGCAAGTCGTAAGCTTTATGCTGGTGGAAGGTCTTGACTTCAATTTGTTAAAAGCACAACACCTGTGAAGCACAATAAAGTAACGCACAATAAAATGAGGTACACCGGTAGTTAGATTTTTAAGTACAGGTATTTTACTAATCAGTGATGAGCTTCTCAGCTGGCTTATTCACTGGTTTAATCAACACAAGTAAATGCAGACATCCACAAAGAAATCTGTACAAGAATGTTAACAGCCAAAAGGTGGAAACAATTCAAATAACCATCACCTGACAACTGGATAAACAAAATGTGATATGTCCATAAACCAGAATATTATTCAGCCACAAAAGGAATTAAGCTCTGATACATGTAACAATATGTTGAAAATATTAACCTCAAAAACATTATGCTACGTAAGAGAAAGAAACCAGTCACAAAGGACCATATACTATATGATTCCATTATATTAAAGTCCAGAATAAGAAAATCTATAAAGACAGAAAGAAGATTAGTGGGGGTTCTGAGGGTGGGGGTGAAGGAGGCAGGAAGTGATAAAAGGTACTGAAAATGTTTTTAAACTGACTGTGAGGATGGTTCCAAGTATTACCCAAACTGACGGAGTATTACCAAAAACCACCAAACTGCACACTTGAAATGAGTGAATTATATGGTACGTAAAATGTATATCAATAAAGTTGTCCAAAAAGTTAAGTATTTTTATCCTTTTTAATCAATTCTTGCAGAGAAATTTTCAGTATTAACTGACAAAAACAACTATTAACACCATTGCTGCGCCAAGAAAGACAATTACAATGAAGGTACGCACTAAAATAGGGTCTTTTATCTGCTAATCATAATGCACTTTCATAGAACATCCACTGACTATGACCCTGGCTGGAGCAAATAAAATCATGGTATTATATGATCCAGTATAAACAGATGTTAAAAATCTTTGTACAATAATTCCTAGTATGAAGTAGAAAAAAAGAGTTGTATCATGCTTTGAAGATGTAAGTCCAGAATCACACAGTTCTTTTAAGAGAACACACATTTTTCATTTTTCAGTTCCTTTGTTTCCTCTTACCACTCTAACTGACTGCAGGTAACAGTTTGAAGTTCATCAGCCCAGATTCCTTTCCCATACATACAGTGACAGGTTACTTTTTTAATATGAAAATGAGACCAACTACGCATAATGTTTTGCACTTAAATGATCGAATGAACTGAAATTTAGCTGAAAAGATGATTAAGTTATGAGGTAAGCAAGTCACTGAAAATGTTCAGATTTTTTTCTAGCCTAATATAGAGTCTACAATATTAAATTTTAAATTAAAAAGTTTAAATAAGTAAACCTATTTTGGAAATCCAAAGGCACCTTTTTCTGGTTGATTTTATAATATAACTTTACACTTAAAAAGTTTTAAATACATATGAAACACAATCTAACATATTTCCACTTGGAAAAAAACCTATCTATTAATAATGTTATGAAATTCCTATTCTAACTAAAATGGAACTGTTCACACACCTAAGTTTTTAAGCATCACAAAAATTAATAATAGAAAAACACAAGGCTATAAACCCCATAGATTTTCGTTAATAGTTTGAAACTTCTTCTTCAAAGAACCTTTTAAAGGCAATAGTAAATTAAACACTAAAAATTTAAAAACCAGGATAATTCTTCAAGTTTGATGAGTACAACAGTTGCAAAATAGGCAGTAGAGAGTAAACTGTATGAATTAAAAGGTTCATTTTACCTCATAGATAGAATAGATAAATAATTAATCACTTCCTACCTAGCTATATTCTCCTCTTTAGCTCTTACTGACATTTATTAGATAATCTTGGACAAGCCACTGCAGAGTGTAACATTAATACAAGGGCTGTCGCAAAGTATCCAGCCATGTAATATAAAAAATAAAGGCATTTATAACTGGATTTTTTCTGGACAGTCCTCATATGTATTCGATGTAGTCTCACTTTATTTGCCTTCTCTGAAAAACACAATAAAACATTCAACTAATGGTAAAGATTTATTTATTTAATTTAATGGTATGACATAGATTAGTAAAAATTACATAGGTCCCAGGTATAAAATTCTACATTACAATTTCTATGTGTTGTATTGTGCTCATCACCCAGAGTCAGTTCTCTTTCCATCACCACATTTTTGTGTCCCTGTCCCTTCTCCCCCACCATCTTCCCCACTTACCCTCAGGTAACCACTAAATTATTGACTATGTCCATAAGTTTTGTTTCTTTGTTGTTTTTGATTTTATGTCAAGAATCAAACTATATTTCTCCATCCTTTTCCCTTATTTTACCCACTCTCTCATCCTTCATCCTATCTTATAGAATTCCCTCTAACATTCTTTGTAGTACTCGTGTGATGGTGATGTGTTTAACTTTTCCTTATCTGAGAATCTGTCCTTCAATTTTGAATGCTATCATTGCTGGATACATTATTCTTGGTTGTAAATCCTTGATTTTCATCATGTTGAACATTTTCTGCCAATCCCTTCTGGCCTGTAAAGTTTCGGCGAGAAATCGGCTGAGAATCAAATGGGTGTCCCTTTATGAGTTACTACTTGCATTTCTCTTGCTGTTTTTAGAACTTTCTCTTTTTCTTTAACTTTTGCCATTTTAATTATGATGGGTCTCGGTGTGTTCTTGTTTGGGATCATCTTGTTTGGGATTCTCTGTGCATCCTGGACTTGTATGCCTATTTCCTTCTCCAGGTAAGGAAAATTTTTAGTCATTATTTCTTCAAATAATTTCTAGATCCCTTGCTTTTTCTCTGTCCCTTCTAGTACACCTATGATTCTGATATTCTTCTGCTTAAAACTGTCCCAGAGAAATCTCAAACTATCCTCATTTTTCTGGATTCTCATATCTGTCTGTTCTAAATGGGTGTTTTCTGCTGGCTTTTCCTACAAATCACTGCTTTGTACTTCTATTTTATCTAGTTCGGTGACTTTTATTCCATTCTTCATTTCAGTTACTCATTATCTCTCTCTGATCCTTTATAACGGTTTTTAAGTCTTCTTTAATGATTGCTATCTCTCTGCTGAAATTATCATTCAGTTCCTTAAGCATTTTTATAATAGTTGCTTTGAGCTCTGTTTCTGATGGGTCATCTGTCCCCATCTCTTTAATTCCCTGGTTTCTCCTATTTGCAGCCTCTATGGACCCTCCTTGCTGCAGTTTCTTTGGTGTTCACTGTTAATACTGAGTGGGGAGGGGTGCCTGCAGCTTTATTTTCTTCCTGTGGATCGGGGGGGACGTGCAGGGAGTTTAGGCATGATTGCACCTTTATGTTCTAGGTCTGCCCTGTGTGTTGATACTGCCCTGAGCCTTGCAATCAGTCCTGTTTGCTGGTCTTTCAGATCGTCCTGGTTGTGGGCCGAGAAAAACCCGCACATAGCCCCCTCTCTCCTTCTCCTTCCCAGCCAAAGTTGATTGCGCTGTAGCTCCTCACCACCCAGTCACTCCCCATCCACTGGGAACTGGAGTGAAGTCCTTCCGCTGTGGTTTGCGGACAATCTGGCACCTCCTGCAACCAAAGTGAGGTGGGTGCAGAATCTCACACCCCCTCCTCTGGGCCCCCTTTCCTCTGTCCCATGCCATTTTTTCCTTGAAAACTGCTAGGAAGAAAAAGATAAAATACATATATACAAGCAGTTTTTCTATAAGTAAACAGGATAATCACAATCTCTTCTAGTCAATGTTCTATTTATTTATCGACTGAAATTTTCACACATGATCACTAAAACTATTCTGCAGAACTATTGGCAAGATATTGCTATAGCAGAAAACAGTGATTAATAAATGTTGAATAGGCAATGCTCAGCAGTCAAAACTATTCAGTGCAGGCATAAAAGTCACTCAAAAACATTTGTTGGTTGACTGAAGGAAACAAATCTAATTACATTAAAAAAAATTTTTTCTCACCCCTCAGATACTCCTCCATAATCTTTTTAATTATAACTCACCTCTTCCCAGTTAGTTAAATCCTTAAAGCCATCTAAATAGATATTACATATGGATTCAACAAAAACAGCAGATGCAAACAGTTGTAAGATCATTTTTTTCATTTTTATTTCTTTCAAATTTTTCTGTAATATTCTGCAAATGAATGTAATTTTTATTATTTTCAAAACAAAAATAATAAAACTTAATTTCAGCTGTCTGCAAAACTCTTCAAGCTATGCTTGCAAAGACACAGAAGGCTACCTACCTTCTTACACTGGCATCTTATTCACATTAATACTTAAATTTCCAGTCCTCATAAGGAGGAGTGGTTTAAAAATTATGGTCTCTCTGGGCCATGGAAACCTATGCAGTCACTGAAAATATTTTCATGAATGTTTAACCACATGAGAAAAATGCTTGATAATATATAAAAATTTTAAGATGCAAAAAAACATAGTAGAACCCATTTTTAATTTTGTATTTCTAAAGATCCTGGAGGATGGGAGAAAAAACTATAGCTAATTTTTATTTTCTTCTGTATTCTTCTGTGTTTTATCTACCACATAACAATGACTGTAATTAAAACGGAAAACCACCTTCACAGGCTGTTGTTTCACCCAACCAGAAACTAACACTTGTTAGTTTTAAGATCCCAGCACCATCAATTTGCTTTATTTATATTGTACCTTCCAATCTTTTCCCTAAAGTCAAACAAACATGCCTGTCAGTATCTTCCATAATTTTTATTCCTGCAATTCCATTAAGGAGCATGTATGTGCCTGATGGAAATGATGGAATTGTGTACTTCAACTTCACATAGTTCACTAATAACTTCCCAATTTAATCATAACTGATTCTGGCCATCCCAGCAACATTCTCTGGCTTCTTCACCTACAGATATAATTACACATCTCAGTTGATGTTATGCTGTTATTGTTTCTCCTACATCTGATGAATTTATGCTAACCTCTGTGGACTTGATTATTAAAATTTTTCCAACTCTAATATTCTTTAATTTTTCCACACTAGGTAAAATGAAAGACCAGCCCTTATTCCCTTTCCTTTAAAAGTCTGCATGACATCATATTTCTACATGGATTTCTTAGGTGCTGTTAATTGTTCTAGAATTATGAAATCAGGATAGATAATCTCAGGAGATACCCCATGACTCAAAAAACTACTTCCCAAGAGCTTATACTAGCCAAATATGCAGGATGATGCAAAGCAGACCCATTTTCCCATGCTTTTGCCCAAATAACTTAAGTGGCTCTGAAAGGATTAGAGCATTTAAGATTTAGTGTGTAGGGCTAGAAAAGAAGCCAGATAGCAAAATTTTATCCTTGCCATATCAACGTTCTAAAATCCTTCCTCGGAACTAAATTTACGAAGACTAAACCACAATCAATTTCTCACTTTCAAATTTCTCCTAGGTGAAGACAAAAATACAAAACAACCATCCTTACACACACACACACACACACACACCCATAAAAATCTAAGGGCTCACAATGAAATTTAGTGCCATCTAAAATACTGTAATTTTATAATGTGTACCTGAACCTAGTTAGATGAAACTGTAGTTTCCATTTTCATAGCCTGTTGCAATTGAAAACAGTTTGGGCATGGCTAACTGGTAACAGTAATACATTTTAGCTTAGTATATATTATTTGCATGTACATACATAGGTGATTTCTGGAAAGCTACACAAGAAATTTGTAATAGTAATTGCTTTGGGGGAGAGCTTGATGGCTGGAGAAAAGGAAGGCGATTTTATACTGCATTTATTCTTTTTTGTACCTTCTGAATACTGAAACATGTAAATTTTGTAAATGTTAATTAATGTATATATGTAAATATACATACATATTTTTTTAAATTTTAGTATATCATATGATAGGGTCATATCCTAAGCAGGTAGCCCAAATTACAATATTTGGAAATTTCAGGTAAAGTCTATACTAGTTTCTACAGTCACTTCAACTAATTTTCTAAAAGCATATGTTTTAAAATTATCAAAAAGATAAATAACCTCAAATAACTCCAATTATTGTGTGTTAGTATCCCATCTATGATACTAAATATAGATTAAACAATCAAGCAAAAACTAATGTTTTGCATTCTGAAGTTCTATTAATAGCAATTCCATGTTTTTAAAAAACATTTTAATCCTTCCAGTTTATCCATGTAAGAACAGATCAAATTTTCTGTATATTACCAAGTGCTCCAATTTTATTTAAAAATTAAGTATGATAATACCAGTGAAATCAACAGATAAATGGAATGAGATTCTTGTACATTCCATTTGGTTAATCAGTAAAAGAAATAAGGAAGAACTTCAGGATAAAAAATACCTAAGATAATTGATGTTCATTCATTCTTGATATGCTGAATGGAGATAATATTGAGAAAAAGTCAGCTAACTAAAAATACCAGTTCATTACAATGTGATGTAGGCTGAAGAATACTTCATATCTTATATAGAATTATTATGTAAAATGAGACTTATAGGGTATTTTAATCAAGCATGTTGTGCTTATTTTTCCCCTTCAATAATTATCACCTATGAAATATATCTATTCCTTTAAAAAAATCTTTAACTCCTAAATTAATCTGTACTTATATAAAAACATAAAGCCATTTTAATAACTATAGGACAACGCTGACATAAGAGAATCTCAAAGGTATTATTGGCACTCGACTCTTTGAGAATGAAGCAGCATATAGACACTTCCTCACTGTAATAATTGTTGATATCTTTTCAAAGATGCACAATCTTTTAATGGACTAACAACTTTTTTATATATTAAAAGCAATGGTGTGGATATATGCTATTTAGATTATTTTTGCTGTCCAATTTTAATAGAAAAGAAAACCATCTTCAACTTGATTATCAATGGCACTATACTTTGTGGCAAAAACTGACTTACCAGCAAAAAAACTGTTGTGTAGGAAGTTCTGAAATATAGTCTTTTCTTCAAAATATAGTATTAAGTGAAAGAATTTACAATGTAGCATGTAGTTTTAGTTAAGAAAAACTACACTTTAAAGAAAAAGGCAGGATGTGCTGCTTTCAAAAGAGCTAGAAGAAAGTTTAAATGACTCAAACTTTCCTCTAATAAAATGCCACAACAAAAGGTTTGTCTTTTTACATGTAGGGGAAAAACAATTAATAGGTTGTTTGTTTAGAAACCTAAAACATTAAAATTTCCCATTACCTCACTTTGACAAGTTTTATTTTGCTTTGACAGTGCCACTTTGAACATCAGGGGAGAAAAGCAAATTTAATATTGTAGGTTCTATATTTTAAGAAATTATTTTATAAATTATTCTGAAACGTAAAATTTTAAGTTGTTTTAAACAGACAACTAACAAATTCTCATAAGTTATTTAGTTCCTAGACTTTTTCAGTTCATTTAACCTTCATTCAGAGCTCTTTAAGCTCTAATTCTAGTTTTCAGTCCAATTTTGGGCTTGGAAATAAAATAAAATAGAGTCTGTTCTAACTATTTATACTCAATAGTGGAAGTAAAGGCAAAGATCAAAACACAAAATAGACTTGGGATTCACTGTAGATTTCAGATCCAAATTTATTACCATTCCCCTATCAAAAGGGACAAAAAAAGAGCACACCAAAACATGTACAAAAATAACGATGGAAGCATTATCCATAATAGCCAAAAACAACAAACAAGGCTATGTTCAAAGCTTAATTTACAGAAAACAAAAAAAATAACAAAATATTAATGTACAATTTGGAAGTTAAACTTCAAAAAAAACACACTTATGCATCAAAAAATATGCAAAATATGCTAAGAATGTCACTTTAAATCATCCTTTTAAAAGTTTTATAAATTGCCATCATAAAGCCTAAAGTCTAAAACTGATAGGCTAAACCAAAAATTCATATGGAAATGCAAGGGACCGAGAATAGCCAAAATAATTTTGGAAAAGAACAAAGTTGGAGGACTCACACTTACCAATTCCAAACTTATTACAAAGCTACAGTAATCAAAACGGTGTGGTACTAGCATAAGGCTAAACAATGAAATACAACTAAAAATCCAGAAATAACCCATACATCTATGGTCAACTGATTCTCAACAAGCATACCAGAACTACTCAATAAAGAAAGAGCCTTTTCAACAAATGGTGCTGGAACAACTAGATATTCACATGCAAAAAATGAAGTTGTACCTCTTTCTTGAACCACACAAAAATTAACTTCAAGTGGATCACAGACCTAAATGGAAGACCTAAAACTATAAAGTTCACAGAAGAAAACACAGAAGTATATCTTTGTGACCTTGGTCTAAAAAAGATTTCTTAGATAACAAAAGCATAACTGATAACAAAAAAATTAGGTAAACTGGACTTCAACAAGACTTCCTCAAAATTAAAAACATCTGTGCTTCAAAGGACACCAACAAGAAAGTGAAAAAGACAACCCACAGAATGGGAGAAAATACTTAGAAAATCACGTTATCTGATTAAGAGGTACCCAGAATATAAAATGAACTCTTACAAATCAATAATAAAAAGACAACCCAATCTAAACATGGCAATGGCTCTAAACAGACATTTAGCCAAAGAAAATAAATGAATGGATAGTAAGTACACAAAAAGATGTTCAACATCCTTAGCCATCAGAGTATCAAAACCACAATGAGATACTACTTCATACCTACCCACTGTAATAAAATATACAGATAACAAGTGTTGTCCAGCATGTGAAAAAATTGGAACCCTCAGGCACTGTTAGTGGGATTGTAAAATGATGCAAGCCAGTTTGGAAAACAGTTTGGCAGTTCCTTGAAATGTTAAACAGCGAATTACCATATGATCCAGCAATTCCATTCCCCAAATAAATTAAGATGTATGCCCACACAAAAACTTGTACAAACATGTTCATAGCAGCATTATTCATAACAGCTAAAAAGTGGAAACAGAATGTCCATCACTGGTGATGGATAAATAAACTGTGTTACATACATACGGTGGAATATTATTCGGCCATAAAATGGAATTAAGTACTGCTACATGCTACATCCCTCGTGAACCTTGGAAGCATGCTACGTGAAAGAAGCGAGTCCCAAAGGACCACATACATGATCCCATTTCTTAGATATGTCCAGAACAGACAAATCTACAGAGGCAAAAACCTACAGATTAGTTGCCTAGGGCTGAGGTAGGAGGGAACTGGGGAGTCAATGCTAATGGATACAGGGATTTTTTCTGAGGTGATAAAATTTTCTAAAATTTATTGTGGTGATAAACAAAACATCCTTGAACTGTATACTTAAATGAGTATACTGTATGGTATGTGAATTGTATCTCAATAAAGCTGTTTTTAAAAAAAACTAATGTCGCATGTAGAAAACAAGGAACATTCAAGACAAACTATGATTTGATTACTAAGCAAGTTTACGCCTGAGACACTTAGAAATAAAAACTTAAGACGCAAACCTTCACTAAAAGTTTACTCCTGTAAATATTTCTAAATCTTAACTGAAATGGAATTGTAGTACTTCCAACTGTCAGGACATAAAAAGAGATTCACCCAAGATACCTGAGTAAACATGTTACTTTCCTGTACAAGGATAAACTGTACTTCCCATGACAACAAACAATAACTGCAGCAAAACACTCCACAGGGAGAGTGAGAAGTCATTCCCAAAGAAGAATCTAATACTAATAATGACTTAGGAGGGGTGTGTAAAGAATGAGGAAGGGGAAGCAGCACGGGACAAGGGGGAAGTCTCGGTGCATTCAAGCCCCAGGAATCCAGTTACATTAAATTCAACTTTTATACGCTTTGTGAACAGGCCCAGAGGCAACGTCCTGGGCGCAGACCAATAAGCCGAGTTGCGAAGCCGAGAGGAAGTGCTGATCCGGCCCCAGCACGCACGGGATTTCGTGTGGAAATGGTGGGGGAGGGCTGCACTGCGGGAAGGAGCGAGCCCCCTTCACCCGGCTGGGGCCGGCGCTTGCCGGCCGCGCGCAGCTGGGGGCGGGCGCACCACGGGCCCGTCGTGCGCGTCCGAGCCGCGGAGCACGCCCGGCGCCCGGAGTCTCCGGCGGGGCCGGGTCCCGTCTCCCGCCCCATCCGGCGCTTTGTCCAAGCGCGGGCGGCGGGCGGCCCCGCGGCGTTGTAGCCGCGGGCTGAGGGGCCGCGCTGACAGCGCCCACCTCCCGCATGGACTGCGAGTCTGTGGGTCTGGGCGGCCGCTGACCCGTCTCCGGGCTTCATCCAGGCGGGACTCAGCAGGCGGCGGTCCGAAGACGCTCGCTCTGCCTGCGGAGCCGCCACCGCCCGAAGCGCACGCAGGCCGAGGTCAAACGCAGAAAGCCTCGGACTCCGAAACCTATACAATTTCCAACATCCCTATCTTACCCAAAAATTCTCGACGAAATGCGCCATGACCATCGTGCCGCTGCTGCCGCCGCCGCCGCCGCGCCGGGTTCTGCGTCCGCGCCCGCCCGCCGCTGTGTAAACACCGGCCCGGCCCCCACGGCGCCCCCGCCTTTCACCGCCGCCGCCTTCTTCCCGGAGACCAGCCCGCACCCTTCAGGGCGCATGCGCCACCTAGCGGCTAAGCCGCGGAGCGAGCACTTGGAAGCCGCCGCCTGGTGCGCGCATGCGCCCCGAACCCTATTCCCGGGTTCCAGTCGCCTTCCTCTCTCCCCAGCGCGGGCTGGGCTGGATTGAGTATTCACTTGGGAATGGTGGCGAACCGGCTACCTGAGGAGTCACCGAAGAGGCTGTCCGCACCCTTTGCGGTGCGATGGTACTGCCCCAGCGACCGAGCTAAGAGAGAGGCCGGCCGTCGGCATTGGAGCCGGTAGCCTGGCTGCCCGCTGTCTTCCCCCTCACAAGACTTGCTTCCCCCGCATTCTAGGATTCCGATGGGACCCACGTCTGGGCAAACTGGGTTGGGGAATGTTGGCCTCTAGCCACCTGGAGGAGACTTAGAAACCTTTGGTCAACAGGGTGCCTTTCCTTGACAAGGAACTAAGAGCAAAACAAAACTTCCCAAGGCCGGAAAAGGAGGAAACGCCCAGTGTCGCCGGAGAGCCACTGGAGCTGCGCAAGACCCACCCAGGCACCAAGTCCGTGACCTTTAGCTCGCCCGGAGCAAACCAGCCAGGGTGGCCGACAGCAGGAACGTGACCCAAATCGAACCAATTTCCCTGACCCAGGCAGTTATAAAACTCTTCCAGGACTTGTTCGTGTAACTCCATAGTTCTCTTAGCAACTTGTACATTTCGGAAAAAGATACAAGTTTAAACACGCCTCGGCATAACAAAAACTAAATCCTCTTCTCACTCCTTGCTTTCCAAAGGTTAAGGGGAAAAAAAAATTTAACCTCTTGTAGAGAAATCTCAAGTTCATTGTCACCAGATCAGCTAGGTCCAAATCTGCAGCTCTTGAAGCCAACCTTCACAAACAGATTTAGTGTAGTTTTAAATATACAAACACGTCACACCTCCTCAGATCTTGTGGCTTCAAACATAAAGAACACAGCACTGTTCTTCATTGGAAATTATTTTCCTCTAAAATAAAAACCACACTGCCTTACACATGGAAGAAACTGGGAAGTGTTGAATTGGAAACAATTGGATAAGGGTATTTTCATGCCGTTCTAAGAATACTTTTTAGAAATATATAGGCTATAATCATAAGACTTTAGAATTTGCTTTAAAATAATTCATTGAGAGAGTGGGGATGAACAGAAGTATAGATGAAACGAGGTTGACGGTGAGTTGATCATTGTTGGAGTTAGGTAATGGAAACATGGCGGGTGGTTTCACTATATACTATCCTCTTTTTGTACAGTATAGGCTTTATATTTCTTTAGAAAGTCTTCATAACATTGATATTAACACCTAATTTTGGGGTATCAAACTTAGAAATAGGCTGCAATTCATGAAGCCATTAGCCTAGCATTATCTCTCTTGATGCTGAAGAAATTCCAGAAAAAATAGATCCGTCAGGATCTCCCCGCAAATAAGCTTGGTCTTAAATTCCTAGTATCACCAAAAACTAATTCCTTTAGATCTGGGAAGGAAATGCCTTTACTCTAGACCTTACGGTTTTAAGGACCATACATATCACATAAACACACATTAATTTATTAAAAAACAACAACAAAAATCCCATGGCTGCCTCTGCTGTTTCTATTCTAATGCTGGCTACTGGTCCACAACATGCCCTCTCCCATGACCAACGCTATTCCACCCCAGAGAAACACTTCTTATTTCTTGTCCTGTCTTCAAAACAAAAAGTAGACTCCAAATGCAGTGAAAATTTGTGGGTAGTATAGCTGTTCATATTAGAGATAAACTGCTGTGGAGTTCAGAGAGAATTTGAGCAGCAGAAGTGCTTAAGATGAGATGACAAATAGTTAACTGTCCAATCATTCCTCTCAGCTTGAATGCAATAGGTTGTTGCATAACAAAGTATTGTTTTGCATAACAAAGTGGTGTCAAGAACAGATTTTTCTTCTTTTAATGTTCCAATTTGTCCTTCCAACACTGATAATTTAGCATACTACATATTCAAATAGTTAACATGGGGTATATGGGCCTCCATTTGTACTCTTACCTCTGGTCTCATAAATATTATAGGCAGACCTGCCACAAAGATAAATACCCTGTGTATTTTGGGCATTTACAAGGTTCATTAGGGCCAAAACACCATATGCTATAATTGCCTGGTATTTAAATTGTGGAACTTTATAGTAAATAGTGATTAAGGTGATGTAGTATAAAAATGTGGGTGGTATCAGCCACCTTCTGTTCTCTCAAGTGAGGTTTCCAGGGATGCACATACACTCTGGCAGAACATAGATAAGGTCCTGAGTGGGTAGCTCACTCACATGACCTTAAAGTATTTGTGCTACACACACTTATGCTTGCTTATCCTGAAACATTCTGAAAAAACTGACATAGGTAACAACAGTGTTTCACTTACTGCCTGTAATACCTGGCACTTAATAGTCACTTTGTAAATGTTCAGTGAAAGAATGGATGAATGATTGAGACTATCAAAGAAACGTGAAGGTACAGGAGACTCCAGATATATAGTAACTCCATTCTTCTTTTACTCATGTACTCTATATACTTTATATATATAAAAAACAGACACACTCATTTATTTACTCATGCTCTTTATTGGTGCTAGATCTTAGAACCTATAAAAGTCTTTATTTAAATTCTACTTGATTTAATTTTCTCACAAAAATATTTTCAAAAGAGATCTGTGTGGCTTGCATATACTTCTTAAAATTTAAGCTAACTTTTGTAATAAAAATAAAATAAAATTAAAATAATAATATTCAAGGGAGTTCCCTGGTGGTGTAGTGGCTAGGCTTCTGTGTGCTCAACGCTGTGGCCTGGGTTCGATTCCCAGCCAGGGAACTACCCACATAAAATAATAATGTAATAATAATAATAATATTCAAGATTGGCTCTAACAGGAGATCACCTATTGGAAGGGACCCCTAAACAATTTGGCCTTCAATTTCTGGGTGCCTCCACCATCAGATTCATCTTCCTCATAGGATCTCTCCCTAATTATAACTGCCATTAACATCTTGGCTTCCAAAAGATACTGTTTATCCCCATTAAACTGTGTCCCAAGTATGTATGTTATAGCTCAAAGCATATCTGGATTGCTCAAAAGTAACTTGATAAGTAGTAGCATATAAGAGAGGAGAAATTAACACTAAATAATCTAAATCTAAATTCCCTCATTTGCAACAAACATGGCTTGTCTCCAAGATTTGAGGGCAAGGCACCCGGAGAACTTTTTCCCTTTTCATTCATTAGTTTGATCTCTCATTTCCAATCCTGGATTCACAGCTCACAGTGCATTAATGAACATTTAGTTACAAATGTCATTTCATCATTACTTCATTTAAAACTAGTTGTATTCTAGAAGAGTTGATGATAAAGCAAAACTCATTTTCCCATTTATTTTCAATATAATTTTACAAATGTGCTTCCACTTGTTTCCAAGATGAGCGTGGCAGAGGAGAAGCTCCTAAAAACCTCTTTTGTTCCTTGCTAATTTCTTCAAAGGGCAGCATCCTGTGTCAGACACAGTAGTACTTCTCTATACTCATCTTGCACTTGACACTAACAAGTGGCAAAAGAGCTAAGCTCCATAAAAAAGGCAGAAAAGAAACAGGCAGATCCCCAAAGTCTGTTGTTCTCTTGTTTTTTTTCCGACTCAGTAGCAGCATATTGAAAGCAAAAGCTTTATGCAAAACAGAAAGAAAAGCAAAAGCTTAGCAGATGGTACCCAGGCAGGCAGCTAGCTATATGAGGGAAAGGAGGTAGAAACAACTTAATCAAATTGCAGAGTGGAGCTAAATTCCACCCTCCACATACTCCTCTCAGTTCAGAGCAACTCACTAGGCACACCATTTTTTCTATCTTGAGTGCCCCTAGGATTGATTGCCTGCTCCCTGATGTGGCATCATCTCTTCCTTCAGAATGAGGTGTACTTTCCCAGGGACTCTCTTCCCTTTCTGTCTGGGCAAGAAGCACAAAAACACCTGACAGATTGCTCAGGGGTTTATAGTGCTAGTGACCACAGGCCACCCAATGGGGGTTTCAAAAATAAGAAAAGAGAAATTACTAAATTGCAGAAAGTCATAAAGGTGATGATAATGTAAAAATGTACAAAAATGTCTGACATTAATGTTAAGAGGGAAGGCAGACAATGATATAGAAAATACGTTAAAATTATAAATATGTAAACATATGCATGTACACAGACAAAAATAAAGAAAACATGGAAAATGTACATGTGTTAGGGTGATGAGATTATGACAATTATTAAACATTTAAATTTCATTCTAATGTAATAACACAGCAAGATTTAAAGAGCAATCACTGTTTTTTGTTTTTGCTTGAACGTTAACGTTACTGGGCCAAATCACCTTAAGTCTCTCATTAACTCTCCTCTCTTTCATTTGTTCGGGCAATAGACAATTACTGAGCACATAATACACTGAAAAAACTGTCTCTGCTCTTAAGAAATTAATAATCTAATATAGACCCATAATGAAGAAGACAATAGAGATGAAAATTACAAAATGATGTGCCTAGAAGAGTATCTGGCATAGAGTTAGCGACCAATAAACGTTTATTAAATGAAAAAATAAATGAATCACTTTTGTTCTGAAGGATAACCCCAAAGAAATTCAGTGTGGGCCCTTTTTCTTTTCTCTTTTCTTTTCTTTCTTTCTTTGTTTTTTTACAAGGAAAGTGACAGAAGTCCCCTGGATGTACTCGGAGTTTTCTCCATTAGTTCATGAGGTATCATGGAGTCCAGAGCAACTTCTGAAACTCACTGCTTCCAGGACTAGCTAAACACCTAGGACACGGTCATTATGGAAATGGGAGAAACAGAGCACTAGGAATTGCAACCATAGAAGCTTAAGAGAAGTGGCACCCTTGGCTGAGCTAAGAATAGAGGCAGTGGTCTTGGTCTCCCTTGAAGGCTCACTGAAGTCTGGCCAGGAATCTGAGTCACCAGTGGACCAGCACCTTCTGCACACTGGGTAGCACCAAATTTCAGCAGTACCTCAGTGTACCAGTATGAGGCAATAGTCCCTGTGTTTCTTGGACAACTGAAGGAGAGGATGGAACTCCATTCATCCATTTATGTAACAAACATTTATCGAATGCCTGTGTTAATCTAAGCCCTCTTCTAAACACTGGCGATGCAATAGTGAGCGAGAGAAGTAGCTTTGCTCTTCTCATGGTACTTAGTGTGCGAAGACAGACCATATGAATGAAAATAAATGAGATTCTTTTGGATAGCTATGAAGTATAATTGAGATAGACTGAGGTAGGAAGAGGGGTCTTCTTTTTATCCTGACGTGGTCAAAATGGTCTTTCTGAGGAAGTGACATTTAAGCAGAGACCTGAATGAATCAAAGGAAACTGCCATGCAAATGTCTGCAGAGAAGTTTACGTTGACGGATTAACAAGTGGAAATGCCCAGAGGTAGCAGTGAGCTTGATTTGTTCAAATAAATGGGAAAAAAACCAGTGTAGCTCAAGTGCAGTAATCAAATACGAAAGGGTCAGAGATGAGTCAGAGAGGGAGGCAGAGTCCAGTCAAGAACAGAGAGGCTGGTTTGTTGTCTAGGTGGCATAGGAAACCAATGGAGAGTTTTAAAGCAGCAGAGATATGATCCAATTTTAAAAAGATACATGAGTTCTCTGTGCAAAAGGATTGAGGGTAAAAGGTGGGCAACAATTGAGAGGCCACTTAAAAGATAAATGTAACATTAAGTCCTGGCAAGAGAAAATGGTGGCAGTGGCCAGGTGACAGCAATAGAAGCGGTAAGACGTGACCAGGCTCAAGAGCTATATTTTGAATGTAAAGCTGATAGAATTTGCTAATGGATTGGATATGGAGAGTGAAGCGAGGAAAAATGAAGGCTGATCCTACGAGTTATGCCTGATTAATTAGGTGTAATTGGTACCACAGAGATGGAAAAGATATGGAGAGCAGCTGGTTTGGAGAAAGAGAGGAGGACTCAGGTGTTCTGTTTCAGAAATGTTAGGTTGGAGTTGCCTATTGGGAATTCAAGTGGAAATGTCTATCAGGCAATGGATACATGATTTTGGAGCTCAGGACAGAGGTTGAATTTAAGACATAAATCTGAGGGATATTAACATATATGGATGAGACTTGATGAGAGCACCCAGAAAGGGTTGGAGGGGGGAAGAAATGGAGGGAAGGAGGGGAAGAGACAGAGAGAGAGAGAAACTATTGAGCTGAACAAAAATGTTTGGGGCACTTCTACACTTACAGGTCAGGAGAAGTGGGTGATCCAGCGATGCAGATTAATGAAGAGTAGCAAAGCAGAAGAAATGCCAGGAAAAAAGAATGACACTGAAAGCAAGAAAATGTTTTAAGAAGTGGTCAATAGATGACAAATAAGAGAAATGACCATTAGCAGGACAGAGGTGACCTTGGCAAGTGTTGATTCTTTGAAGTGGTGGAGATATAAACCAAATTGGAATGGCTCAAGAAGGAAGTAAAGCGAAGAAGTAAAGGAAGCAAGTATAGACAACTCATTCCAAAAGCTTTGCTGTGAAAGGGAACAGTACAATAAGCAATATTGAAAGGAATGAGGGTGAAAGAGGAGCAATTAAGATGGGCATGCTGGGGTACCTGAGAGGATGAGCGAAAAAGAAAGGAGAGGGGAGATGGTTGTAGAAATCGGAGTAGAACTGGAGCTTCAAGAGAGCGTTTCTGGAGTTTCAGCTCAAAAATCTAATAGGATCTTGATCAATTAATTAGAAAAAAATAACTATAACTACACGTGTAATTTTAGTTCTGCTAAAAACACTTTTTATGTATTATCTCCCTCATTCCTCACATCAGTGCTACTATGAGGTCACTACCATTTATTATCCCAGTTTTCACAGATGAGAAAATGTGCTCCAGGAGATTAAATGAATTGCCAAGGTTACATAATCAGTAACTGGTAGACTACTGTTAACTTGTGGTAAACATTAACAGTGGGAAACAACTGTTACCAAAGGCATGAAGAAAGTGTTACAAAGAAAGGTTAAGTGAGGCCTCAAGCAAGAGAACAGGTCCAAGGAAAATGAGGGTCAAGGATGAAAGTCACACTCATCCACCCAGCACTCTTATTTATGTATTTGATTTGTTTTTTAAACTCATGGTCTGGTGTTCATCACTTGCCACATTCTTTCCATAAAGGAGTCCCTTCCTTGGTCATTGTCTCAGAAAGCCATGTGCTCTCTATGGAGATGGATGCTAACTAATAAGGACCCCATAAAAATTTCAAGCAAATTTATTTCTGCCACTATTTTTAAAAGTCTTTTTCTCTCTTCACTGTCAGTTCTGAAACAAGCAAGAAAACATAATAGTCCAAAAACTCAGATTCTAATAAAAATCTAGGGATGTCCCACCCTAAACAGGACATCTGGTCATTGTACTAAAAACCAGTCCCTTTTAACAGGCAGAAAGAAAGAGACAACCAAATCAACCTGTAGACATGACTGCAATGTTCTTTATCAAAATCTTTAAGAAAAACCACTAAATTCTGGTGCACTATTTGCATGGAGGCAACTAGACTGGGCCAAACTGGCCAGATCCAAAGGTGATGAAATAAAATGTTAGTTTTAGCCTTACAACTCCACTTAGATGGAGTTGATTACTCCATCTGCCTTGATATACTTTTTTTTTTTTTAATGTTTCAAGAACAAACTGTCACCAGTTATTTTTTTCATTTAGGCCCAGAAAATGTATGTTATTTTTTCTTTCCACTTCCCACATGCCAACTAGAACCACTTCTTTCCCTTATTCAAAGCTATCTTCAAATATATCTCCTCCATAAAAAGAAATTTACTAAACCATTACCTTCTGGATAATCTCACTTATATGTCGTTTTTCCACCACATTCACTGATTCATCCTTTAGATTAGGTAATTTATATCTTATCACAAAAAAAGCTATAGAATGTTCTGTGTAGCATCTTTCTTGGGGATTTTTTGTTAGTTTGTTTATTTGTTTTTCAGGTATATGTGTTCATGTTGGTGGTTGGAGTATAATTCATCCTTATTTCTTTACTCTTAAAAACACATCATCTGCTACTTTTCAATTTATCTATGAGCTCCTACATTGAGAAAAATATATATATATATAGCTATATATCCCCTCATTCACTCATTCAATAATTGTGTGTTGTGTATTGTATGTTGGCACTGTTTTAGGCATGTGATATACAGCAGTGAAGAAAACAAGTAAATCCTGCCCTCAGAAATCTTACAGCCCAGTAGGAATAATAGGCAAAAATAAAATAAAATAAACAAATAGATATATAATATAATGTCTGAAATATGAGGGCTGTCCAGAAAGTATCCAGCCATATAATCTGAAAAATAGGGACAATTAAGGCTGGATTTTTTTCCAGACAGCCCCTCATATGTCAGTATATATATATATATATATATATATATATATATATATATATATTTACAGTGATAAGTGTTAATATTAAAAGAAATCAATCAGGGTAAAGGCAGTATAATATTGTATTTAAAAATAGCAGATGAGAGGCTTATAGAGAATAGATCTCTAGAATTATACTGCCTAGGTTTTAATCTGGGGTCTGACACTTATGAGCTGTGTGACCTTGGCACAGTAACTTAATTATTTATGTGACTCAGTTTGTACATCAATAAAGTGGGAATAATAATAGCACCTACTTCAATGGGCTGTTGTAAGGATTAACCAATTTAAAATATGGAAAGCACTTAGAATAGTGTCTGGCATGGGGACGGGGCTGAGAATGTTCAAAGAAGGCCTATCTGAGGAGGTGAATAAAGTGAAGGAGAAAATCATGTGATGTCCGAAGGGAGACTCTACAAGGCAAAAGGATAAGCAGGGGGTTCCTTTGTGGTGTAGTGGCTAGGCTTCGGCACTCTCAATTCCATGGCCTGGGTTCGATTCCCAGCCAGGGAACTATCCCCCCACCACACACACACACACACACCCACACACACACACACACACACACACACACACACAAAGGGGTAAGCGAGTGCAAAGAACAAGGTTGGAATGATGTGAATAGAACAAGTGGGTAAGAGTTGTAGTAAGTGAGGTAGAAGTCAGGGGCTAGATCACCTAGGCCCTTATAGGCCATAGAAAAACTCCATGTGTTGTTCTAGGAGAGGTGAGGAGTCTTCAGAGGGCTTCCAGCACAGGAGTGTCATAACCTAGTGTTTAGAAGGACCATCCCAGCTTCCAGGCGGGGAATAAACCATAGAAGGGAGAGACAGGTGGTTGCTAAACATTTACCACCACCCCACTGCACAGTATTCAAAATATATAGTTAAGCAGAAAAAGCAAGGTGTAAAACAGAATGTATGGTATACTCTCAGGTGCATAAAAAAAAAGAAAGCTGTCTGTGTGTGTGTCCATGAATATATACAAAGGTATATTATGTATGTATACATGCAAACATTTTACATACATACACAAAGATTTTATGCATATAACCTATGTACAATTTAGATACACTATATGTTTATTTTCTTATGTGCACATATTCTCTCTCCTGGGTAAGATATGTAAGAAACTGGTAACTGTGATTGCCTTTGCACTTGATCTCAGCCAAAAGGTTGAGGGGTGCGATTGCCCTTGAAGCGGGGAACTAAGTAACAAGGATAAAAAGGAGATGGGTTTTACCACCTTTTCAGTTTTGTTCCATGTGAATATACTACCTATTTAAAAATAGATAAATAAGCTTAAACGTTAAAAGGAAAGGAATAATTCAGAATCATTTCACCCAGATGTTAAAAAATAGTGGTGGACCAGGGTTAGGGGATAGGATGGCACCAAAGAAACTGAGGGGATTGGAGGCTTGGTAGCAAAAACACAAAAGTCGCCATCAAAGGTACTAGTGTGTGTTTACTCAAAACAAAACAAAAATGAATTGTTTTCTGGTGTCTTTTTTACTTCAATGACTATTTGACTAGGATCAATTGTGTTCAATTACTGTGTTATCCTTTATATCCTTGATTGTATAAGATTGTTTTACTGACTCCTGGCACTCAATAACTTGTGGAGAAGTCTGAAGCTAGCCTGAACTGTTTGTCCTTTTTCACATAATTTTTCAACCTGCCTGTCCAAAAGGCTATTTTATTCTTTGCAGTCAAATAAGTTTATTAAAATATGCCCAGCTCTTTGGAAAAAGGAGAGAACAGATTTTGCTATCTAACGAGCAGATTTTGCCAGTGCTATGCTGTGTCTCTTCAATCAATTGCCATGAGTACAAGACTTTTATTTCTGGAATATTTGAATTATGTCTTAAACATTTCTTAAATGTGCACTTCAATATCTTCAATATGTACCTTATTTTATTGTTGAGACTGAAAGGCACCAATCATGCATAAATGAAGTTTCCATTTTTGTCTTCCAAAATTATAATTTTACTCTCTGATCCTTGCAGCTTTTAAATTTTTCAGTTTGATGTTTTTGTTTTTTAACCCCATCCACTGTGTACCGATCTCACTGTATTTTCAGCAATGCCTCTTTTCCTTTGTGCTGCTTCCAAAGTCATAGTCACATCTGCCATGTTTATGGCCTTTTCACTTCTCCCTGGGTCCCACTATCCCACGTTTCATCATGTCTTCATGTTTCTGTCTTCTCTTCCCTGAATACTCACATTTCTGCTTTGTGCTCTTGTTTATATCGATGAACTTTATAGAGATAAATTTTAAAACTCAATTTATAGCAATTTTATTTGGTCTCAATTTTTATTTGCTACGTAATGAGAATTCCTCATTCTTTTCTTTTTTTAATTTTTTGTTTTTGTTTTTGTTTTGGGGGGGATTTTTTGGTTTTTTGTTTTTTTATTTATTTTATTTTATTATTATTATTATTATTTTTTGGTGGTTCCCTGGCTGGGAATCAAACCCAGGCGGCAGCGTTGAGAGAGAATTCCTCATTCTTCATCTGCCATTTGTTTTGCCTAGTCCCCACCCCCACCTCATTCTTTCTTCTCTTTTTATAGTTCTTAAGCTAGCTCTTCTTGTTTGTTTTTTAGTTTGATTCTTGAACTACACGTGAGTGAGTTCCCCCCGACTAGTTATCTCCTGGAGTTTGTACCAGGGAGGCCGAGGCCGTAGCCGTGGTCAGGGGGAAGTCTGCCCCTAACACAGGGCTGTGCGTGTGAGTCCTGCCTTCGGGTCTTGCTTCTCTGCTGCCCACAGGGATGTCGCAACAGTCTTTCCCTCCCTTCCGCCTCCCTCAACAACAAACTGCTTCCTAAAAAATATGATTAGTCTATGATATTTCTTGCTAAAATCTACTTCCTCAGCTTTTCCTGATGATCAAATTGAGTCCAGAGAGCTCCCACCGCCAGAACGCCATTCCATCGTGGCCAAACAGGGGTTACTGATTGCCATCGTGCACTGTGCCTCAGTCGTGGGCTCTGTGGGCGTGTGCCCACACCCGCAGCTCCCAGCCCCTCGCTGCTCGGCACGTTTGACTTGCACTGCCTTTGTCAGGCCTTCTTCCTGTTTTAGCTTCAGATGCCTTCTAATTTTATTAGCTGTGCAGTTGGCATTACTATTTCTCATTCTTCTTACTTACGGGTGGTTTCTAGAAGGGGCAGGAAAGACCTAGCTTTTCTTTGTCGTGTTCATATCTGTATACCTTTAGATCATTTTGCATTAATTCTGCCTGGTTAATAGGCTCTTTTGGTCCAACTCCCTTTTTAGTTCTGGGAAATGTTCTTTTTTATATTTTGTTGATAATTTCCTCCCTTGTCTTCTCACAGTTCTGGACTTACAATTTCAGTTTTATCTATCCTCCATGTCTCTTAACATTCTTTTTTTCTTTTTCTCTCTTAGTCTCTCTCCTCTGCCTCACCTCCTCCCTTTCTTTCTTTCTTCCTTCCTTTCTTGGCAGACCACTTTGGAAGTATCTCTGAACTCAGTTTTCTAACTCAACAATTGCTCGTTGAGCCCAGTTATTAGATGTAGCAATCATCTTTTTAAATTTTCATTAATTCTGGTTGTGTTTCACAGCAGTTGTCTCTTTGGGGATGTGATGTGCTTTCAAGGAACTCTATGTTAGGTAGTATAAGGATATTAGTTAAATTTAATCTGTTTCTATTAATTCTATATATTTTTAGTGTGAGCTAGTTCTGTTTGTTGAATTTGGTGCTTCCTTTTATGTTCTTGGCCTCCCCCAAATGTTTGTAGATTCTTAGTTTTCTGTTCCTATTTGTAGGTGCAAGTCTGGACTGAACTTTATTCATAGTTGGAATGCACTTCCTCACTTCACATGTGAACTGCTGTTTACCTGGCAGAGAATGTGTGTTTTGATTACAGGAGTCTGCTTCCTGGGATTGTGGAAAGATAGGCAGACGACGTAGGTAACTCTCCTTCTTAGCATGGTTCTCCGGTCATTGTCCTTTTTCTCTAATCTTAGCTAATGCTAGGGCAGTGATAGACTGGTAAATGTTTAACAACCAGCTCTGGTACGAAGGAAGGAAGCCTTGCTTTGCAGCATTTGCTGAATTCCATGGTATAAAATCTCCTGCACTGGCCAATTTCAAGCTAGCAACATAACCTGAATGGGAGTTGGGGCAAGTTGTGCACCGAGACTCCCAAGAGCCCAGCAGCTTTAGCACAACACTGCTCTCGCTGGGCTGCTGTGATAAGTAACAACTTGAAAAACTGTACCCAGGATGTTCCTCTGAGCCCACACAGGGGAGCTGGCTGCTGCAGGGGCAACTCCAGAAGTCGCTGAGTTGGCAGGGTTTGGGGAGTAGGGCCCAGTTTCTCCTCTCTTTGGTTAACTGCTCCAAGTGCTGTCTCCTCCAGGGTTTTTGGTTCTGCTCTGCTAGATTTTCCTGTCAACCAATTCCCATTTATCTTTTTGAACGTTTCTTACTATATTGATCTGCTAGAAGAGCACCCTTTCTGTTTTTCCTGTTCTGCTGTGAGTTTTCCTATTTCTTTGCCCCATCAGTGGGATTTGGAGGGGAGGCAAAGCCGAAGTCCTTCTATTTCATGCCTTATCTTGTTTTCATTAGAAGTCACTTCCTCTTATGTCTCAGAGGTTGATTCTCCTCCTATGGCTAGTGGTTTTCCTGTATACTCATTGTCCTGAATGATGGTTTGATTAACCAGGGCTACTGGCTGCTGAGAGGTTTCTGGGGAAACTTGGGTTAACTGATTGAGGCCATTTGCCTCTCGGCTTGGGCCCCAGAATAGGAAGTACCCTATTCTGTTTATGGAGGCCAATCACACTGGCTGAAGAAGAGCAGCCCAGTGGGTGCCCTGCCTTTGAGGTGAACAGTTAGTGGCCTGGGGTTGCATGTCTTCCTTAGGTGGCCAGAAGCAGAAGGATCCAAGGGATAATTTTTGACTCTTGCAGGCTGAATGACAGGGCTGTCCAGATTTATTCATAAGGTAGTTAGTTGAAGGTGGGCCTCAGATCTCCTCCATGTGACTGTTTGGTTGATGCTACTTGGACCCCAATACCTAGAAGCTCTTTTTGGCCAGAAGCAACTTTTACTTAACCCTGGAAGCATGGGCAAGTAGGCACAGAGCACAGTGAGTCTATCCCTGGCACAGAATCCTCTTTAGGTTAACTATGTGGCAGGTACTGTCCTAAGCCTTTATATGAATCAGCTTATTAATCTTCATGACAATTTTCTAAAGTAGCTTTTATTATTATCCTTAATTTATAGATGAAGAAACTGAGACACAGAAAGGTCATATAGTCAATAAGTTTTTGAAGCAGGATTTAAACCCGAAAACTCTTTGACAGCTGTGATGAGTCAGTAGTGGCAGTGGCTTCCAGATAGGTGTGTGGGTAGGTATGCAGTGGCTTCCCCTCTAATGGAAAACTTCCAGAGCACTGTGAAACAATCAGGTAGCAGCAGTTCCCAAGTCCTTCCCAGGTGTGCAGGGTCATCTTTAGGCTCATCAGACTATGTCCCAGGTCATATTAAAGAAGCAGGTTTACAGCAAGCCTATCTTCTTGTGACAGTATGTATTTTCCAAAGTGAGCAAAATATTATCTCCCATCCCATATAGTCTTCTTATAATGCGACTCTTCCCAATGAGAGGTGGGGTCTGTGCTTCTTCCCCTTGAATCTGGGTAGGATTGTGACTACAGTAAAAATAATTTTATATGACTTTTGAGGCTAGGTCATAAAAAGCAGTATAATGTCCGTCTGGTTCTCTTGGAACATTTGTTCTTGAAGCCCAACCACCATGCTGTGAAGCATAGCCTATGGAAAGGTCCACGTAGCCAGGAACAGAGACCCAGGAAATGCATTCCCAGCTTAGCTCCCAGTCAACAAAAAGAACTAATTTGTCAGTTAAATGAATGAAACATCTTGCAAGTGGATCCTCCATTCCCCAGGCAAGCCACTCAGCCAATAAAATGTGGGACAGAAATGTGTTTCTCTTCTAAGCCCTGTACAAACTGCACATTCTTGAGCAAAATGAAGGATTAAGCCACTTGGTCTTTAAATGGTTTGTTATGAAGCAATAGATACATTCTTGAATATTACTGCTTGTCCCCACAAAATCCAAAGCTACAGTCTCATAGATGGGACTTATCCTGAGGGATCTAGTAGTGATCAAATTTCCCCCCACAACTTCTGCCAAACTGTTGAGTTGCTTCAGGAGTGGAAAAATGTAAAGAGTATAATCTTTCCCTAATTTCATTTTTTACTTTTAAATCTTTAATCTCATTAGAATATATTTCAGTTTAAGGCATTGATATAGGAATCTAACTTGTTCTTCTTCAAGTTACCACACAACTATCTATTAAATTTTCCATTACTTTGTTATTGATTTAAAACATCATCTTGCTCATAATTTGGGATCCCAAAGACAATACAATCAAGGTAAAAGAAGGTAAATGCAAAGGTGAGGAATAAATAAACCTACTGTAAAGAAGAGGATAGGGGTGGGAGAAGAAGGGGGGAAGCTAAATATAAGGTGATGGAAAGAGAAGTCACATTAGGTGGTGAACTTATTATACATCAAGTTGACAATGCACTGTAGAATTGTATGCCTGAAACCTATGTAATCCTTGCTAACAGATGTCACCCCAGTAAGTCTAACAATAAAAATGAATTAAAAAAATAAAAAAGAAGAGGATAGCAAGCATACTTGCTAATCTTGAACTTCACACTGAATGGAGAGGGCGAATTCCTCATAGAAATAGAACAAGCAATCCTAAAATTTGTATGGAACTATAAAAGGCCCTAAATAGCCAAAGCAATCTTGAGAAAGAAGAACAAAGCTAAAGGCATCACACTTGCTGATTTCAAACTATGTTACAAAGCTACAGTAATTAAAACAGAATGGTGCTGGCATAAAAACAGACACATAGATCAGTGGAACAAAATAGAGTGCCCAGACATAAACCCATACTTATGTGGTTAGTAAGTTTATGACAAAGGAGTCAAGCACATACAATGGGGAAAGGACCATCTCTTCAATAAATGCTATTGAGAAAAATTGAATGAAACTGGACCACTAGCTTATATCATACATAAAAATTAACTCGAAATGGATAAAAGAATTGAACATAAGACCTGAAACCACAAAACTCCTAGAAAAAAACATAGGCAATACAATTCTTGATATGTCTTGAAGATAATTTTTTGAATCTGATACCAAAATCAAAAGTAACAGAAGTAAAAAGAAATAAATAGGACTACACAAAACTCAAAAGCTTCTGCACAGCAAAGGAAACCATTGACAAAAATGAAAAGACAACCTATAAATGGAAGAAAATACTCACAAATCATGTATCTGATAAGTCACTAATATAAAACATATATAAGAATTCATACAACTCAATAGCAAAAAACCCTGAACTGAACCAAACCAAAGAAACCACACAATTTGATTTGAAAAATGGCCACAAAATCTGAATACACATTTTCCAAAGAAGATCTACAGGTATACAAAAAGATGCTTTACAGCATATACAATGGAATATTATTCAGCCATGAAAAATGAAATATGGCCACTTACAACAATATGGATAGACTTCAAGGGCATTATGCTAAGTGAAATAAGTCAGACACCAAAGATAAATATTGTATGGTTTCTCTTATATGTGGAATCTAATATATATTTATATAAAACACATAATGCAACACCAATGTATTGTAGAATTGTACACCTGAAACCTATGTATTTTTTACTAATTAATGTCACTCCAATAAATTTAACAATAAAAAAGAAAAAAAAAATACAATAAGCTCATAGATACAGAAAACAGATCCCTCTGGGACTATATCAAACATAATAATATCACACTGTAGAATTGTATGCCTGAAACCTATGTAATCCTTGCTAACAGATGTCACCCCAATAAGTCTAATAAAAATAAATTTAAAAAAACCATAATAATATCAGAATAATAGGTGTGCTTGAAGGGACAGAGGAAAAGCAAGGGATCAAGAAATTATTTGAAGAAATAATAACTAAAAAATTTCCTAACCTGGTGAAGGAAATAGACATACAAATCCAGGATACACAGAGAATTCCAAACAAGATGATCCCAAACAGGAATACACCGAGACACCTCATAATTAAAATGGCAAAAGTTAAAATAAAGAAAAAGATAAAATCTAAAAACAGCAAGAGAAATGCCAGTAGTAACTTATAAAGGGACATCCATTCGACTGTCAGCTGATTGCTCACCAGAAACTTTGCAAGCCAGAAGGGTTTGGTAGAAAATATTTAACGTGATGAAAACCAAGGATCTACAACCAAGAATAATGTATCCAGCAAAGTTAGCATTCAAAATTGAAGGACAGATAAAGAGCTTCTCAGATAAGAAAACGTTAAAGAAGTTTATCACCACCAAACCAGTATTACAAAGAATGTTTAGAGGGACTTCTTTAAGATGGGAGGAGTGATGGGAGAGTGGGTAAAATGAGGGAAAGGGATGGAGAAATTTAGTTTGATTGCTAACAGAAAATCAAAAGCAACAAAGAAACAAAACTCATGGACGCAGTCAATAATTTAGTAGTTACCTGGGTAAGGGGAGGTAGGTGGGGGAGAAATGACAGGGACACAAATATATGGTGATGGAAAGAGCACTGACTCTGGGTGATGAATACATAATACAACACATAGAAGATGTAATGTAGAATTGTACACCTGGGACCTATGTAATTTTTACTAATCAATGTCACCCCAACAAAACAAAACAAAAACCAAACGAACAAAAAAATGAAAACTAAAATACTATTCAAGAATGGCACATAAATTGGAAAGGGTGGTGATCAGATTTAAAACATTCTAGGATCTAGGGACTGTTCCAAAAGTATAAAAGATACTGATTAATGTTAGACATCATTGGGTGATGTTAGGTATACAAGGCAAAACAGCTGAGGTCACCATAAAATAATCAAATTAAAGGATAAAGCTTTCAAACTAATTTTTAAAAAAGAGATTAAAGATGAAAAAAGTTTAATCCTTCCAAAAAAGTCAAAGCAAATGAAGAAAAGAGAAATGAAAGAGAACACTTTACACTGTGGGACAGATAGAAAGTAGAAATAAATCTATACACAACAGTAATCATAATACATGTAAGTGGATTAAACTTCTCTAGTAAAAAGACAAAAATTATCAGACTGGATTTAAAAAGAAAATCCAGGTATGCTTTCTTATTGCTATTTTTAAGTAGAAGGAAAAAAGATGGAAAATATACATCAAGCAATAGAAGAAAGCTAATGCAATTAATAAATTTTATTTTAATTTAGTTCCCTGGGAAATGATGATGACTCATTATTTATTCATATCTAACAACCTATCTTCAAAGTATATGAAGCAAATATTGATGGAACTACAAAGAAAAATAGAAAAATCCACAATCATTGTCAGATATTTTAATATATCTCTCTCAGTAATTGTTAGATGAAGCAGTAGACCCAATATGGATCCATGAATACACCTAGAGTTACCTTCCAAATTTCTGGGTTGGAATAAACATAATTGAGAGTAACAAAAGAAGCCCGGTGGATTGTTTGAATGTCAAAATCATTCCTTCCTGTTCCAACTATTTAGCCACAGTATTATCTCCTGATTTGCAGAGCCAATCACCCTTCCAGTAAGATAAGTGCCGTTTTCACCTGCTGGTCTACTGGCAATAAAAACCTAAGGTGGCCCAGTAGCAATGGTAGCTTTGAAAGTTAGTGAGACTTCATGAGGTCCCCACGGAAGCATCTCCCCTCTGGAAAATAGGATTTCTAGATCCACAGAGCCTAAAATTGTGGGAACAGGAAGCACACATTTCTCAAGTGAGTCACTAGGCAGTGATGGTGTAAGTGGCTGCTCCAGAGGACTGTGCTCTGTTGGGGGCATGTGTCTTATCAGTTACTGGGTGGGGCAGTGCCTATCAGCCAAAGGCAATGCTCAGGAGAAGGATGCAACTATGGGCTGTTATCTGCCTAGTTTCATCAGCTGGGGGATCACTAATTGACTTTGCAAAGAAGATCTGGGTGGGCACTAACTGTATCTATTATACTAACCAACTGGTGAGTACAGCTTTAGAAAAGAACTTTTGGCTAACCTCACCAAATAAAGAATTCAAACATTCTGAGGTATACAGGCTGAGAGTAAGAGAACATGGAATGAGTAGAGGATGAAGGGTGTTACACTTACCAACTAGAGCTCTAACCAGCTACAGAAAAGAAAAAAGAATTGTAGAAGCCACCCATGATCTCTTGTTATTAACATATTGTAGGTAGTATCAATCTAATATCACCAATTACAGTATTTTTATTAATATACACTGATACAGAAGTAAATATAGATATATGGGTATACATACATTAATTTCCTTGCTCTGCCCACTGAGAGGATGTAGGAAAAGTGACATCCCAGTAGAAGTTAGCACACCAAGCACCCAGATCTTGGTTTGGAAGTGCCATTCTCCAATAAAAGCAACCACAGCTCCTTGGAGAAATAGCTGATTCTAGGGCTGGGGCAGAAAGTACAGAAGATGAGCCTGGAGCATCACTTAATGCCAGAAAGTAAAGAAATGGCTAAAAAATAAAAATGGGTGGAGCATGCCAAAGTACACAAAAACCAACCTAAAAGTGTTCCCAATAGTCAAAGTTGAAAAGATTTGAGCAATAAAATAGTGATAGTATTATATTATAACCCAAAGAATAAAACAAATATGCTGAGTCACATACTGATATAAATGATTAAACAAGCAAACAAGGGAGAAGGAACATACCCTCTTTAGAGAGGAATTGCAAATGATATATGTAGAGATTTAACTCCCTTCTCTTGAGCGTGGACTGGACTTTAGCGGCTCACTTCCAAAGAATGGAATATGGAGTATGGAAAGGGAACAGTAGTAACAACTACAGAGAAACCTGGCTGATATCACCTTAACAAAGTGAGCAAAGTTAACATCACTAGTGATAAGTCCTGTTGATACCATGTATCCCATGATATGATGCAGTGAAAAAGGCAATCTATAACTGAGGTTATAGATTTGTAGCATTCTTCAGTAATGACAGAACACCGGACAACTAGAAATTGAGAAGTATTCTACAAAGCACCTGACCAATACTTTTCAAAACTGTCAAGGTGATGAAAACCAAGGAAAGACTGAGAAACTGTCAAAGATTGGAGGAGACTCAGGAGACATGATGACTAAACCAGTGTGATGCAAAAAAAAGAAAATGGAGACGTGACAGAAAACTACATGTGGGTTATACTGGATGGTGAGGAAAGGCTCCTGTGGGGAAGTGGTATTTAAACTACAATTGGAATGACCAAAAGCAGCCAGCCATGTGAATATAAAGGGGAGAGCAGGTCAGACATTGGAAACAGATGGTGCAAAGACTGTAAGGCTTTCCTCACTTTGTATTTTTGGGGCGTGGAGGTCAGCGTGGCAGGAGCTTCGGAGAAAGGTTGAAGGTGAGCTGCATGATGTAAGAAGAGCCAGATGACCCAGAAGATTGTGAAAATTTGATTTGGCTCAAAAAAACTATATAGGAAGGGAACAACCTTAATATATAAGCATTTCTTCAAAGTACTGGGAGAGGCTATTCATTGAGAGAGAGAGGAGGTTGGAGAACACATTCTGGGGACCTTGGGATCACAGGGAACAAAAACATCTAAAAGGTGGGGAAAAGGTCTTATACAAATTTAATATATGCCGGTTCTGTCTTGTATGTTTCTTAAGAAGTAGATAGGAGCTTTTGAGACACTCATGGTTCTTCCTAAACTATTTAATAAAAATATTTTTACTGAAACAGTCATTGAATGTTAAATGTAAAGCTACAAGAATTTAAGTTTCAGCCAGAAAGCATATAAAATAGCATTTGTTGTAGGAGGTTTGTTCAAGTAACAGTAAATTAACTTTATTAACACAACTCACCCCACCACTATTTGAACTGAGCGACTTCTGGTAGCAAGAAAAATGTCAAAGATCCATTTCCTTTTATCAGATTTGCAAATGAGATCAAACAGTAGCTCTAGATTAGAAAAAAACCACGTAAAGTAAAACTTTCTTCCAACGATACAATGATATAACTGGAATAGCAATCCCACCAGGAAGCCAGAGATGGCCCAGCACAGAAGAACCCTGACCCAGCAAAAGATCTACAAGATAAGTGATATTAAATAATTCCATTTGGCTGTATGGCAAGGGGACACTTTAGTAGCTCCTGACTTTACTGATCATCTCTAATTTGGGATCATGACAAGTCATGCCTTTGGTCTATGAAACTATAAGACTGAACTAAACTAGATAATGGGGTAAGGACTTGTGGCACCTTGTTCCTTCATGAGCCCTGAGTATGTCTTAGCTGAATGTCTCTCATTTCTTTCCCACGCCCTATCTGTAAGCCAACCCAAAAAGTAGGGAAACACGCTGCACACTGATATCATGCGGGCTTGACTTGCATTATAGGGACTCTCTGTGTGGCAAAGCAAATCCCACAATCTGTCAGGAACAAACAACTATACCCAGATATATTACAATAGGCCTTTAGAAAACATGTGCCTGTATCAGTTTGGGACTTTGTCTCATTGTCGGTGACAGGTTACCTAAAAATCAGTGGCGGTGTAGAATTTTTGTTAAAAACATAAGCTCTGGAGCCAGGCAGACAAGTTCAATTATTTGAGTTTAAATCCTGGTTCTACTACATATGACTTTAGTTTCCTCCTCTATGAATAGGAATAATAATAGAGCTGACCTCACAGGCTGTCAAAGTACATTAAATGAGTTAATATACATAAAGCACTTAGTTCCTGTCCTCATTCATTCATTCAATAAATATTTATTATCTACTTTTGTTTCAGGAATGCTCAGGGCACAGCAGATACTGAAGCAAACAAAATACACAAAGCCTCCCCCACCTTCTTGTGAAACTTACATGTAAACTATTTAGTTTCTGATATCATAAGGGAACTTCCAACTGCAGGCTCCCAAGAACTCTTTAGGGCCTTGCTAACTCAAAGCCCATAAACAAGCAGCACAACATCACTTAGGAGCCAGCTGGAAATGCACAATCTTAGGTCCCACCAGCCTTACTGAATCAGGAGATGCATTTTTAACAAGATTGTCAGGTAATATGTATGCTCGTTAAAGTTTTAGATATCCTGCTTACATTGTAAACTCTGTACTTGGACTTAAGGGAACATCTTGAAATTTCCCCAAGTTCTAAGGGAGAATGGCACTGAAATTAAAACACTGCTCTAAAGAAAAAAATGTTCAAGATTATTTTCAAATAAAAATATCAGGTTAATTGAGATGAGCTTCAGGGTGGAAATGAGCTCACTCATAAGCCTTATTGTTCCTACAAAGTACTGTACTAATAATATTCCAGGGTTAATCTAGGTAAATGGCTCCATCTAGTGGAATTGTTTTGATTTACATGTCACTGGATATAGTTTAAATTAGTCTTGAGGAACTCAAGAAAATGAAAGTTTAAGAATCTTAAAGAAAATGCGCATGAGGCTTGCAATTGACAAAAAAGATGAGGGTAAACAAAAACAGAAGTATGTGTACAATCATAGTGTTCATGGAAGAAAGGCTTATTAATATAAAGAGTGGGCCTTTGAACCTAAGTTAAACTTTTGAAAGTCTCACTTGTTAAGCATTAAGACGACAATTTTATTAAATACATACTTCTCTTTTTGGGAAAATGTGCCTTCAAAGTAAAAATGTAAAAATAAAGTACAAAAGTTTATCAGTGAAGATGCCAGAAAGATGATTGTAGAAGTTATTACCTAGCCTTATAGGAAGTGTTGAATACCTCAGAAATTTAACAACAAAAGCTGTCACAGATCTTTCTTTAGTTCCTGAGTATGTATACATTGAAATGACCTGGAGCTAATACATCAGAAGTGTCACCATAAACTGGCCTGCTTTTTTACACAGGCATGATCTTATTATAAAAGATAGACTTGCTGGGCGTGGGGGGAATCAAAGGGAGGTTGGTATGTCCATATATTATTACCAGATAGGTAGGTCTTCTCTGGTCCTATGAAGTTATATATGAAATATATGAATATATATTTACATACCATTTAAAGAATAGCAATAATGCTACAATGAACATAGGGGTACATATATCTTTACAGATAAATGTTTTCAGGTATTTTGGATAGATACTCAGAAGAGGGATTGCTGTAGTGTATGGTAATTCTATTCAATTTTTAGGGAAACTTGCATTCTGTTTTTCATAGTGGCTATTCCAACTTGCATGCCCACCAGGAGTGTATCAGTGTTCCTTTCTCTCCACAGCCTCTCCAGCACTTGTTATTTGTTGGTAATAGTCATTCTAACTGATGTGAGGTGGCATCTCACTGTGGTGGCCAAGACTGGATAAAGAAGCTGTGGTACATATACACAATGGAATATTACTCGGCCATAAGAAAAATAAAATACTACCATTTGCGACAATATGGATGGACCTTGAGATCAGCATGCTAAGTGAAATAAGCCAGAAAAAGTTGAGAGCCATATGATTTTACTCATATGTGGGATATAAAATTGAAAGCAACAAACGAACAAGAGAAACAAACCAAAAACTCATAAAAACAGATAACAGTTTAGTGGTTACCAGTGGGTAATGGGTGAGGGGTGGTGGTAGAAAAGGGTAAAGGGGGTTAAATACATGGAAGACTCTGGGTGGTGAACACACATTGCAATATGTAGACGATGAGTTTTAGAAATGTACACTTGAAACTTATATAATTTTACTAACAGGTCAGCCCAATAAATTTAATAAAAAAACCCCAGAGTAACAATAAAATGTACTCAACCCTTCATGATTGTACACTCAGCTCTCCTTCCAAGATGCAATGCCCTTAATTTTGTATTACTCACTTATGAATCCCTATTATTTAGTTTTGTCTGTTGTTGAAATTTATATAACTGGTTTCTCTGCAGGCATTCTTCCGAAACTGGCTTCTTTTCTCACCACTATTTTAAAATTTATCCTGTGGGACATGTGGGTCGTTCCTTTTTTTCCTTGCTATTACAATGCTGATATGAAGGTTCTTGTGTTTTCTGGCATACTTGAGGAGTTACTCTAAGGGACATACCCAGGAGAATTGCTGAGTCAGCATATACAAGTGTTCAACTTTACTAGGTAATGGCAAACTGATTTCTAAAGCAGTTGTACTAAATCTGCAATGTTCCTGTTCCTCTATTGTGCATTCTTACCAACAATTGGTATTTTCAATTTTTGTTAGTGAATGTGAAGGTATATATCAATAGCTTTTCATTTGTTTATGGGCTATCCCATAAGTTAAGTACTTAGGGGGTGAATGATATATAAAGAAACCAATTTTACCATATATTAATTGATATAAACAGGAGTTAAATTCCTATAGCATCTCAGCAACATTACATTCAACCAAACGTTATTTGAGGTCTGGCTGTACCAGTTTCATGTGTATTTAGGTGTTTCCACTTTTAGTTTTGTTTTGTTTGTTTTTTCTTTTTGGTATGTGGGTAGCTCCCTGACTGGGAATCGAACCCAGGCCGCAGCGCTGACAGCACCAGCGCTGAAGCCTTAAGCCACTACACCATCAGGGAACTCCCCACTTTTAGTTCTTTTGAGCTGCCTATTTATGATTCAGTAGTTTTAATTCCTGCAGCTATAATTTGAAAAAGATGGTTTGTTATCCCACCCTCATTAGTACTTTCTCACAATTTTTCTGGCTTATTTTCGTATGTATTAACTTCATATTTCAAGATATGAAATAATCTTGTCTAGTAACAAACAAAAGCCTGCTACTAATCTTTTAGAGATACATTTTAGATTTTAAATTTAGATACCACAAACTGGTACTCATTTAGAGAAGTAATCTTTTTCAGGCAACTTTGGCCTGCTAGTCTTCATAAACTTCCATATTTCTTGAACTTGGTTTTTATAACACAAAGCTACTTAACATGGCCTTGAAGAAAAGGGAAGACTATGATCTCTCAGTGTGTGGGGGAAGGTTGCTCTCATTCTGCTGTCTTCTATAACCTAGAAGTATCTGCCAAAATCAATCACCTCCACGTTGTCTCATGCAAAGTAAATTCTCAGTCTTTACTTATTCTATACATGAGAACACCATGGTACTCTAGTTTTCTTTACTCAGTTTCTAAGATTACAATGTTGGAGTGTTTCAGGTCTATTTTGTTCTTGCATCTTTCCTTTTTTCTGTCCTCAGATGATGTTACTCAGTTTGAAGGTTTGAAGCCTCATTTACACACTTAACAGTTTTCCCTCTACCACCAGGTTGTCAACACTGAGCTGTGTGCTCTACTTCTTCACATGGGTGTCTCCAAACCAAAGTCGGATTTTTCTCATTCCAGCTAACATTTCTATCCTTCCTGCTGCTCAGGTTAGAGCAAAAGCCTTGAGCCATCCTTGATTTCTTACCTCACAACTCATTTCTGATGTGTTGGCAAATCTTGATTCCTCCTTTAAAGCATATCCAGATAAACGTACAATGGTTCCTTATTTCTCTCAAGTGCAAACATGACCTACATCATCTGGTCTTCAGTTACTTCTTGGATCTTACCTACTATTCTCCCTTGCTCCAGGTACTCAACCTACCCACTTCTCATTTGCATGCAACTCATACCAAAGCATATTCCTATCTCACAGCATTTGTCCTTATTGCTCCCTTCATCTGAAATATTCACCATCAGACTTCTATATTCACTCCTTTTTTGCTCAAATAACCTTTTCAAAGCCTCACCGCACTTGAAATAGCAAGCTTCCCCTACCATCATTACCTTCCATCTGCTTTTCACTGGCACTTGGCACCGTGTACCACACTATTACTTACTTACCTGCCTACAATAAAACTGTAAGCTCCAAGAGACCAGGGAACTGTACTTGTGACAAAAGACACTGATATTTGTTAAAAAAATGTAATATAAAGGAGTTCCCTGGTGGTGTAGTGACTAGCTTGGGCGCTGTCAATGCTGTGGCCTGGGTTCGATTCCCAGCCAGGGAACTACCCACATTAAAAAAAATAAAAAGTAAAAACATAGGTTTTGTATATAGAATTTCCTAAAGTTAGAAAATCATGCTATGAAAGCACAATTTACAGCACACATGGTAACACCCACTGAAGTTGCTGCCAGGTATGAAAATCAGTACTTTATCCAAAAAGAAATTGGACTGTTTAACAGTCTCCTTTTGACATAGCAATTCCACTAAGAAATCACTGCAGCTGCATGCAAACATTTAAGCACAGGGACATGCATCACAACTTTACTTCTAAGAGTGAAAAGTGAGAAATGACTTCTGAATGTCCAACAATAGTGAGATGGTTGTGTAAATTGTTCATAGAATAACAGTGTATTACCATATCAAAGTACATTTATTAACAGGTAAGTTTAGATACTAAAAACAATGCCCAATTCATTTATTTATTCATATGTGCACAGAAAGCCATTCAGTAATTTTGTCAAAATTCATTAAAAATTGTTCACTTGTTTAATGTTCAAAAGGCAATAAAAAGCAAGAAATACTTCGAATTTAAACTACCAGATCAAGATTGCTATAATATGCATAGAAATGAAATTTCATTCATGACTGGCACAAAAACCTAAAGGTTCTTAGTATATGATGTTTCCTGAATCACTTTTGCCAGTGGTTTAGAAATTGTGTTTTGTCTCTAAACTGTAATTCTGAACAGTGAAGTTCTATATGGATGTTTTAGGTTGTTTTACACCGAGTTAACACAAGACTCTTGAGATTAAGGATTACAAAACAAGTCATAGCTTCAGTAGTTCCTACTGCACATAAGTAGTCCAAATTCAGAGCTGTATAGTTCTACTGCTCCTTTTCCAATCATTCCTAAAGAATCACATGTAATATAAATTATTGGAATCAGGTTATGAATTCATTATAAGATAGAAATGCCTGTCAGTTCAAAAATAGGTATAAAACACAAACATCTTAAGAGTATATTTCATTTTCACTAAAATATTTAAGACTTACAAAACAAAAACTTTTATAAATTCACGCACAATTTCTCAAATTTGCAGCAAATCAGAATCTTGAATAACTAATGATTAGGCTGGTTTTATCTTGCCCCACAAACTAAGTCCTAATATTTTCATGTGCAGCCAGCAAAGAAAAAGAAACCTGAGCCTCGTTTCTCTTAAAATATTTTTGGCTGCACTGATGGAACCTCAGGCCCTTTTCCTTGTTCTAAATCTCAAGAAAAAAGAAAAAAACAGACTCAACAGTTTTGCAGATATTTCCCTTGAAATGTATTAACGTTTAATTTTAATTAGTAACATGCAACTATAATAATGAATTACAGCCCTAAGAGGAACTACTTTTATAAATACTAATTTCCAAATTTACAAGTCATAACTTTTTGAAGGATAAACAGGAAGCCGTAATAGGACACACATTCATACAAACTCATGCAATCTACCCTTACAATGCTTTATTCACTTCACCTTTAATTCCTTTTGCAGAGCACTATCCTTTCTTCTACCCCCAGCAAAAGCTGAACCCAGAATCAACTTGTTTAGACCTATGTCAATAGAAGTTAAGTTCAAATGTGGAGAAAAGTTTTTACACTACACCAGGAAGAAAATACTCCATTTAAAAAACAGATGATGTGAAACAACAGTGCACTAATGTGTAAGCTAAGGAAAACAAAATAAAAAACAAAAACAAACCCTCAAACAAAAACCCCCAAAATCAAAAAGAACCTAACTGGATGCAAAATAGTGGGTGGAGAGGGAGAGAAAGCTCATTTCCTTTCATTAAAAATCAGAATGAAACATCTATAGTTAAACAACTTTATTAACATAGTCAAGCAGTGATTAACATTCACATCTATTATGTCACATCATACAAATGTAAATACAAAATTACTACAGTACAATATATATTCTCTGCATGATCCAAAATATTTGGTGGCCCCAAAAAACTCTCTTTAAAATTCAGCAGCTTATCAAAAATTAAAACCGTATTCTATTTAAAATGAAGATCTGTTAGCACAGAGTTAGACTTCAAGAAATATCAATTTAGTACAGTTTGAGAAGTTGCAGGAGGATATGTTTGAAGGACACATTCTAACATAGTGTGGCAGGTATAGGAAACATCAGATTTAAAGCTTTAAGCATAACTCATACAACCTAAGTTGTCAGCAGAAAGATCCAGTTATTTATAACTAAAGCTAAAACTACTAAATTATTGCACCCATTGTTAACATGAATATTAAGTGTAAAACTGTTTAATAATATGAAGTCATAAACCACATTTTAACATCTCTTCTCACAGACAGTCTATTAAGTAAATCAATTATACAGTATTGTCTAATTATCTTCACACACAAAAAAATCATCCAGTCTTAATTTGGTGATACATCCACAGAGGAAAACAATGACTACGGGGAAATACAGGAGAACCCCTGCATGGGGCTGGTATTAGGAGGGACAACATTGCCTTGCAGGCTAACCATGTTATAGCAAGCTTTTAGGAAGACACACTTGCCAAGTAGCCAATTCTGCTAATACCAAGCCATAGAATAAGGAGATTATATGGTAGATAAACAAATACTGAAATAAAAGGGAATATTCTATTTTCCTAATTAGTGATATAATGCTTGGCAAACTGATTTGGTTTTCAAATGTACAAGAGATGGAAAAACATCATTTAAATTTGCTCAAAATCATGCATATATTTTTAAAAAACAAAATACATTCTGGGATACAAATCACAATAACCAGTTGCTATAATTTAAATGTATATCTTAAAATTAATATGCATAATAATTAGGCATAAAGATAAAAGAATCCTCTACATACAGTATTAATAGGGGAAAGATCTACCTAAGACTGAAAAATTAGTCACAAGTCACCTGGCAAGTGTACAAGTGAATGAAACTCTTATGTGAAGTTTAATTTTTAAGAGACATTAGAAGTATCTCCAATATGTAATACAGTATGAAAGGTATTAAGTAGGTATACAATGCTCTTGCATGGTATATTACTAGATAATATTGTCAACACAGTTCTTTACTGATCTGCTTTTTCATCTAGTTTATCCCAGGCCTTTAACAATCTGAAGACCACAGTTTTCTTAAGATTTCAATGCCTACACTTCAGTAACAGTACTTACTAGTAGCAACAGTTAGTGTTTCCCCCCTTGTATTATTTGCAAAAATAATTCAATAAGCAAAGCTATGTGTATTTTAAAATACTACTAAAGGAAGGATTTAAATTGCAGTTATGCATGATGCACTCTTCTCTTGGGAAGAATGTTTTTGCACCGGTATTTGTTCATACATTCAATATGAATAATATAGATTAATTATATAAAGCAAAAACCCCTCATTTTTTCTTTATGGCAAAGTACTTAAGATAAATTTAGACTAAAGAGTTTAAGACATAATTAAATTCTGGCATTTCAGCTATGCAGGGTAATACAGGACAGAAAAATTCCCACTTTTCTATCTCGAGAGTTTGGAGAAAAGGATTAAACTGAACTCACTTTCAAGGTAAACCTACATGCAGAAGGCCTGCCAGGAGGGATGCCACCCTAGTCTGCTAGAGTAAGAAATGGAAAAATCGGACTAAATGGGAAGATGCTGAATAAAAATACACTAAAAAACAAAGAATATGCATGATGATCCTTTGTAAGCATGTGACCAAAGCAAAAAGGATACAAGAGTATTCATTCACCTGAGATAAAATTTGTATCTGAATATTTTATAACTAAGTAGACAAAGCATTTCAATACAGAAAAGTCAGCTGAAATTATTTTAAAATATACATTTGATCCTATTTTACAATATATGCAATTTAAACAATTCAGATCAATGAAAAAGTCTTAACAAAAAAAATCACAGTGTTTATCAATGTTAATTACAAAATATATGCTACTTATTTTGTTTTAAACATGTAATGGCTTGGTTAAGTGTTTTTAAATCTATTCTTCTGAAATCTAACTTGCGTCACAAAATCAAGTAGCAAGAATGTAAAGCGTTAGAACTGGCTCTTAAAGATTATTTACACGTTGATTATTTGGGAAATAACCAACCAAAAATATTTAAAAAAGTGATTTTTTTTTTACATAGTTTGTAGTTATTAAAGAGATTAGATAATAAAAAAGCAATTTTTTCCTGAATAAATGAGTATCTGTGGCACTAAGTTCACTTACTAATGGACCATAATATGGAATTGCCAAGCATGCACTTAAATTACATTAAATACACTTTCTGTTTCCAACTTAGGTTGATCAGCAGCTTTTGTTCTGTTAGAATCCTTCAAAGAAAGAAGCTTGAACAGGAAAAAGAAGGCATATATAAAACAGTAAACACTGACCTCCTGAGGTTCCTACAACATAAAAATATTCAAGTAGAAAATCTACATCACTTAGCAGCGGCTTCTGTAGTTGAGCACACTAACAACACTTCAGTGTGAGGAGCAGATGGAGTAAGCCGTGCTTTAAGCATGCCAAGAGGCAGAAACACTGGAATGTAACAAAGACAGACGCACAAAATTCCAGACATTCAGTCAACATTTAAAACTATTAAGACTACACAAGAATTAAGTTGCTTATATATATATATATATATATATCCCATGATGTATTGTTTTATCAGAATAAAAGCTAAATCAGAGCTTACCTCAAAAGATAACTTAAATGGCTTCTGCAAATTCCTATGCTATATACTAAGTATCTGAAATATAAATTAGGAAGAAATAATATTCTCAAGGGGGGAAAATCCCCCCCAAACCACAACCCAATCTCAGGTTGCCAGTCATAATTTTATGTTCTATTTTAAAATTAAATTTCCTTTTAATTTAAAAACAGGTTAAGGGACTACAAAAATGAGCATTCTTGTTATATATGTGCCTAATTGGAAACCAATTTTTAATCAAACAGGTGATAATACTGCTTTTCTAATTAATATAGAATTGTCAATCACAGATCCAAATTAACTTTATTGAAGGTTTTTATTTTATGTTTAAGTGTTTATAGAGAATTTTGCCATTTCTTTCCATTTGAAATATTTACTACCTATTCCAGAATATTAAAATATCTCCCATATTAAATTCTAAAAAGTATTCGGTAAGCTACACAGTATCACTAGAATTTAAGGATAAAATAGGTACCTTATCAGGTTTTAAAGACTAACTAGTAAGCAAATTTTGAGCTCCCAGTGAAGCAAAGGTACTACAAAGAAAAATGCTACATATCCTTTGCATCCAACTTTTAATTAAAAAAAAAAAAAAAAAAAAGGACATTAGAAAATATAATTTCAGGCTCTACCGACTGAAATTTGCAAAGCCAAAGAAAGAAGGCGAAAGAACATGTTAAAAAATACACACACACACACACACACACACACACACACAAACAAAAACCTTTCTGCATGCTACCATGCATTTGAAATTTTTTAAAACAGTATTTATAAATTCACACACATACAGCTCAAACTTCAGTGCAATGGCTGTATCATTCAACACTTTTAGAAGAATAGAACCATGCAAAGAGGAGCAACTGCTTATAAAAATGGTTATTCAGTATTTATTCTGCAATGCAAAGGTGACAAACTAAAATATAAAAAGGTTGTTATGGCTTAACATTTTTGTTGCAGATTAAATATGCAGCATTGAAAAATGGAAAGGTGTGGCTTCATCTCTGACCAGCAGAGTTAAAAAGAAAAATCTCTCCATTTTCCTTCATCATCATGGGATACACTGTTCAGGCAATCCAAATTAATAAAGACTTGCACTTTCATATGGACACAAGATCAAGTGTACCAGTTAGGTTTTCACATTCACAGTATATAAGAAAATACACATGGAAGGAAAAGTAAAGGGTTAACTTAACAAGGATTTATTCACAGAATACATGTAAGTAGAGAAAAATAACAGAAAAGCTAAACAAATGAAATGAAGAGGATCCAAATCAACTTTCACTCTGTAGCTTTTTACTTGCACCCTGTGTGCATATATCTAGGGCACAGAGGGCCACCAACATGCGCCAAATACAGTGTAGGAACCCTGCATTACATCCATTAACTTAAACATATCTTTAAGATCATGCTTTGAACAAAAAAGAAAGCTTAGAAGGCAATATGTTGAGTGGGAATAAACATTGAAATATAGCAATCATGTCTTCAACTTCTACAATTGTCTTTATGTGCCAACTAACATTTATGCAGCCTCTTACAGATCTTTTACCATGTAATTGAAGTTTTAGAAGTTTTGATAAAATCACTAGTATATAACCATGCAGAAAGCACATCACACTTGACAGCACAGAGGCAAAGATTTTGCACAGGTATATCAGCTTTCCACATTGTGTAGGTTACACACAATACAATATCAACCTTATTCCTAACAGATCCTAAAAAGATATTTCAAGGCCTAGCTGTAAACTACAGTACTTTATATATCTATATCCTTAATAAAAATAAAATTCACAAACCTTAAAAAGGAATTTTAAATGCAGGGCTATATTGAATTGGTAAACTGCAACACAAACTGGCGCAACAGAGGTAAATGAATACCAAACTCACTCTATGTGATGCAAGCATGCTACTTACTTTCCCACTAATTTACTTTCAATCACTATGAGCCAGAATGCATGCCTGAACCTTAAACTGCACTTCAAAAATAACTTCTTGGCCTAGAAATTAAATCTAATGACATACAACCATCAAATTATATCCACTACATTAATGTCTTAATGAAAAATCAAGAATTCAATCTTTAGTTTGACATGTCCAACCCCACTTATTCCTCCCTCCCTTCCCACCCCACAAAGGTAAAAGGAGTGACTCATTTGGCATTTTGCAGGGTGCTTCTTTGTTTAAATTGGTATTTTTTATTTCCAATTTTTTGGGGGGTACCTTATATTGTAACTTCCAAGAACCTGCTTCTATTATGGGTAGGCAAGCTGATTTTAATTCTATTAGCTTCATTTGTGTAGTTCGTTATCAGCATGCAAAAACAAGACCCCATCATGTGGGAAGATTTATATAAAAACATTTAAATTAAAAAAAAAAAAAAAAAAAAAAAAGCTTTACTGTTTATAACCCCCATTCTTCCTTTATTGTGCGCTACAGAAATTTTCCTCTCTCTTATCCTTATGCATCATTTATATGGTTCTTGTTTTGGTACAATTCCCCATAATATTGCAGAATGTATTGTTTTGTGAATAGACAGAATAGGTTTTTTTCTTCTTCGCATCCAGTGCAGAGTTGTAATTGGAGACAGATTTCCACCCACAAAGGCTCCAGATGTTAAAACGTTTCCCAACATCGACTTAATACAGTGACTGCGGCAACACCTCCCTCCCGCCCCTCCCAGTAGGGTTGGGATTGTACTGTATTCCCTACTGGTTTGCCCTTCCCCCCTGTAAAGGGTAACATTTTCCCTGGGTGCAGAGGCTCCTCATAGTCTCCAAGACTGAAGGACCTGTAAAAAAGAAAGGAAAACAAATTTGTACTTAACAATTTTCTCTTTCCAAGACAAAATTAATCAAGTAATGATTCTTTCTCTACCTAAAGAAAATGAGAAATTTGACAAATTGCCTAACCTAAGATCATGCCAGTCAATGATAACCATGTTGCTTCCTTCTCCTATGGCTCCCAACTGTCAACTATATCAGCTATAAAGTGACACCAAACTGGGGACATACACAGAGTACTTTAGATACATGAAATGCACCTTGTGGGATGCTTATCAGTCTAATTCTTTATCTCCTTTTGCACACTGGGCCCCAATGGGATCAGCAATTTTTTTACATAAATTGCCTTCTTCAAAATTAAATAAATAACACTTTCTTTAGGCCAATTATATTCCTTAGTGAGAATCAGAACATCCTTTTGCCAGTATTCCCACTATTAGGCAAACATAAATCCAATCCATCAAAATATTAAGAAGGATTATTTCTGTTTGATGTTTTTGCTTAGGCACTAAAGGTATTCACACTGCACTAAGGTCACTACCTTTTTACCATTTGCCTTCTTGATGTTCCTAATAATTCCTCTGACATTATTTTATTTCGTCATTTCCTATACTTTCAGGACTCTTGATCTTCCTGATAAGGACTTTCTTAATGCTAGCAGTTTTAATGAGGGGAAGGACATTAGGAAATAAAGGTAGCTTCCTGGGAGACTATAACTAGTACCTGACAGTGGAACTTTCTAAAACAAAACTCTACTGATCACTTTGGACATTTACGAAGGTTCATGTAAATTCACAGAGAGTGATTAATTAGCCCATCTGTGTAGAAGTACAAGCAACCCCTTCCCTCTGGCTCTGAAAAAAGAGAAGAGTACAAAAAAGGAAGGAATAAAAGATACTGATCCACTTAGAAAATTGAAAGTTATTACATACCTGTCTTAGAACATGATCACCACAATTAATTCATAATTGGTGATATGTCAAAGACCACAGAAGGCAGTAAATCTGAAAGTGCTTAAGACGTAGTTCATGGTTGAATCTTTGATGCTAAAAGTCATTCTCATCTATTGCATTCTTGTTTAACATACCATATTTTGCTGTGTATAATGTGCACCCATGTTTTTAGCCCAAACTTTCAGGGGGAAGGGGTCTTTCATTTTAGTTTTTTTAATTCAAATTTTTGTTTATATTTAAGTACTTGTTTTTTGTATTATAAAGGAATTTTAGCATTCATTTTTTAAACATATTATGACACAAAAATTTTATCTAACCAATAATTACAAAACACAGGAAGACATAAGGTACAAGAAATTTTATGTATAAAATATTTTTATACAAAACCCCGATTATGCATAGATATCGGTATTGATTTCTAGAGCTACACTTTTAACTCATGAGCATAAATAAAAGAATTAAAAACATTTATATAGATATGGAAATACTACTACTCATTTTTAATGCACATCCTCATTTTTCCCTCACAAATTTGGGCAAAAAAGTGCACATTATACATGGCAAAATATGGTAAATGAATCAAGTATTTTCCAAAATGCAAAGGCCACAAGATAGCTATTAGGACTCAAGACCATCATAGAAGGACAACACACATGAAGGGCTTTGAGACATTTCAGAAGCTGCAAGTCTATTTCTACTGTCTTCTAAGTTAATTAGACAACTTGAATATGGACATCTTTCCAGATTCAAAATTAGCTTAGAGTAAATAAGCAAGCAAGCAAACAAAAACTTCAAAATAAAACATAATTCAATTTGCTATACAACTGCTGGACACACATTAAGTACATACATTCTCTGGCCCTACAGTAAAATATGTCTCAGTTCATGTTTAAAATCTGAAGGAGTATTCCCCTGGTTCACTGTATTGGCCTGTGTTCCTAACATTTATTGAAGTCACCTTAGTGTGTTAGGCAATATACTAAGTTCTGGCATCACATATAGTATAGTATTTAATCCTCAAAGGAACTCAAAAAAGGAACTGAGGCTAAAACACCTGCCCTGTCTGTCTAATTTAATAAGTATAGAAACACTCAAGGATCCAAGCGGACTTACCCCTCTATCACCCCAAGTCAAAACAGAATCTTCCATTGCCCATTTTTAAACACAGGGCTGGGCACATGGCAGACACTTAATAAAATGCATGTTGAAGATTAAATAGTAATAAATATTCTTAGATAAGCACAAACCAAGTTTCAATTCTACTTGGCTTATCCCTAAAGCTCTCTACATACAAAGTCCTTGATATATCAGAGAATATAAATTCATGTTTTATTCAATCTCTGTAGAAAACAAATACAGTAGACCCTTCGTTAAAACTGGAATTCAGGGAGTTCCCTGATGGTGTAGTGGCTTAGGGCTTTGGTGCTGTCACTGTCAGTGCTGCGGCCTGGGTTTGATTCCCAGTCGGGAGCTGCCCACATACCAAAAAGCAAAAAAAACCCAAAAAACAAAAAACAAAAAACTGGAATTCAAGCAACCAGCACTCTCAAGCAACTGCCAATTTTTTTTTGTCAACTGCTTGAGTTCTAGTTAACTAAGAGGCTAATTACATTTAACCAGCATTTACCAATCCCCATGGGTGCCAGTTAACTGAGTCTACTGTAGCTTTTATTCTATTCAGTAATTTTAGATTGCAGTCCAAAATTCTAAAGTTCATACAACTTACCCCTAATTATGGGACTGCAGCTTAAGTGTATGAGGTTAAACACCATAAAAAGCTGCAAGACGCTCTTTTAAGGGAGGCGGAAACTGGTCAGAGAAACGCCTCCAATTTTCATCCCCAACTTGATTTTTAAATCCATGAAGGATCTGCAAAAAGTAAAAAGAAAAATCATTAATTTATTAATAACAAAAGAGAAAAAACTCAGATTTTATAGCTTCTGAAATCAAACACTATTAATTTTATTATTCTATAATTTTATTCATTTTAAACTGGTAATTCTTAAACTTTGTTGGATTCTACACCATTCCATCTATGTCTTGCCTAAAAGCACCTCACTGAATATACTAAATCTCTGTTTAGAGAAGTGCAGAATTTACCAAGTGTCCTAGTAAGATGCACTCTAAGCAATCTCTAACATAATACTTACAAAAAACAAACAAAAAAGTATAGAATTCACCCAAAGAAAAGAATTTCTATGCCATACATTTTCAAGCCGGAAATATACAAAGCTTTTAGTTTCAAAATGAGTTCACTAATTTTAATATTAATTAGGTGATTCAAATGTGTAACAGCATTTTACTTCTTATTTTGTTATGGTTGAGTGCCAACTAGAGTTAATCAAAGTGGGGGATACTACTAAAAACAAAGAACTATATAGATTTAATCCTATGGAGACCACTTATTTCTTCAACAGTTGCTAACACACTCCAAATCTCAGTCAGCTGCCTTTGAAAATATATACTAATTTGCATAGGTGAAATAATGGGACATGAATCAGTGGTATTGCTGAGAAAATATTTTCAAAGTGTGTGTTCTACTGATACAGAATCAATGCTGTATCATAAGGAAAGATTAAGCCAACTCTTTTTTACTGAGAACAAAGGTTATGTAGTCTACCAATATTGATTTGAAGAGTCTTTTAAGTTTCATATGAAATATTAAAACAATTTAAACTTTTCAAATTGCACTGTAACAGTCCCAAGGTGTACAACATAAAGACTTTTTAGTTACCTTACAGAACATGTCTCTCAGATCATCTTTTGGGTTAATCCATGATGCAACAGCATCACAAAAAAATATAAAATCCTGTAATAAGTAAGAAACATATCTTAGATTGACGTATTTGTCACACATATCAAAAATATATGTAACCCAGAATATACCTCATGATAAAATCCTAGCTAAAAATAATTAACAGAAATTAATAGATCTAAATTTCAAGACACATTTTCAGATAGAAACTTAGTTAGAAGAAAAACTAATTATGCAATTACAAATAACACCCAATCCAACCCAACCCAAACAAAAAGAACAAAAAATTCAATGCTTAAACCATTATTTAAAAGATAATTAGGTTATTACGACTACAAGAATAAAGTGACAACAGGCATATGCTTTAAATATTTCATTAAAGTATTTAAAAATATTATCATACTGAAACAATTCAACATAAAACATTCACAACACTGCTGATGCCGACATGTCAACTACTTTAAATTTTACAATTAAATTCAAAAAAATTTCCTTAATTTTAAAATTTACTAATTCTAAAGTATGTGTGTAAAACACATATTTAAGCAAATAAAATGCCATGTGACTAAAGCTCATCAGTTATTCAAATTATGATTCCTATGTCTTCAAAATATCAAATTCTGATGTTAAAAACAAATGTACACTTCCAGAATTTGTGATTAAAAATTTAAACATAATAAATAAGACTTAAGACATTTTCTTTTAACCCTATGCAAATACGTATGTGGCAAGTATAAATTTCTATCAATTCTGAAGTTGGCAGTGATTTTCATGATCATATACATGTTACTTCAAATGTTAAAAAAGTGCTGCTTTTTAACATTGTATGTGCCATATTTAGATACCTCTAAAATACATTTAAGATGATAAAAACAAAGTTCTTAACTACTGAAAAGGAAAAACTTAATTCCAGGATGTTATTTTGCAACTAGGAACCATCTATAAAGATAGTTTTGGCTTGTTTTAATACTAGTAATATTTTACAAATGTGAAATTAGTCAAAAGATTTTTCCAGTTCTACTTTATAAGTTTTCAATGCCTATATCACCCACATTGATCTGAAATTTTTAAGTTGGTAGTGTATAATGTTTCTAAACCTGAATTAAACAACACAGTAATTATAATACAAGACAAAAATTAGTAAAAGCTCTCAATTAAAAATGTTCAATGTATCATCTCTTTGAAGTGGAAGGTTATTTTCTTTAAAACCTCACTGATACTTTTTTTTTTTTTTTTTTACAATTTATCTGCTGAAGAACCTGGGGCATTTGGTGTCAATCAACATGTTCCTGTGTTGTGTATCTTGCAAATTGGCAATTGGATCCAGAGGTTTGATCAGACTCATGCTAGATACTATTGCCAAATAATTTTTTAAAAACTGTCTAAATATAACATGCACTAAGATAGAAAACAAAGTAAGAACAAATAAATCATAAGCTCTCAAAATTAAAGCAGTTTCAATGGCTGATTCAGTATTCTATTTTAGTCTCTACTAAGTTTCCTAAACTTAATTCCAGTAACAAGTACCCTACTATTTGGTCACCCTCTTAAGCATAGATATTCTCAAACTCAACAAGCTGCTATTCAGGGGTGGGAGACACATACAAAGTAAATAAATGATAATTCAATACAAGAATGTATTTTCATTCTCCCAATCTGCTATTACTATATGTCATGACAAAAAAAGATTCAAGAAATAAAAACTAGATACTATCATTTCAAGAAATTAAAAAATATACATTTTAAACACGTAATTTGTTTTACTATCTTTTAAAACTATGTAATATCTTTATAATTAAAGTGTTAAAAGATTTACCCCTTTGAAGTTTTATTTTTTAGAATATTGAAAATTAAAAACAAATCCTTGGGAATATCTTACTTGGATTACTCCACTGGGATTCACACTGATCATGGTACAAATCCCACGAAATGCTGAATCTTTTTCCTCATTGTCTCTTATGTTTCTCAGGGAGGTGCACCTATTAAATTACAGAACTGAGTTTAGCATTTAAATAAGAAGCAGATTCAATTACAATACTAATGGACAGTATTTAATGGAATAAGCACCACAGTATGTTTATATTCAAAGAATTTTTCAAAAAGCTTAAATTTCTCACATATCCTATATGTAGGTCATCTAATCTCAATATAGTAAAAGCTTTTAAATTCTCATTTTCTTACTAGTAGATTGCATGTATGAAATAAACAACTGATTTTAATCTTTCATTTAAACTACTGAGCTTGAAGCCCAAAGTAAATTACCAATTTTAAAAACTGTATTATGATTTGTATTCCATTAAACACTACTAAAAATGACTTGAATTGAAACATTATCAATTGAAAGAAGCAGAACATAGGATATACTGTCACAATATAAACTATTATTATAGAACTTATGATATAGATGTTTAACTATTAATTAACAAGCAAATAATTTGATACATAACAAATTTAAACATGTATTTCTTAATGCAATTCAAGTTTTCAAATTAATTCTAAAAAAGAAACATTATGCAAAACCCTAAATTTATAGAATTTGCATGCATCTTTATTTTACTGGTGGATATTTAAATGCTTTTTATGTATAATCAAGCTTTTTAACACAGCAAGCATGTGACAATCTTATCCCATGCATCAATTAGTCGTTAGCCACAACATAAAGTAAATATACATGACGATGCTACTGAAAACCTCACAAACCTGATAGGACAAGATTAGTCACATGGTTGGCAATGATTAAGGATTGTGATTTTTGTAACCAACTGAAAATATATCTAAAAGTGAGATAGAAAGAGAGAAAGAAAGAGTGAAGAAAAATGAATTAAAAAAAAAGATTGAATAATACACACCAGGGTCTTATAAACTGCTGTAGCATGGGGGCCACCTCTTGAGGACAAACGTAACCAAGACGACCAATTGTTATTGCTAAGGTAACGCAATCACGGTTATACACCACCAAACGCCAACCAAGACATGAGCAAATGAGGGGGAAGGAGAAAAAATAAAGAAAAAACAACAAATAACTCAGAAACAGAAACCAACAGAATTTGTGTATGATAATAAACATAAGATTTCACCAGTGCTGTTTATTACCACCCCCTAAAATAAGGGGCAGCAACATATATGGCATACTCTTGAAAAAGAAAAAATAAAAGGAATTGAAAAAACTTTAAAGATTGAGAGAACACCAAAAACCAAGATGAATTGCTTTTCTCGCTCAATTAAGTGTCAATATTGTAATTTCTATTAATAAAAAGATGAGCGATTATATGGATGATTTAGAGATTCTTCATTCAAAGCCAGTTAAAATTTCAGAATTTAATAATAAAATCTGTTTTTTCCCCAAGAAACATTAGTAAATGTGAATGATTACATTTCTGAATTGTCTACTCAAATACACTTCTCAGAAGTTAAAACAGTGAAAATTTCTTTCTCATTTCCTGACACCTCCTTTTATAAGTGATTTCTATTTTTTGAAAATTACCTAGGAATTTAATTCAAATTTTGGTTAAAAAAAAAAAAAAATTTTTTTTTTTGTTTTGTTTTGTTTGTTAATGTTTCTAAGACAAACCAGTGGACTATTTACTGCCTGATATTAAACTCAACTGTCGGGGTTCCCTGGTGGTGAGGCTTCAGCGCTCTCAATGCCGTGGCCTGGGTTCAATTCCCAGCCAGGGAACTACTCAAAAAATAAAAGAAACAAACAAACAAAAAAACCCCAAAGAACTCAACTGTCAAATTTTACGTGTTATGTCCATACACACTCAATGGACTGGAAAATTGCTGTGCTATGTCAAATCCCTTTCTGAAAACCCTCTAAGAGTAGTGATGGTAACAACTCAAGAAACAGTCCACTAATTTCATACCATATTTGACATAAAGGAAATTTAGACAAGTCCACTGTAAAGACATGTGATATGTGTACCAAACAAATATTCTCTGCTATAAAAGGCATAGCACAAAATAGATAAAATATTATACTGATTACACGCTAATATTTTATTTAAAATGGGAATTAATCAAACATATATTCACCATAAAAATTTAGAAGTTCTTAAACAAGTACAACTCAGAACTGCATTCTCCAATTCAAAGATACATACATATAAATACATTTATACACACGGGAAAAAAAATACAAACAGAAAACAAACCATGAGGTGCTTTAATGGTGTTCTCTCAAAAACTTACAGGTTAACCTTTCATAAAAAACGGGTGGACAGGGGGTAAATAAAAATGTTTAAGGATTACTTGAAGCAAACTACACAGATAGTACTAAAATCCAGCAGATTCAATATAAAGCAAGAGAAAGAAAACCTATGTTTAAAAGACACAAACTATGCAACATTCTCATTAAACAGGCAAGTATGAACAATCCAATGAAACATGCGATAAAGCAAATGATGGTCCATTGAAAAAGTTCAGTGTAGGATATACTAATTTGATAAAAAGCAAGTAACTGCATACACTAAAAATTGGCTTTATAAAGTATTAAGATAATGGTAATTAAGTGGCTAAAATCTGTACCATTAGCCACTGACAATGATTTTGCTTAATAATTAACTGCCCCCACTTTTTGGGTAGGAAGAGAAACATTTTCTGCAGTCTTACTTGCAGTAAGAGCCAGTGAATGCCAAATGTGTTTCTCAATCACATCAATTCAATCCATCAATTTGAAGGGTATTATTGATTTCCTTAGGACAGAAGTATACATAGACTATAATCTTATAGATAAAGCCAATTTGTTAAAAAAAACTAACAAACTCATCAGCTGATATCCCACAAGAAACTTTAATATACATTACACTCAACATTTATTTGCAGTTATGCATTCACATTTAAAAATAAATAGGAAGTTTCTTTAGGTTCAACAGTAATTTTTTAATAACAAGTGTTCCAAATCTGAATGTCATGTATAGGTACTGCATTCTAAAGAGATAAAAAACCTGGCAAGATTTCATAACCATCCTATACATAGATGTCTGTACTTTTCAGCATGAAAATCTAAAGCACTTTATGATATAAACAGTACCCATACAGCCAAACATCCATATAACTGTTTCATAATTAAGATTTCCTTCCATACCAATAAACATATAATTTTAATCACATTAGGCTATTATAAACTTTCTATAATTAAAAAACATAAAATTAAAATGCCTTTGAAAACAAATTTTCTTATTTAGAAAACCTTATTTTAATCTTTGTCTAGTATTTTGGGAAGACCCTCATTGACTATGAATATATTATTGGAATTATCTTAATATATAAAGAAAGAGATGTTCCTGATTGAAAACAAAATTTACATCTTTTATCATTATTAGTAAAAACTAGAGAGAGTGGACAGAAACCACCCTGAAATGTGTTCTATAGTATGGAAGGTACTCTTTAATATTAACATGCTCCCTCTAAATGCAAAAGAGAAACAAGCCTCCTGAATAAAAATTCCACAAAGTATTGCTTAAGTTCCCAATCTGAAGAAAAGTATACAATAAAATAGAAAAAACATAAACGCCATTGTAAACCAATGAGGCACTACATTTTTACAGATTAAAAAAAAATCATTACTTCCCAGCTCTCAGTTACTATCTGAATAATATAAAATTCACATTGTTTAATAATTATTTTAGCTGTGGTCTATTTTAGGGAGTATTAAAACATTAGAATAGAGGAGAATTTGTTCTTTGAAAGTTTCTGAAAACTAGTTATGGAATGCAATTAAAATAGTACATTTCATTATTGAGAATCCAAAAAAGCTGTTAATAATAAACTAGGTTTCCAAAGCTATCTTAGGTTTCTCTACACATCTTAATTTAAAATTAAAAGCAAGTGATTTTCTCTTCACCAAAACAGTTCAGTCATATGGTACCTGTATTCTCTAACAACGTCTTTGGTGTGTTGGGTCTGTTAATGATTTCTACAAGCTGGTGCAACACCATAGGAATATAAGGCTGCATCTCTATACCTAGATCATCCCCAAAAGAGAAAAACAGAAGAAAAATTTCAATGTTAAAACATCAATTTTCCCCACTTTATTAACTGTGACATAAACTATAAATATATAGAAAGCTCATTTAAATTGAAAAAGGCAATTACAAAATTATTAAGACATCTAAAAATTTATACTTTTAAAAAAGAAAAAAATTCTTACCCATTTGTATGGAGATTTCTCCAATTGCCCATGTGGCATTATTGCAGACTGAAATGAATTCTGGATTTAGGTTGGTTCCCAATATTGGCATGAAATCAGCTAGAAAAAAAATGTTTTAAAAACTATGTAGTAAATTTATCAATAGCAGTGTATTGTGCTTTATGAAAAATCTACTAGGTGGTAACTGAAATGCAGTCAAGAAATAGCAGTATTTTAAAGGTGTTGGTAATATTAGCTTAAGAAACTGAAGGAGGCAATATCTGAAATTTCACATGTGTGAAGTAGACCAGGAAACATTTTGGTATATTACAGGTATCATTAAAAAGAGTTGGGTCAGAGTAATCTCTCATCAGCAGACTGAGAAAATTCAAACTAAAAGTGAGAAAAACAATACAATAGAACTTTCTTCAAAGCTAGTTTTTCATGCACACAATTTTTTTAAGTCAATGATTTTTAGCTTTTAAAATAACTTTTACTCTAGTGCTCAGATTATGGTCTCTCAATAGCGTTTTTTTTTTTTTTTTCCACTTAAAAGGAATGAGGGCTCTCAGAAAAATGTCTCATTGCAGACTAAGAACAAGAAATGTACCAAACAAACCTGGACTGTTCTGTTCTATGAGAAAAGACTCAGGAACCAACTTAAACTCCTACTGCCTGCGGGTAGGACAATTTGGGTATCACTGAGTTCATACTGATGCTCAAAAAATAAAACAGAAACTAAACTCTGAAATAATATAGATACCTGTGGAGGATGCTGGGAATCAATTCATTATTTTGCAAACTGGTAAACAAAGAGAAACAAGCAACTAATTATCCTACCTCTTCTATATGAGTTATACCTCCGGGTAGTAATTAATTAATACGGCAGGTGTCTCTATATATGCATTCTCCCTATTAAATGAAGAACTGGAGTATCATGATTTTTTAAAGCCCTCAATAAATTAGTGGCTCTAAAACCAGGGTTTCTCAATTTTAGCAGTACTATTAACTGGAGCCAGATCATTCTATTGTGGTGAGGCTGTCTGGTGCACTGCAGGATATTGAGCAACATCCTTTGCCTCTATGCACTAGATACCAGTAACGCATGCCCAGTGTTAAAACAAAATGTCTCCAAATGTTGCTAAATGGTCTGGGGGGGTGAGGATGTGAGGGAAGGTCTACCAGCACACATAATATTGCCCCAGTTGAGAACCACCAAAGTAATCATCATGGTTGATAACACACAAAAAGAGAAAACCAGACACTGTGTACCCCCTAATGAAGATACAAAGATCTATAAAGGCTTATAGAAACAGAATTCTTCCACTCAAGTTTAAACTCAAAAGAACTAAAGTAGATGGCAAATCTTTGTAAGAACAAGCTTTACATAAAATAAGAGATCATCACACTTTCATTTAAAATAGTTAGGCTTGAATTCAATGGTTTATTTTACTACATAATGTTATTACTCAAAGTTCAGAAATACAGGTATTAAAAGTACAAAATTTTAATGGGAACTGGATAACAGTAGTTCAAAAGTACAAACTTCCAGTTATAACAAAATGAGTTTTTGAGAATGTAATGTACAACATGATGACTATAGATAATACTGTATGTATTGTATATTTTAAAGTTGCTAAGAGAGCAAATCTTAAAAATTCTCATCAAAGGAAAAAAAATCTGTTAACTTCTATGAGATTATGAATGTTAACTAAACTTATAGTAATCATTTCACCACATGTACAGTGTACAACATATCAAATTATTATGTTGTATACTTTAAACTCAAAGAATGTTATATGCCAATTATGAGGGCTGTCTGGAAAGCATCCAGCCATGTAATATCAAAGACAGGCATTTACGGCTGGATTTTTCCTGAACAGCCCTCATTTATCAAAATAAAACCAGAAAAGAAAAACCTCAAAGCACAACTGAATCAAATTAAAAACGTTTTAGGCCAATGTTTTAAACCAAGGTTATTAAATTACATATCACAACTGTCATCTAAAATGATGAGATACAGACATGAAAAAAATAACCAAAATACCATTTAATATATGGATTTTATAGCAATTCAGGTCACATTAATTATTCAAGAATCCCTTATCTTAACAGATGGTCAAGACAAATGCTATGTTATTAAAACTGAAACAAATCATTATTTACTGCTGAATAAACTGTTTGAAAAGTTCCCTGTAATAGCTGAAAAACATAAGCTGGTTTACCATAAGAAAATCTGATTATTACTTTTTCTGGGTATGTCTATTAAACAAGAGGCTACTCAAAAAGTATCCATGAACCAGTATATGAGAAAAAGGCTTCAAAAGTACGCGTGTGCTTTACTCTAACCACTTTCCCAACTTACTCCAGTCATATGAGTGCCAAATAAGCTGCTGAGGTGATGCTGAGTTCAAAGGAACGAAGAACAAGAGTATGCATCCTGCCTGTTTCAATCAGAGCAGCTTTAACCAGTAATAGGTACATTTATAAATGTTCAAATTCCATAAAATTACATTTTAATAAAAAACATAGCTAATGTAAAAACAATATTAAAAATTATATCATAGCAGTGGAAAATATTCATACCTATACAAGGCTTAACATGCTGAAAGCAAGCTTTTGTCAGGTCACCCAACAGGGCAAAGGAACTCTGTCGAACTTCTGGCATTTTATCCTACAAGAAATAAGAAGAAATGAACCCCATGTGACACACAGAAACAGATTTCAATTCACTTTAATTTAACAAGTCTCACCTGCATGCATTGATACATTAGTGTCAGAATGTTACTTCGGGCTACTAGCTGTTCAATGTTGCCTCCAAGTCCTTCAGCCAGGCCACTGAGCAAATCAAGAGCCACTATCATAAAATCCTTATCTGGAGCCTCATATTGATCTGGTTGAGCATTGTTCAGCTGAAATCAGACACAATTTTTTTGAAAACTTACTTTGAATCAATTACTGAGATAATGTGTATACATTATGCCTATCCTTAGAAAAATGTTTATGATGCTGAGGGAGAGATAACAAAAAGTTTTAAAATACCATGGCTTGTGCAAGAGTCTTCTGTACTAGGTTTACACAACGTTGATACACAGGTTCACAGTATGGAAGGAAGCCAGACTGCAGGGCTGTGGCAACTGAAGATAGGCACTAAAAAGAATAAAGTACACATGTAAAATTTCTGAGTATATTTATCATTATAGAAATGCTTAAAAGAGTACTCATTAAGATCCTGGTCATTTATGAGCCTGCTCTACTAGTCCACACTAGCAGGTTTATCTTTTCAAACATCTCCTTTGGATGCCACTCATTGCTGTTAAGTTTGCAGACTAGTCAGGGGAAGTTTCCTCAGAAAAAAATGTAAGAAGTTTCTATAATGAATGTTATCCTTTAAGAACAGATTAAGTATTACATATTTCTATTTTTTCACAAATATAAGAGATATATTTATTTATCCTTCCATCCTGGTCAATGATGTTGGTGGATTTTACTGAGCATATTCTGAACTTCCACCTGAAATCTATTTAGCCATAATAATTCTTGTTTTTTTGGGCCCAGAATTAGCCATTGCCCTTGGGTCACAATAGTTTTAACATCTCTGGCTAGAGACAATCCATGGCAGAAGTGATGACCTCTGAAATGATAGGGGAATAAGAATGACAATGACTGAACTGGCTCTACCAATATCAATTAATTTAGGTTTAAGTTCAGTTATTTAAGTAACATATTCAAATTTTTTTTTTAATTCATTTTTATTGTTAGACTTATTGGGGTGACATCTGTTAGCAAGGATTACATAGGTTTCAGGCATACAATTCTACAGTGCATTGTCAACTTGATGTATAATCACAAATTTTTTGATTAAAAAAGTATTTAGTGTACATGGGAAAAAAAACTTAAAACTAGACAGAAAAGGTACAAAAAATGAGGTCCCTCCTTATTAGCATCAAGTCCCAATGCTAGTTCATATGTATGTATTACTTACTGTATGTGTCTATAAACAACAGATAATACATTAATATAAAATAATTTAAACCATAGTTGATCCTTGAACAATGTGGGGATTAGGGATGCTGGCACCATCCCTCCATCCCTTGCAGTTGAAAAACCACAGAATAGCTTTACTCTCCCAAAAACTTAAGTTGTTCTTTGGTATCGGCAGGGGATTGATTCCAGGATATCCCCATGGATACCAAAATCCAAGGATACTCATGCCCCCTTTATGAAATGGGGTAGATCAATGAATCTAGTCAGCACTCTCCATCTATAAACTACCCAAACGTGGATCAAAAACAGAATAGGTTGATGGAAAGAGAAGCCACATTAGGTGGTGAACTTACTATACAAATTGACAATGCACTGTAGAATTGTATGCCTGAAACCTATGTAATTAATCCTTGCTAATAGATGTCACCCCAATAAGTCTAACAATAAAAATAAATAAAAAAAAAAAAAACAAAAAAAAACAGAATAGGTTTATTTATTGAAAAAAATCCACAAATAAGTGGACCCGTGCAGTTTTAGGGTCCATAATGCATTAATTATGGTACAGCTATAAGTATACCTATATGAAGAAATGTGGTTAAAGAAGATGTATACATACACACTGATAAGGGAAGATCTCCAAGATGATTATCAATTAAGAGCACGTTAGAAAACATGTATCATTCCTTGTCTATTTAAAAAAAAGAAATAAAAAAGCCTAATATTTTCATCATGCGTTTTGCATTTAACAGCCATTTTTTAGTATAGATGTACCATAATTAAAGTAACAAGAAGTTACAGGTTTATTCAGCGTTTTAACAGAAATGGTTCAGAATGTAAACTTAATACTTTTACTTATCATTACACATACCCATTTTAGATTTGGACATATATTTTTCGATGAATCACACTGTTATATTAACTAAATGTGAACAGCTTAGCATACCTCAAGTAAAGGGAAGAGATCTTTATCTTCATCTTTTAACATGTTCCATTTCTGGATCAGAGGTGGCATCAGCATCTGAATATATTCCTGTTTACAATGATGAAAAACACATAAAGTTCCACTATCACATATATAAGTCCATTTTGAGTCTATGAAAATTAAAGTCCACTTATAATAATTGTGTAACATCATTACAGAATGCACTGACTCATTCATTGTACCTTTAAAATTTATGAATTTTTGCATTATCTTTTAATTTATATGACCTTGTTCTAAGTTTAAGTCATCTTATACTTTTTGAAACAAAATGCATACAAATATATCACTAAATAAAAATTACTTGATTATAATCAGTGATGATCTGTGTAAGTTTTACTCTTTTGTGACTGAATTTTTTTAACGTTCTGGATCCTGTGACATGTAATATGGCTCCTGTTGTAGAGTATGTTATAAATAACAGGTAAACTTACAGAGATGTTTGTAGAAAAAGATTCATAATCTTTTAAGTGTTCTTATTTAAACTGAAGAATCCATAAAACCAAGTAAATAACAGCTTATAAATATAGATGATTTTATCCTTTTCTTTAATCATTCTACAAAGTGTTTTGTGTTTGTGAGATGCTGCTGTGGTAATTTCCAGACCAAGCACATATTATTTTAAAAATATCATTTGAAAGATAAATATACTTGCTGCCTTTTTAAGATATACTTTCATAAAGTAGTAACTCTAGTGTGTACATCTCCCAAAACATTTTCATTTTCAAATACATGTTAACCTGTTGATTGCTACAAATTTTTGTTCATAATAATCATAGACACTTACTGGTTTGTTTAAATGATGTCCTACTGAATCTGCTAATGTTCCTATGGCATCATAAAGAATGAGCAGGTTCTTATGCTGGTATTTACTAAATGCAAAGACCAAGGTATCAAGTATATAAGCAAGGTAAGGAACAAGTTCTGTACAAGCCTCCTCTTCTAGGGTAGCAAAGGCACTGTAATTAAAGCAGACAATATTGTTGCAGAAAATGAAGTTTATAATAGATATAGAAACTAAGTCTACAGATTATTTATACTTTACATGCCTATCTCCTTACTGTAACATATCAAGATGCTTATTTTTCTCTTCCATTCCTCATTACCTCTTTCAAACAGACTGTCACCTACAGGCATCTATTTCTAACTACAATGGTAAATCTGAAACTAAAATTTGTTGGTACTTATATTTATTCATTCAACAAATTTGGTGTTTACTATTTATTTAGTCACTGAGTGGTAGATCATAGCAATAAACAAAACAATGTCCCCATTCACAGGTAGCTTATATTCTAGTGACTGTTCCAAATTAATAAAATTAGAATTGAAACTGTTAAACTCGAATCTATACTTTACTCTTCAGATACATACCAAGGGTCACAAAATGACAAATATTTTTAACACTTAGTGTTTGATATGTATAAGAAAACAGCAGTATCACAATCTCTCAAATGTTTCTCTTAGTGGACAGGGGAGATGGAGTGGTTTAGGTCACAGGGCACAAATTTTCAGTTATAAGAATTCTGAGGATCTAATGCATAGCATGGTAACTATAATTAATAACATGGTATTATATATTTGAAAGTTGCTGAGAGAGCTTTAGCACTGTCACCACACAAAGAAGTTACCTACGTTAACTGTATGAGGTGATAAATGTGATTATCTTTATCTTGGTGACTGTTCTACAGTGTATTTGAATATCAAATCATCATGTTGTACACTTTAAATATATGTAATTATTATCCCTCAAAAAAGTTAAATATGTTTCTCTAAGACCCATACTATACTTTTTATTATAAATTTGACTTATGTATGGTTTATCTATTAGGACAAATGTACAAGAAAGAAAAAAACTCCAGGATCTCAGTGCAATGATTTCTATGTAGACCTAAATTTTCCCCCACTCTAAGGTATATTTGGCTCTTTGTTTCTAAAATTAGGGTTTGTATTATCTTCTGTTCTACCAAATTAGAAATTTTGTAAAAATGATAGGCTTAAGCCACTTGTTAATGAAAGTCCTGTTCATTAGCAGGTGTGAACTATTTATTTCTTTCACAGGGTTGACTATAAATTAGTTATTTAGTACTCCTTACTACATTTAGTACATGCCTAACAATTAGCAGAGCTCAACAACAAAGAAAACCAAACATAACCCGCCCCCCAAAAAGCCATACTGAATGAATAAACTGTACAGGAAACCAAACATAGTCTGTATCCTTCCCCCGCTTAAAAAATTTTAGTGCCATTAATCACTATAGTTCCCTTGTTCAACTTTCTTTCACCTATTAAGAATTAAAACTATTCCAGATATTTCTGCTTCAGATCTGGAAAAGTACGACTCCACTTAAATTTGTAATGAATTTCCTTTCCCTTTTCAACCGCTAGTTCTTCCTATTAAAAAAGTTAGTGGCAAAAGCAATTCTATGTGAAAAATTAAGAGCTATGTTTGGCAGGCCTTTTTAGATTATAAATGTTTGTTTCAAAAAAACTGGACTAGTTATAGTACTAAAACTAAGTGCCGGTCTGCCATAAAAACTAGACAACCCCTAACTCAACTGACAGAGCAGCTACTCTTAAGTAGGTACACTAAGTTAACAGTCACAGTGGGACTTTCTGTGGAGTTATGGTTGCTGACCTATAGACCAATAATGTGAATCTGCTCTAATTTTGTTATTGCTTTAAAAGTAGTAGCCTTGCCACCATCACTTTAGACACCTATGGGAATTAGGATGAAAGAATTTTGTTATCATAGCCACTGAGAAAGAGTTTAAGGAAACAGCAAAGACTGATGTCTAGTCAATTACATTTGGATTTACAAAGTCAGGTGAAAGCTACAAACAACAATAACCTCATTAATGGTTTAATACCAACATTCCATCACAAGGTTGAAAATTAGTTTCTCATTAAAATATCCACTCTCTTCCCCCACAATGAACATTGTTATAAATTTGTCCAACCTGCAGGCAGCTTCTTGTACTCTCTTGTTGCTATCCAGGATACGCTTTAGCAATTCGGTCATTAATGGCTTCAGGTACGTGTCTGGGGGCTGGCTGACTACCCAGTGTGCATAGCGGCTAAGAGTCCAGCATGTTATGGAACGCACAAGAGCCTTTTTATCAGAGAGGCACTGAATAAGGTGAGGAATGAGCTCAGGCAGGTATGGAATCATGCCTTGCATGCAACCTAAGAAAAAAAAGTAACAAATCTTTCAGATAGTGCTAAAATATGGTTAAAGTTATTTCAGTTGAATATTAAACTGAGACATGATACGTGCATTCATGAAAAATATTCAGGTCATCTCCACTGCAATTAATATACTGTAATCTGTTCCAGAATTATATATTTATTAAACAAACAAAATGAAATGAGACCTAATTGCTCCCGAGAATCTTCCAGTAGTGTTAATTAAGAAAGCTCATTTTACTTCAGGTAACCAAACTGGACTTTCTGAAACACCTGTAAATTGCTTCAATCTCTTGTAGGTTCACAGCTAGACAGAATAACAACCCTTTATAGAGAATGATGACACTCTTGACATAATCATATTTCTTATACTTACCTATGCAACAAAGTTATTTTTCTAGCAATGGGGATGCTTCTGACATCAGCCCTTGTCCTCTTATTCTGTTCCTTTTATTAGAAGAATTTGCAAAATATCTGGCTGAGGTTAGAAGCCAGCCTATAGCTATTTAATTAATAATTGTTAACTGGTTCAAAATAAACACTTGTCCTAAGATGGCTTTTGGATTCAAATATCTTTTTTTTTAATTGTTAAATTTATTGGGGTCAAATTTCCTCTTTAAAGTTAATGTAAATCATAGTCTTATCTACCCCATTATCAGCACTATGAGAGCAAAGTATGTCAATTTAAAGTGAACAGTCTTTGCTTACAGAATTAACAATTCCTTAAAGTAGTATAGCTGTATTAGCGCCTATTAGAGACTTCACAGTTCAAATTTGACTTAGACTTACCTTCAGCAATTGCTCCTAAAACCAAGATGCCTGATTCTTTAACAACCCATTCATGATGAAAAAGTAATTCCTTTAAAAGGGGCAAAATATGCGGCAAAAGCTCATCACGATATACATTTGCAAGAACATCTAGGGCAGCAGCAGAACATTTTCCTAAAGAAATATTTAATTAAAAATATTACATTAACCTATTATCTTTCAGTTACACATATGTAAAATGAGTATTTGTTGCATGTACAACACTTTATTCATACCTCTATAGTTTCAAAGACTTCAATTAATAGACAGTCTGTCACATGAAAAAATTCTATTAACAAGAGCACTTCATGACCAAGATTTAGCAAATTAGTTATAAATTGGAACAAAAGTCACCAGCACATTATGCGTAAAAATATGCCAGAAAACATTCTTTGCAGACTGAGAAACTGTTAACTATGCACTATTATAAGTTAGATTTCATTTAATATAACTTAAAATAAGAACAAAAAAATTAAAAACAACAAATACATAATCAAGCATCCAAATGTGAACTAGGCATAATAAACAGTTAATCACAAGCTATTAGACAATGGTAATATCCTTTTTTTAAAAAAGCTGTTACCTTGGTCAGAAGTAACCTCTTATTCATCAATAAGTGTCTTAGCTACACTGTACAGTAGATCCATGCAAATAAATATTATACTGCCATGAAACACAATGAAATCTGTATGTACTGATACAGAATGAGTTATATGATACATGGAAAAGAACCAGAAGAGTACATATAATCTGATTTCATTTTTGGAAAGTCAGCTTCCTATCCAAAAAGAAGGTACTCATGTTGTACTTTTCTGTATGTGCAGAGAAAAACTTCTGGAAGGATATAAAGATGGGTGGGATGTCAAGAGGAAGTGCACCCCACCCCCCAAGTCAATGCACCATTATTTTTGAAGAGTTATCTATATTATAATCTTAATCTACCCTGCCCTAAACATGAAAGTAGGGATACACTGGGAGGTTAATCTGTGACAGTAGTGAAGACCATGGGTTCTTTTGTGAGATTTGGGTTCCATTATTAATGTGCCATTAGTGCTAGCTATGCTAACTTTGGGCAAGTTTCTCTTTTTGTAGTTTCCTTATCTATGGAAGGCTGTTGGAAACATTAAAATTTGATATGCATCAAAGTCCTTGACTTAGTGCCAGGCACATTAGGCACTCTAAGTAACCGCTGGTTACAGGAAACTAAAGGGGCATCAGCATCATTTAACTAAATGAATTAGAGTCCAGGCTTATGATATATACCCTTAATCACTTCATAAGTTACTAGAAATCCTAGCACTGAATTAGAGCAGTGGTTCTCAACTGGGGGTGATGGTTTCCCAGGGTACAACTGACAATGTTTAAAGATATTATCATGTGTATGCTGGCATTTACAAGGTAGAGGTCAAGGATGCGGCTCAACATACAATGCATAAGGACAACCTCCACAATGAAGAATTAATTATATGGCCCAAAGTGTCAACAGTGCTGAGGCTGAGAAACCCTGAACTAGAGCAGTGGAACTTTAAGAACCAGGAAGCAAGCAAGCAAAACACAGGTGTCCAGGTTTTTCCCCAGAGTTACTTAATTAAGAGTGTAACCCAGAATACAGGCTCAACAGGTGATGTGGATTTGCAGCTAAGGTTGAAAACTTAACAGGTTTAAAAAAAGGTATATTGTAAGTTTGAATATGACAAAGAAATTTATATTATTTTAGAATTATTCATCATAATCAGCCACTTCTCAGGCAAATTATCACAGAAAATGTTAGAAAAATAGAAAAGGCTTGTGATCAATGTTCCTATGTTAGCATATGAAATAAAAATATACAGCCTTTTAAGAATGACAGTTTAGTGATGAGAAGCCTTTTTAAGGAACATAATGAATATTAAATATAAGGGCGATCAGACAAATGCAAAACCAAACCACAAGGTATCACTTCACATGTGCCAAAATGACTGTAACAAAAAAACAGATAACTGCTGGCAAGCACGTAGAGAAACTGGAATCATAAGATACTGCTGGTGGAAAAGTAAGAGGTAGAGCCACTTTGGAAACAGCCTGGTAGTTCCTCAAAAAGTTAAACAGGGGAGTTACCATGTAACCCAGTAATCCCACTCCTGCATATGCACCCAAGAAAACTGATTAACATACACCCACCCATAAACTTTATAGCAATGTTCACAACTTCATTACTCACAACAGCCAAACGGGGGAAACAATAAAATGTCCATCAACCGATGAGAAAGAAAGATGTGGTATATCCATACAACAGATTATTTTTCCACAATAAAAAGGAATAAAGTATCAATATATACCACAACATGGATGAATCTTAAACACAGGCTAAGTAAAAAGCCAGAACAGGCAACTACATGCAGACCAGACAGACTGGTAGTTACTTCAGGCTGGGGGACAGGCTGGGGGACAGAGTGCTAATGGGTGACGAAAATGTTCCACACTTTACTGTGGTGATGGCTGCATAATTCCAAATAAATTAAAAACTACTGAATTGTACATTTTAATGGGAATTTTATGTATGTAAATTATTTCTCAATAAAGTTGTTATCAAAGCAAGCAACTGTGCTTTTTCCTCTCTGACTTACTTAGATTCCAGTCAGAAATTGTATCGTCATCATCAATTTCATCATCGTCATCATCTTCCTCTTCAATTCCATCTTCATCATGCTGCTGAGCCACTGTCCTTGATCGATGAAAACGTGGCCTTATATCCTGTTCACTATCAGGAATCGTTTCATCTTCTTCGACATCACCCTGGTTTTTGTTGAAGGAAAATTTTGGTGATACTAATTATAAGCTAATATGTACACAAGTAAAAGAATCAGAATATCCAGAGATGCATAGGATACTGAAGTACACCTCTTTAGGTTTTTGTGAAGGGGAGAACATATTACTACATAACACCTGCTACCTATCAGGTACTTTTCTCCACATTTTATTGCCTTCCATAAACTGGTATCATCTAGATTACCTATCACATTCAGATCATATATAAGTTATTTTAAAATAAAAAGCAAAACATTTGAATCAACAGGAAATTGATGCTAACTCTGCAAGTGTCACCATCTAGTTCCAATTAAGCTAGAATCTATTACCACCCAAATTCATTGTTTGCTTCTAGCTTTGAACTCTTTAACAGGAAGCCTATTTAAACAGGGTCTATTCTAAATAAATGTTCTATTAGTTAAATTTAAAGATTTACTCAGTCAATAAAAATCTTCCCCATTCACCAGAAAACAGTTTCCTTACCTTAAGTAGGATAATATCTATATCTGAGTATTTCATGCCATTCACTAACACAGGAATCAACCTATAAAGAAAGAAATTTATGAATGAAGATCTATACATCAACAGAATTATTAAGAAATCTTAACATTTTTATACCAATACTAATGAGATAACTACCCCTAGTACTGTCTTAAAGCATATTCTGCCCTTCTCAAATGATGAGCAATCAATCCTAATACATTACCTCAGACCTTTCACGTACTCAATGCATGGACCCACCAGATGGAATCTTAGTAGGGTTAAGGTAGCTTAACAACAATGCTTATAAATTAAATAAAAGCAATTTCTCCCCTAAGAATTTATCCTAATATGCCAATAAAAATTCCCATTTTTTTAAAAGACCAATACTACCTATACAATAACAAGAACACCAGAAATGATCTAATTGTGTACCATTTATGCCTTGGTCAAAATACATTTAAAAAGTTAAAAACAAAAATCCCAGGTATTAAAACACATATAGTACATTTCCATTTGAGTTAAAAAATAGTGAGATTTGCCATGTAATTATTTGTAAACACAGACTATTTAGGAAGCATATTCAAGAAACAGGTATCTTCAGAGGGGGAAGTGAGTAGGTGAAAAATAAATAAAATTCATCTTTCACTTTATTTCTAAATGGTGTGACATTGTTAAAAATGAGCTTACATTCAGTATTTGTGTTCCTTTTCATAAAAGAGATAAACATGGTTAGAATATAAAAACATAGTAAATCTAGAGGAATTTAGCCAAAAGTAATGCAAAAAGGAAAAGAAGAGCTCTATAGACAAGGCTATTACAGCCTTTGATAAAAAGTTATGAACTTTAAATTTATTAATAGCAATTTAAATTTTCACTAAGAAAACAGTTAAATAAATCAGGATATCACATTCAATCTGAAATATCATATAGCCACTAAACCAGAATCATGATGTCTGTAAACATGGAATTCTAGGTATACTGGAATATTTATGTCTAGTTTAAAAAACTTTTTTTTATCAAAACAAGTAAAGGTCAAAACACTAACTTCAGTTCATCTTCTAGCTATGATAGTTTTAAGCTGTGATAGGTTTCTTAAGCAAATAGCAAAAGTTTTTTTTTTTGCTGGTTGCTTGAGTTCCAGTTAACGGAGAGTCTACTTGCATTTATCTGGCATCTACCAATTGCATGAATATCGGTTTACTGAGAGCCTACTGTACACAGAACCATATTTTGTAAGCTACAGGCATTCTGCTGGAGAACTAGGTTCATCCGGCTCAACAAGAGTTAAATCATTTATGATCTCTGTCCATAATTTCAGGAAAAATGGTGAGGACTGATAGCAGAATGTAAAATATTGAAGAGTCAACACTAGGTGAGGTAAAAAAGTGAAGAAAGTGAACCCTGTCTACGAATTTTTTAAGAGCAAAGAAACTGCAACAAGTCAAAAGTTATAGAAAAAGAGGAAACAAAGAGGGGAAAGCTGAAAGAGAGAACGTCATCTTTTTGATGGAGTGAGGTCCCAGAGGATAAGAAAAAAATTAAGCTATCCAAGACCATAAACAGAAAGACTGGTTAGGAAGAGGACAATTCACGTGAAATTTTATCTGTAAATTCTGGGGTAAGATGAAGGGTCACCTATTTTCCCAATATAGTAGAAGTGCTCAAAGTGAATAAAGAGAACTTCATAAGTGGGATAAAGGTTTGAAATACTTGTTCTGATAACGGGATGATAAAAACTGATCTAGAACAAGAAAAATTAGCAGATTGTCTAACAGGTCTACGACGTTGAAGACCATGGGTTTTTATAGCCATCAATCCTCCTGGCACTGTCAATTTTCCCAACAGTATTGAACAAGAAGCAAAAACAGTTCAACTGATTCAGAGCAGGAGAGAGGTGGAATAGTTGGGGTTTATGGTCAGTACAGTTAATTTGGGGCTGATGATGTTTGTGCCAGATGAATAAAGAATAAAAAGATATGCAGGAAATAAAGGATTGATAAAGCTGGGCAAGTAAAAAAGAAAAAAAAAAAGTTGTACGGCGAGATACAAGAGTTAACTGTGTCCATGTGAAAATATGACATAAGTCTGATGAATCCAATCATGCAAGGCAGCTCAGTATTTTTTAACAGGTCTAATTGTTGAGATTCTTTCATGTAGCCATTGAGAAGAAGAGAATTTTTAATGCAACATCATGAAAAGGCAATGATGTTAATAACAATGAATGTTTGCTTAAATATGTGCTAGGCATTGGGTTGTTTTACATGGATTAATCCATACAACAGCCCCAAGAGAGATTAAGAATAAAGGTGGAAAAAACCAAAACATTTTCGGGAAAAAAGGAAAAAGAAATGAAGACCTCCTTTTCCTAGATAACAAATTGTATTATAAAATGTTTAATAATCAAGAGAGCTAATTAAAAAAAAAAAAAAGGAACATACTAGATAGCCCACAGATAAAAGAATTTAATGTCATCCATCCCTTGTTACTTCAGTGTTTTCTGAGTTCATATCAATGAGTTCTTATTACACATAATAATTTTGATTCCTAAGCAAGCATTTTTTTGCTCATACTAAACGAGTCTGATTGACAGAGCCAGTAAAAACAAAAATTTTAATCATTTTTTTAAAAATTCAGCATCATATCGATGTTGATATTCTCCCATCCTCACAATGCATTATTTCAACTAAAATTAAAAGCAGCCCTGTTTTATATAAAAATGGTTCCCAAACCAGTTTGGTTTGAAAGACATTAAGTCAAACCTAGTTATGACTGGCTTGAATTGTTTAACAACTGCACTAATTAGCACAGCAAAATGGGAAATGCTGATTATTTAGCCTTCTATTACTGAATTCCTGCTTGCTTTAAGCCTGTTTAGATTTCGTTAGGGTAATGACAGATTTAGAGCACCTAGGTGTAATTGTGTATTATCAGTAATATCTCCTAATATTGCAGCTTAGGTTTTCATTAACAGAAGCTCTTCAGTTTGTACAAAAATTAATGTCTGTTTATATGACTTTCAGAATTATGATACTATGGTAAGAAACAAGCATATTATAAAAGTGACATCACAAATTAGGGAGAAATGTAAGAATATATGAATTTCCTAAAGAAAAAGAATTCACTTAGCATATGATGTTTGAGACTGACTAGAATAAAATATAGATTGAATTGCTACTTTCTTGGTGGGGAAAGAATTTATTGGAAAAGAAAAAGAAGTAAACTGACTATAAAAATGAGAACATCTAAGTACTACAACATATTAACACAAGTGGCTTTGCTCTTTGCTCATCTAGATGGCTAAGATTAGAATGCTTATAAATAATGGCTGGCAAAAGTTGTGATAGGATGAGACACTGCTGGTAGGGTATAAACTGGTCTAACCTCACTAGAGAACAATGTGGAGTATTTACGAAGAATTTTGAAATGCTTAGCCCTTTGATCCTGGTAAAAATCACTTCTAGGAATTTTACTTGAAAGAAACAACCACTTACAGACAAAGAGGCCCAATCCAGGATTATTTGATTAAAAAGAGAAAGGCAAATAACTTAAATATTGAACAGCAGAACAGTCAATTATATATCTCAGCTAACAGGCATCTGTAGGGATTGGTAGATGCTGGATAATCTAAGTAGAGCCTCTATTGACCGGCACTCAAGCAACTGGCACTCTCAAGCAACCAGCATGGTTAAAAAGCAAAATGTGAAAAATACTATTAATAACAGTGATTACTCAGGGTGGTGAAAACCCAGATTTTTAAAGTTTTCTGTATTTTAGTTTTCTTCCAATAGCCTATATTACTTTATTTCTAAAAAAGCAAGCATTCTTTTAAAATAATTTAATACATATATCATTATATTGTACACCTAAAACTAATTTTATATGAATTATATCTCAATAAAACTAGAAAAATTATATTAAAAAAACTGACTGAAGAGCATTCATTGGGTTAAAAACAGGCTTAATAATAGATTAAACAAAAATTTCACAGCATTGCAACTTGTGGAAAAATCTTTTTATTTTTGGAAAAAACCCACCAGAGCCCATGGTCAAATTACAGAGATTAAAAAAAGAACTGTGCCACGAATTATCCAAATTTAAGTATAATTTAGAATAAAACATGCTCAGATAATTTTAAAACTTTTATTTCCTCTTGAAAAATCTCTTCACTTATAACCAACAATAAACTTAAGTTTGACATTTTTAGAACTTAACTTCCTGATGGCAAAAGAATGCAACATAAAAATGAGGAATCACTGTTAAATTTAAGAACAAGGTAGCATTCATAAGAAGGAACACTTACTTAGGAAGATGTCTTACGAGTACATCTTTGCATATTGGTTGTTCAGCCAAAGTGAGCCAAAATTCACAGGCTTCTAATGCCACATTTTCATCTTGATCTTGGGTCCTCTGTAGCATGTACTATAAACAAAGGAGCCTTAATATTAATCAGTTAAAATCATACAATTAAAATAAACCTAATCTTATTTCAGCAAGTTAACAGTCCTTTTCTATGGCCTTCTACTTTATAATGGTTCTCAATCTAGTGTTGGATTTTTCAAAAAGCTTCCTAGTTAATTCTAAAAGGCAGCCAAACTTAAGAACTCCCGCTTTAAAATGTTGCCTAATGAAAAATGTTCTATGCACGTATTGTTTATCTGCTTCTGTATGGATGCATTTTGTTTTATCAAACCACTGAGATTTTTACAAATGTGTTAATAATCAAACACTGTCTTCATAGAAACATCAAAATAAAAAACTCCATTAAACTTTTCTTAAAATGAAGAATCTTTTTATAACTATTCAAGCTGTCTCTTGCATGTATATCTTTCATACATTTAAAGAGATATATACATATTATACAATTACAAAAGTTAATTTTGTATAATTTGGAAAGCAGTAGTGACAATTCTCAGTGCAACTATAAGTTGCAGTTATCATGTCCTCTGAACATACCAAGACAAATTCACTTTAGTTGGAGAAAGGGTTAAAAAAACCCTTACATGCAAAAACAAAGTAAACATAATCAAAGTCTTGCGTGATTTCCCAATGTTACCTGGGACTGGAATTGGGGTCAACTGACGAATTCTTCATATACATCCTCTTCCTGATTTAAACATCTCACATGACAAAATATGGCAAGACAACAGTTGTGACAGGCCAACTCCTATTATATTCCACACCATGATCTACTACTACACTGAGTATAGCTGAAGAAAGAATTGTCACATTGTAAATTAGGCTCCCTCCCTATGATATGGCCCTAGTGAATAATGAAGTCTCTTTCATAACTTTCTGGTTAACTCCAAACTCTCTTGCTAAACATTCAACCATCTCCACCTGATTCTTCTAAACAGTTAATGGAGAAAAGAGGTTCATCAGAGAACTTGTCATTGATTCCCACCTTACACTGCTACATATGCTTATCTCTACAATCATCTTTCCTAATGATTTAGAAAAGGAGTTTGCTGCACATCATGGATGCTAGCCTTCTTATAACAGGTCTTAGACTCCATCCATTAAAAAAAGATATCTCTCCATACCACATGAACCTCTGGAAGTGAAAGGGAGGACTGATTCTAGATACATACTATTTAATCTACTTGCAAAGCTATATATTATTCATATACAATTCCACCCAGTGATATGAAAATTAAGTGGTATAGTATGACAATTGTTTTTTTGTTCTACTAGTAATTTAGTCTTGTTATTTATTCTTTCCTTTAGATATGGCCAAACTGTGATCAATGTACCTAGAATCTCCTAGAAAAATTATTTTAATTACATTTTAAAATCTAAATGGTTTGCTGGAACTATAATGGTTTTATATATTATCTACTCAGAAGTTCATTATTATTATAAATAACTGATCAGATCTATTTTTATCAGTAATGGGTGTAAAACTATTAATGACACAAGGCCATGTCACTTAATGTACCATAGTTTTATTGATTATATCTAGCAAATACAAATAATCTAAACATTTCCTAGTTATTCTGGTTAAAAGCTATCTATTGCTTTATATTACTTTTCCCCTTTTTAACATCCGAATCCCGTGAAAGAAAAAGCACCATAATTTATCATTTTAAGACAACAGTAACTATTTTTTGTAGTCACCCCCAAAATGTCAAATATTAGAAAACAGTGGTTTCACATTATAGATTCTGTGCCCAAAATTTTTCTTGAAAGTCAAGAAAAGAGCCTTTAAATTGCCTGTGTTACCTCAACTATATTATGCATGTGAGGAAGAAGGCGATCCATTCGAACTTCAAGCAGCATCACAAGTGCCCGACACACATTCTTCCGTACCTCTGGTTCTTCATCCCCAGCCAATGCAAAGAGATTCTATTGCACAAGAAACATTTTTTTCTAGTTAAGTATTCCAATGTATTAAAAAGGTTTATAAGTAATAACCAGCAATCTGCAAACTGGTTACATTTAAAACAACTCTAAGATGCAGTTGTAATTCAGTCAAATAAAGACTGAATAAACTGGCCTACAAAATTAGGTTAAAAAATAAGACAAATGTAGGATAACTGCTAAAAATTAAGATTTTAGTAAACTATCTAAATCATTCTTTCTGACAGAGTATGACTGGTTGTGTTCTGAGGTCATTTTTAGTTTATGAGAATAAAACATCATCATTAGGACATAGGGGCTTTCATCCAGCTCATTTAGAAGTAGAGATAATCATTATAATACAATTTGACCTACTCTTCAAAATTACTGTCTATCAAGAGATTATTCCCACCAACTCTGATTTTTAAGGTGGTAACAGGTAAAAGTTCTACATAAGCATCAATAATTGGGAAATATATACTTGTACTCAATTTCTAAAAATTAACCCTAAACTGTTATTGTTTATCAACTACTGAAAAAATAAAAGCAGCAATTAATCTTAATGGTGTTCTTAAGTTTCTCTACCATGTTTAAAAAAGTCTTAATAAACAAGACTATTTTGTTTAATTTTCACAACTCCAATATTTTACAGATAAAGATATGAAAGTTAAGATGTTAAGTAAGTGGCTAGCCAGTGAGAAAATCTAAATTTGGTTTTCATGGAATCATGAATAAGTCCACACTCATTTCACTACGCCAACAAACCTTTACGAGAGGAGTAAGTTGTCTCTTATAGAGGCTGCAAGTTGGAGTATGAGGAAAAAAACAATGTATCTTCCCCACCTCATTCCTGAGATTTTACTTCACTTGTAAACACAGCACACACCATATATGAAAAGCAGTAAAAAGATCATTTCAAAAGTAAGTAAAACCCAATGTGCCCCATTGTTTTTTCCCAGGAAATCACAAAAATGCCTCCACAAAAAAACCTGAAATCTTATTACAAGAAAGGGGTAAGACAATAGAGGAGTTCAAATATGACAGTCTATGAAGTACTGCTGTAACATTTTAAAAACTTTGATTCCCTCAATTCCTGCCTCTGTACCTGATGCTTTCAAAACTTTGTAGTCCCTCTGTTAATCACATATATTTTACAAGGTCAGGGAAGAATACTGTTTTTCCAGCAGGCACTGCTTCTTAGATATAAACCTTTCATTAAAGTTGATACTATCTTAACACGAATACCCAGCTTTGCTAAGGTATGTCATGGCCATATATTAGTAACTAATACGCTTTCCATCAATATTATCAGGCTTAGCAGACATGCTATCAGCCAGTGATAAAAAATTGATAAGAAAGTTATTAATCCACCATCTATTCATTTAGCAAACAGTTACTGAGGGCCTACTATGTGTCAGGTACCTCCCTGGAGGTTTCCTGCTCTTGTAGGATGGAAAACTGGTTGACTCTTTAAATGATCAAGTAGCAAAGAATTGTTAATGTGGCATTTGACACTGATGGAAAATACTTTAAAATATTGGGAAATGTTCTTGCTCCACTTGTTGAATATGTTCTTATACAATTTTTATTTTTAGAGACAATTTAATTTCTTTCATTCTAAATTGTATTCCTGTATAACATGATGTCTATCACAGTTCCCTTAATAAAGCTGTAAAATACTAAGAGGAAATACTATTTTAATTTCTAAAAATAATAATAGCAGTACCTAATATGTACAGTGTTCCCTCTGTGGTAGGCACTCTTCCAATTTATTTGTAGCAAATACCTTTATAACAATCTAACCTGTAGATCTATTATTAGCCTCACTTTACAGATGATGAAACTGAAAACATGAGTTCATTAAGGTGCCCAAGATTAATAGCTATTAAGTTGTGGAGGTGGGATTTAAACCCAGGCAGTTTTACTCCAGATCTAATATTATCCACTATCCTCTACCAAATTAGACTGAAAACACCTTTAAGAATAGAACTTATTTATGTATCCCTAGCACCAAGCACAGTGCCTGATTCATAGTAGATAGGTACTCAGTAAATGAGAAAGAACGAAATCAAAAAGAAAAAAAAGCATGAATTTTCCCCTTATGGTTTTCTAATAGAAATATCAACTGAATGGCCACTGAAGGATTTTTTAAAAAGCTTGAAAGAAATGGGCTATTTAATTAATTTCATTTGATGAAAATAAAAGTCAAGGGCTTAAAGAACTTTAACAATCCTTTCACAATTGCTGTCATCAAGTGGCAGAAATTCTGTAAAGGAATTCTACTTAGAGTTCATGGCCAGAAAATTATGCTGTCTTTCTGCTTTTACAAAAAATTAGAAATGTCTTTAGAAATGTTTTGTTGAGATTTAAGAGCCAATTTTTCCCGACACCTCTAATTTTATAATGGAAACCAACAGAAAAAAACAGAAGTTTACCAGGTCCTCGAATGTTGCTTTGTTGTAACATTTAAGAGATACGATAGGAACTTAACTCTTATTTTTATCAGTTACCCTATAGTACAACTGGTTTTCTTATACTTTGTTTCCTGAACATATTGACCATGTAAAATGAGAACTTACTACACTATATTTTAATCTGTGTCTTCAGATTCTTTTTCAAGTTAAATTTATTCAACCTTACCAATGTTTCATGTTCCAAATATCGCACTGAGCTGGGAGAGTTAATTTCTATATGCAACTGAAAAGTATACCGAGGCAGAAATTTTTATAGTGAAAATATTAAACATGCACACTATAATGAATGTTTGTATCATGACAGAAGTGGAAAAATCAGTAACAGGAAAAGTTTAATTATAAAACTACATGCAATTAACATTTTCTAGCCTTCTCAAAAACAAAAGGGAGGGGAGAATAAATCTTACCTCAATAAAAGAATCAATGTGTAACATCAGAGCTTGAGTCCTACTGATGATAAACTGATTGACACATGCAACAGCATGAGATCTAGAAACAAAATTTACAATTCAGCATATGTTCGTGACATCTTTTTTCTATTTACAGAAGACTGGTAAGAACTTAAACATTCTTCCACAACAATATTATGGTGTCATTTAGCCAGATACATTCCCACACCCTAAAAAGAATGAGTCAAATTTCTCTGTTAACACAAAAAGAATATGAATAATACATTAAGTGAAAAATGCAGGTTGCAGGGCAACCTGGTTGTATGAAAGTAAAAAATGTCTGAAAGGAACTGCACTTTTCATAGCAGGTACCTCTAACGGGTGGGAGATTGGGTAGGAACATAGGGGATTTTATACACCCACAGATTTAAAAACAATGGTTATGTATTCCTTTTGAAAGTAAAAATGGGAATAATCTAGTCTGTTCTGATATACTCAGTTCCACAGCGATTATTAACGATACTACCTTTAAAAATATACCCATAATCCAATCACTTACTACCTACCTTCCATTTCATCCCTATTCTAAATCATTATATCCCAATAAAGATTACAATAGGCTCTTGCTGGTTTTCTGGCTTCCACTATGCCAAGCCCCACTAAAACCCACCTGACACACATGAATAAGATCATATTAAGTCCTTGTTCAGACTGCTCCAATAAAACAACCTACTTAAACCACTTTTAGGTTTTGTGAGCCACATAAGGTCTCTCGCAACTTCATCCCCACAACTTCAAATACAACCTTTTAAAATATAGGTTTTTATATACAACCTTAACTCACAGGTCATGGTCATGCTGGATCTGGCACCTAGAGGTCAGTTAGCTGACTACTAGCCTAGACATTATGCTATCATGTGGCTACTCCCTACCTCCTTAACTTTATTTCCTACTATGCTACCATTTTTTTTTCTTCTGTTATTCTGAAAGGCTTGTTCTTAACTCCAGGGCCTTTGTATTTGCTGTTCCCCCATCTTAAATGTTCTTTGCCTTAATCTTTCAAAGACATGCCACTTTAGGTTGCTCAGGGTCCCTGCACAAATGTTACTTTTACAGAGAACCTTCTATACAAAATACTTCTGAACCACTGCCTAACCCCTTATTTTTATTTTTCCATAGCATTTATCATGAAATTATATTATCTGTCCTCTTCTAATAACCCAAGTGAAAAAAAAAAAAAGAACAGAAAGTAATCATATAACAAACATGACAAGATATTCACCATGTTTCATAACAGAGAAGTAAACCTTCAAGACCATAATGAAAAACCAGTTTATATCTATTTGATTGGCAAAAATTAAAATGTGACATTACAAAAAGTTGAATACATGTACCCAGAGAATCATTTGCTTTGTTATTAAGATATAAAGTGATACATCCATTGTAGAAAACAGTTTGGTGTTATTTCCTTGAGTTATTCACTCACATGCCCTATATCCCAGAAATTCCTTCTTAAGATTTTACATCTTCCTAAGAGAAACTCTTGCAAACAGACAAGAGGAGGTAAGCATACAAATGTTTTCACAGAACTATCCATTAACAGCAAAAACATGGAAGCTATGCAAAGGCCAGGAGGTGGGGATACATTAATAAAATGTGTAATTGTCATGCAAAGAAATAGTATACAGTAAGCAAAACAAATGAGCTATAGTGACACAATAATATGGATCTCAGCAACATATTAGATTTAAGAAGTCACCAAAGATTAAATTCAGTATATTACTTTTTATAAACAAATTTTATATAAACAAATTTTATATATGTACATTTTATACATATATCCAATAAAATTAAGTGCAAGAAAGGGAAAAAGTTGGAATTAGATATAGGTTGTTGCCAAAGTCTTAGCTTTTATTCTGAGTGATGGACTTGAGTGCTTATTATGGAAAATAACTAATGAAAACATTTCTGTACTATGACCATCTACAAAATGTATAAAATTATAAAACAAAGTATGATATTCAGTAATGTTGCACCAAATTACCAGGAATACGTTTTTGATTTTTCTGTTTAGCTTTTAATTGCTGAGAATTGGTCACAAAATAGTGAGTTTCTTAGAAGTTTGCAAATTACCACTTTCTTTCATCATCTTAGTTAAAATGTTAAAAGAGGAATTTCCCAGGAAGAACAAAATTTTATTTTGAAACTGTTTATTTATTTGCATGACACTATCACCAATAAGCATCCATTAAGTTTCCACTGTTTTAACTCTGTATTGAGCACCACTTAAGATGAAAAGTAACTAAAATTGTATCAAGGAAAAAGAGTAAGAACTAAACAGAAAATTTAAACACAAAAAAGATTCCTGGTTACCCTCTGGTCATACTGCTGAAAGCACAATGTACTGGAATACAGCTTGGAATCTTGAAGTAAGCCCCAATGGGCATCTAAACTGGTAGTTACAACCTATACACTAACGTCTGTGCAGCTGGGTAGCCCTGAAGCCTCTACAAACTGTACAATTTCTACCTTAAGTAATATGATGTCTAATTATTTTACAGAAAAGCATGAAGCACTGACAACGGAAAAATAAAAATCAAGGAAACTGACAGTAAGAAAAGGCAATGATTTTTCCGCACAATAATAAGCAAAGTTGAAGTTAGAAAAAAAAAATCATTGGAGGGGAAAAAAAACAAAAACAGTATAGTAGAATGGGGAACTTTTGGTGAATTTAGTCTCACTTCAGTGCAATTAAGGCATCATGACAATTATAACTTGACAGGACAACTGACAATAACAAAATTAATCAAGGCTAACTTAATATTCTAAACATAGTGCTAATTCAACAACTATATGTTAGGCACTGGCACTAGGGATACAGAAGAAATAAACCAGACCAGGTTAACTTCAGGATCAGCCAATAGGCCTACTCTGTGATTTCAGAGTGTACTCAAAAATCTTTCTACCTTCAGTCTTAAAATGTTTTTATAATTAGATGTAAACTCCTTAAACTAAAGGTACTTATATTTGGCAAGATTCATAAATGAAAACAAACAAAAACAAAAATATACACCAAACAACTCAAACACATAAAATTTTAGCCTTTCACAAAGGACCTTAAATGCATAACTGTTAACCACTATAAATATAATTAACCACGTAGAATGTAGAGAACTATCATATTCACTAAAAATCTCATCAAAAAATTTTGACATTTCATGGGCTTTGTTATTAAAGGAATAAATTTCAATTATCAAAATTCACCTTTGTGGAACATCGATTACCTTTTGCTAGTCACAAAAATTTCAGGTAATGAAAAAATAAGAAAGTGGTCAGATATATTAGAGTTTATAAATTATTTAATATTGGCTATATAGATACCTTATTTTTGGACTACTGTGCTTAAAGAACTGTAAAAATTTTGGAATCATGATGTTGAGAGGACGATCTAAAACATCGCTATCTAAAATCTCAGCAGAATCTTCACATATCTTCTGAAGGGCACCAAATGCTCCCTGTAAGACATTTAAATTATTAGAATTAAAAATGAAGCCATTTAAAAAGCAAACTGAGGAGAAATTAAAGTGAGCATTTGAGATCTTGCTCCCAGCATATGTCACCAGTTTTGGCTCAAATATAGTCTTAGAAAAATTCAAAAAATAAAAATAAAATAAAATTGAGGAATACTGACTAATTTGTATGGATTAATGTTCTTAGCCCATAGAAAATCTGGAAATTTAATCAATTTTAAGATAAATTATTATACCATTGAGATACCTAAATCTCAGTTTAGATGTGATAAATTTTTATTTTAGCATTAATAACTTAGAATTAGAAGATATTTTGTTTGGAGAGACTGTAGTATGTAATTCAAAACCTAACTTGTTGAAATATTCTTGCCTTTTTAGATCAGCACTAATTTTTCCCTTTTAAATAGTACTGGATTGTTTTAATTGAATGTAAAAATCTATATTTATATATAAATGCATTTAACCATGGCACTGCCTTTCTTGCTGAAGCACAAAGAGATCTTAATTATCATTAAGAAATTACTTACATGTAAACCATTCATTGGGTAAGGGTGACAAAATCTGTTAAAAATGGGCAGGCAATTCAAATTGGCAACTATTTCCCTATTACCATTTTTATACCAAAGGGCTAACCCAGAGCTCTTTTGCACAATATGTAACCTATTAGTTACCTCAACCACTTCTGTATTTTCACTGTTTAGAATTCCATCAGCAGTACCTTGGTGATTATTCTCCATAATACAGTTAGGAATACTGTTTCTCTAAAGCATGACTTATGGAGTAGTTCCCCCACAATTTCAGGGTTAAATTTTTTGTTCTTGGAAAGTGCTTGCTTAAAAATTTGATCTCCTTTTTTGTTATTACCATTATGCAAAGAACTATTTAAATTTTAATCAACTGTTACCTGATGGCTAAATATCATTATTTTAGTTTTTCTACAATCTTATCAGTGTTATTTCCAAGGCATTATTGGGAAATGTATATGAGAATGCAAATTCCCTTTCTTTTAAGAGTTTTTTAAAAAAACACCTTTGCTAACTATCCTTTCCCCCCTAGCCTCCTTCCCCAAGTCAGATGTGGCAACAAACTGCCAAGTCAAAAGACCACCTGATAGATTATTCCAGTGCCTTCCCTGCCTCCCAGCTCTAACCTTTTTTGGAGAGGGAGAGGAGTCACCTAAAATGGTTTCCATTTAAAACAAATTTCTACCCAAACTGGAAGCCTGCCAATGAAAGACATGAGGTTGGACAATTAATTTCCTGAACTCATCCTAGAAAAAGTCCTACATACCTCATTGCTGAATATCACCACAGTCACTTTCAAAGTACTCCCCTTGGGAAGCTATGCACTGACAACAGCGTCTAGTCCACCCTTTAAAGCAGTTTTGGAACTCTTTTTCCGGAACAACCATCAGAGCCGTTGCCGTCCCCAAAATGTGACAATTAAGTTTGGCAGCACTGTACAATTTGGTAAGGTGACATAACCTTGGCAAGGTACAATGACAGCTCTGACAGCCATTCCAGAACTGCTTTGAAGGATGGACTGGCGTCAGTGCATAGCTTTTCATGGGGAGTACTTCAAAGATGATCGTAGTGATATTCAGCAATAAGGTATGTAGCATTTTTCCTAGGATGAATTTGTGAAATTAACTGTTAAGACATCATACTTAAAGTACTCATTAACAATGAGAAATTGTAGAAGAAATCCATAGACTACCTCTCTCCTCTCCAAATGGATTTGATCAGTGGGAAACAATGAAATATTACAATTAATATATGACTAAACTAGATTAGATATACCTTAGACATGTCATACCATAAGAGGCACAAAGCTGAAAAAGTACTCATGGTCTGTGAATTTGGTAAATTTAAGTCTATCTCAAAAAAAATTTATAAAAAATATTGAATGTCAACTGTAATTTTAAAATATGTATAGTCACAAGATGCAAAGTATAGCACATGAAATATAGTCAATGGTATTGTATAGCTGTGTAAGGTGTCAGATGGGTAGTAGATTTGTTGGGGTTATCACCTGTGAGGTATGTAAATGCCAATCATGTTGTTTTGCACATCTAAAACTAGTAATAAAAAAAGTTTAAAAAAGGAAGAAAAGAAACACATCAACTGATTAAGCTTTACAATAGCTCTGCTTATTACATATATATATACACCTAAGAAAAGTTTTATAATACAAAAACAAGATATTTCCTTGTAGGAAATAAAGTAAAGAGGTTTTATAACTTAGCAGTCTTTATAGAAAACAGTAAGATAAATGATCACTAATGAAAAACAAAAAGGTACCTTGAGGCTTTTAAGTTTTGTAGTTGTATGTTCCAGAAAAAATATTTTTTCAAAGGTTACTAATACACAATAGGACAAGAAAAATACAAAAGAAAAATCACACACTAAGCAAATACTTTTACCTCACAAGTATTGTAATCTTCGGAATCCAACAGGCTACACAGTTTTGGTAAGAGGTCAGGCCAATTCTGCAATTCTCCCTTGGAGGCTATGGTTGTAATCAAAATACCTTGGGAAAAAATACACACCTTTAAGAACTCTGACTGTACTATGTTAGAGATTACCAGGTGAACAACTGCACAAACACATGCAACCCCCCTCCCCCAACATACACACACATGTGCGCATGCACATACCCCAAATCAGGCTAAGACTCCAAGTCATATAAATAATAACATTCATTAAGGACCCCCATGTCACCACAGCATAAATCAGATCTGTTTCTCATGTTTTCCAACTTCACCCTCATTTTTATTTTTAACAAGCATCTATACAAAGACTACAATTTGCTCTTCTCTAACAATACCAAAAATAATTCCACTGCTTAAAATCAATTCTTTTTAAAAGAAATTATACACAAAAGAGTAGAAAGAAAATATGCCAAAGTGTCAGTGGCATTTACCACTGGGTGAGGAGTATGAGTCTGTTAGGTTCAAATAAAAATACATGAAGAAGCTAAGAACAGCTCTCTGTCTTAACCTAGGATCACAGCCATGGAGCATGGTAGGGAGTGAGAAAGTAGGTAAGCCACAAATGGAGAATAATCTTACATGCTCAGTTTGCAATAATCCCTCTAGTGCAGACAGGCCAAAGTCCTACAGTTACCCACTTCTTGGTTCAAAGATGAATCACTGGCAAGGTGATCGAGGAGGCTGAGTGGCACATGCTAACTGATCATGTCACTTTGACTGACCAGACTGTGTTTCATCTGTGTTGTGCAGCTTAGTTGAAATAGTTAATGAATTACACAAATACACAAATATGTAACACAAAGTTTATGCTAATATTATTTCTCTGCCTCAGTAAATTTAATATTACTAATACAATGTAATATGCGTGATCATTATAAATCTTTCAGAATCATAATTAAAAGGGTAAACTCTAATAGGCAAATTACATGTACTTGAAGCTTCAAAAAACTAATCTGTAAAAATAAAAAAAATCCTCAGTTGTTTTCAGAATTCAGTGACACACACACACAAAATGCATGGCATATAGGAAATGCTCAATGATGATTACTAAACAGCAAATTCTGCCGGTTGTGTGTATAAATTCTTTGAATTTTCAGTTAGTTTTGAAATAGGTTGCTCCAAATAGTAAAAAGCTATAAAAAATATAAAAAGTTTTTGACCAATATTTAGTCTTAACTAAAAGCATTAAATTAAATGGTTAAGGGTCACTGTACTGATAACATTTTTAAGATATAAACTTATAATAGGCTTCTCATAAAGTATAAAAGCAGCGACACTAATAGATTCCTTCCTTCTTACCAATTATTCTTTCCCAAAGTTAAAATGTGAAAGAATTAAGGGAAAGAGAAAGCTCTGGAACTGCCTAAATGAAACCAAGCATGTCTTAAAACAAGCAATAATAAAAATTAAACATAGGCAACAACTTGGTACTAACAGGTTGCTGACATTCATCACTTCTGCTAGGAGAGTATTACTGACAAATTCAAATTTATCTGGCCCCATATAATCTCATCCACTCCTGAAAAATCTTCTAATGCCTAGCATAGTTGCAAAAAGTGAAAAATCTTATTTTTCTGTGTACAAAACAAGGATGAGGTGAAAACTGGCGTGCTCCGCAATACCTATTAAAATTTTAAACATTTAAACAATACACTTTGACCCAGTAACACCACTTCTATGAATTAATTCTATAGTAAAATTCCCACAAGTGTATAAACATAAAAGAATGTTCACTGAAATAGTAAAATTACAAACCAGGAGAAACAAATTTACATTTATCATCTACTAATGGATTATCAGTCACTGAAATGTGGTACTTCCAATTTACCTCCTTGGCAAGATTCTCAGTATGTACTGCTACAATTAAAATGGCTGGTTACAATTAAAATTTAAAAATGGCTGGCATACACTTATCAGTCTTTTCAAGTCTCAAGGGTTGGTAAGAGCATTAGGAGGATATGTGTGGGTCCATCAGAATAACCTAGGGGAGCCTTCTTCTCAAATTACAAATGCCCTCTACCCATCCCATTTGAAATCGCCGTTAATAAAATAAAAGGAGGGAACTGTTAATAAATATGACTGACTCTTTTTGAGGGTTAACTAACTTCCATTAGTCAACCTTCCAAATTAGTAGAAATTTTCCAGATCCTTGTAAAACTGAGCTGCTTAAACCTATGAAACACTGAACACTGCCCATTAGAGCACACCTACCTATTTATGCTTCTACCAGGTGATGTGTGTGCTTATCAACAGGCAGTTGTGCTTGCTTCTAACCCTATTTATATCACTTATTATAATTAAGCATTTTAACCCAATAATACATAAAATGACAGAAAAGTCATTCTTTCACTGAAAGTAAGTCGAACACTTTGAAAAGACTAAAGATTGCTATACAGTAAGTTCTCACTTAATGCTGTGGATGGCTTCTGTGACTTTTAAGTGAAATGACATATAACAAAACCAATTTTACCATAGAGTAACTGACCAACAAGAGTTAGGTTCCTACAGCATGTCATCAATGATACAACAAAACAATGTTGAATGAAATGATGCTATTTAAGGACTTGCTGTAATTAGGTGACAAGAAAAGGGTTGGAAAGTAGTAAAAATCTAAGGTCCTATACTTCAGTTCTTTTACAGTTTTTCTCACCATGTAAAAGAAAGTGAAACTGGAAATCACACCCCCTCTACTACATAAGAAAGGTTGATAATAAGGAATTAAAAAAGGGGGACAGTGGTCTGAAAGTATTATCATTTGTTAATGTCTCATTTTAATGAACTCCAATTAAGCAACTACCAGGGACCCTGGTCTCACTGGGTTAAGAGAGCTTTTATTGTAATCATAAACATTACATCAAAAGCATTTAAGAGTGGCAATGAAAAACTTTCCCCCACCACAATTCAACATGATGACAAAAATTCCTGTGAAAATGGTCAGCAATATCAAAAACCAACCCCATTACAAACAAGATAAATAAAATTTTAACAATATAACTCACCTACAGTAGCTCTAATCAGAGGGGAGGAGTCACCAATATTGTTTAAACATTCACTTTTAATGAAGTCTGTTACACCATTTGGGAAGTTCTGAAAATGTGCTTTCACATTATTCTTCAAAATGAGACCACTCAATGATCTTGTGGGTTCATCTATAATATAAAATTACAACAGTATGAGTTTTAAAGTAGTTTTTATTTCAAAATGTACCAAGAACAGTAACTTTAAAAATACTTATATATTCAAAAATTGATTGCAACATTCCAATAATTTTGCTATAACCAGGAAAAAAAAACAATAAATGATTTCAAAAGATTAGCTGCATGATTTACATAGTTCAGGGTTTCTCAACCTTGGCACTACTGACGTTTTCGGCCAGATAATTCTTTGTCGTTGGGGTGCTGTCCTGATTGCTGTAAGATGTTTAGAAGCAGTATCACTGGCCATAGATGCCAGGATTACCTCTCCAAGTTGTGACAATCAAAAATGTTTCCAGGTAACGTCAAATGACAGACATTGGTGGGGGGCAGGGTTGCACCTGGTTGAGAACCACTGACTTAGTTTAAGATTTAATTTAGTTTATATATGGCTACTGTACTCCAGCTTTATTGAAACCTGATATAAATATCAAATTACAGATCTTAATGTAGAGTCACCAAGTAAGTCTTACTAAAAAATTAAGTTGACAAAGAACATATGGGATCACCTTCACATACAAATAACTGCCATGTTTTTCACTTGCCTCTGAGCTAAAAAAAGAAAAGGGTAAAAACAACTTTAAAATTTCTAGAGGTTGGGCATCACCATCAACATTAGCAATAGTTAACATCTTCTGAATGCTTACTAGGTACTAAACACTACTACTAAGTGCTTTCCAAGTAGTTTGCATTTAATCCTCAACTCATGAGACAAATTATTATTCCCACTACACAAACGAGAAACTGAGACCTTTGCCAAAGTCACACCAGGCTACTAAGTGGGGAAGTCAACGTATCAACCTCACGAGTCCCAAATAAATGAGTAAACACAAGAATAATTCTTATACAAAGGTGAAGTTCCTACTACGTTGAGAAATGGTGACTAATAAATAGAAGAAATACATTTTACTTAGTGTCAAGAAAACCTGAATAAAATCCTTACCAACATTTTATGGTTTTGTAATAATAGGTCTTTTTGGAGGCAGCAACCTATCTATTTGAATTTTAAGTTTGTTTGCTTTTTAAAATACTCTTAATGTATCCTTATATCCTAAGAAAGCTTTAAGAAAGCACATTTTAACAATCTTAATAGTTGGAATATAGAATGAAGTCATGACAGAGTAGACAGCTCCCATAAAGAAGCTTAAAATTTTCAAGTAAAAAAATTACAATTTAGAAAAAAATTCATTAAATATCTGAACTCTTTAAAAAACTAATAGCATTGATTTAATTATAAACTACTGTAGAATGTGGAGAAAATATACTTTGTACATTAAAAAACAATGTACCAGAAGTATACTTATCAAACTAGGAATAGTAATTGAATTTAAAAGTATGCTGATGGAATTTCTAGCTTCTTAAAAGCCAGATTTAGAAAGTTTTAAAGTTCAATCATAAATTACAACCCCTAAAATTAATCAGAAAATTATTTGAAATTCAAAGTAAGTCATTATATTGTGTATGGATTATCAAAATCTCAATGAGATTAGTAAGATTTTACTACACATTAAGTCCATTAACCCACTAGAGCTTGGAGCTCAAACCTTACAGATGGTCTGGTAGGCTAACATAGGCATTTTATAGCTGAAAAAAAGCAAGAGCAGAGAAGTGTCAGGGTCTAAGGCTTATTTCCTAACTTCAAGTGCTGTGTTTTTATTAATAGCACTACAGCTTCTGAAACACTAATCACTGAATAGGACAGACAGTGCTTTCATTTAGAGGCCAGTTAGTTGCTCAATAAAATGTGAGTGTATTCTGTGTTCCAAGAACGGATATTTAATATGAAAAACACCTCTCACGACAATATAAACTCCATGAGGACAGAAATTCTCATTTATTTTGTTTACTTTTTATTGTCTCTGAGCCTGCAAACTGCCTGGCAAAGCAGTGGTATTAAGTAAAGTATAATGGGACACATGACATGAATTAGAAACAATCAAATGACCATGTCATTTAAAAATCAGACTAGCTTTCAGTCTTTAAATTGTCACAGAACTACTTTAAATTTATAATTGTTATAGAATAGTTAATGAAAAAGTTTCATGCATACTATTAGAAGTTTTTTGGAGGGGAAGCTAAATACATGGTGATAGAAAGAGAAGTCACATTAGGTGGTGAACTTAGTATCCAACAAGTTGATAGTGCACTGTAGAACTGTATGCCTGAAATCTATGTAATCCTTGCTAACAGATGTCACCCCAATAAGTCCAACAATAAAAATAAATTAAAAAAAAAAAAAGAAAAAAGAAGTTGTAAGAGTCTACAAATAAAATGATCCTATTTTTGGGGGGGTTAAATTTTAAAATAATGCATAGCCATATAAGACTGTAGAATTAATTAATCAAGAGATTAACAATTATCATCTCTGGGTGATGAAATTACAAGTGATTTTTTTCATTTTGTTTATATGAACTTTCAATTGTTTTTTTTTTTTTATTTTTTATGAACAAATGTATATACTCAATTAGTAAACCCTGCAATCTGTGTAATAAAAGAAAGAAATCATTTTTTGGGGGTGGCGTGGGGATAGTTCCCTGGCTGGGAATCAAACCCAAGCGGCAGCATTGAGAGCTTAAAAGCCTAGCCACTACACCACCAGGGAACTCCTCCCTAAGAAATAAATCTTGATGATATTCATGTACAAGGTCTGAAGGAAAACCCATAGTAGACTTTGCAACAGCCTTTTCATTTACAAAGAATGAGGGAACTTAAGTCTCTGCTCATCCACATCTGTAAAGCACTGGTTAATACAAAATGAAATCCTTTGACATGCATACTTCCCAGTGTATTTTTAACAGGCCTTTAAAGATACTTTTAGTAGTTAATCAGCACAGACCCTACTTACCTTCAGATTTCAATTTTGTCAGAACAAAAATCAAGTAGTTGTTAAAATCTGGATATTGATTGAGTTGTTCCAGTTTCTAGAACAAACAGTAGTTAAGGAAACTTCTCAGAGTAATCTAAGGAAGAAATTAAGCATTTTTAATCTAAAATCAAGAATCCCTTTTGTGCTATTTTTAGCTTTTATTTATTTATTTATTAGTAAGAATAAAGTTATCTTATTAAAAGTATCAATACACTATTCCAAGAACACACTAGTGGTTGTTTAAACCTCTTAGGTGCTTTATGGCTGAAATATTAAAATTAATATTTCATATCAATTATATCCAATACAACATAAACCAGGTTGTACCTTCAGCATGCTCAACTTAGCGGAAAAAATTTTTTAAACAGAAATTCCTTGATTTGAACTCTAAAAACCCTAACCAGAAAATTATTTTAAGTATAATGACAAAAATGAAAGCATTCCAAAGAAATGAAAACTAGTCATTTAAAAATTTTTGTTTATAAAACAGCTTTTTAACTCAAAAAATAAGTGCTTTTATTACTCATGTATGCTTGAGTTTAAAACTTAAGATAAAATGTAATTCATGCAACAAGCCTATATATCAAGTTTTATTACATAAGTATTATGAAATTTCTACACTGCAACAGTTCTACAATTGTTTACAAACCCCAAGATCTAACATTCCAAGTGACACAAATTTGCAGGTATTTCATTCTGCTGGCAGGTAACAGTGACCTAATGCTATTTTATCTTTCTTCACATCCTCTTAACCTCTAATATGCTTTTTAATAATAGCCCTAATTACACTTTAATATACAGAAATAGTCAAATGTTTTTACTCAATAGACCTTTTAAAAAAATTAAATCCATGATACAAACTCAAGGTACACTGTACTATTTATTACATACTAGAATAACCTCAATGTTTACTGATCAGAATGTAAATTAACTAGCAAAATAAACTGTCTAGAAAAATTCCAAGGTGTAACTACTTTCTTTGACCAAGGAAAACCCAGTGATTTCTTTCTTTAGTGAATGGCCAAGGCAAACAGCATGCTGATGTGCTAATAAATTTTCCATAAATATTTCCTGACAAGGTTTACTTTCTTATACAGGTAACTTGAGCTATCTATCCATACTATTATAATGGTCTTTCAAAAAAGTTCTCAAGCCTATAGAAAAAAAATTAAAATATTATTTCCTAAAGAGACACAAAAGAACAAGGTCATCACATCATTAGGCACTTTGAAAATACAAAGCAGTGGAATTTTTAAAGCTGTTTGCCTCTATCCACTGAAATTTAACTTTTTCCTTACATAGAGGGCATACAATACTTTAGGTACACTGAATAAACTGTAAATTTCATTGTTAGCCCAAGCACAGTACCAGGTACCTAAAAGGCATTTAATAAATAGTATTAAAACAAGAAACTATGACATATAGTGCTATAGCAAAAAATTACAATGCGGTTTTGGACTTGCTTCGCTCAAGAAACAACTGTCATATAATACCTACAATTCATTTAATATCAACTTCTATCATTCCTAGAGCTATGACAACATAAATTAATACTGAGCCATTAAAAGGGTTTCAGATACAAGCTCCAATGCACCCCAAAACTACTATTCTTCCCCTGGTACTAGCAATATTCCAAAGCAATGGCTTAAAAAAAAATTCAAACAGACCATTCTCTTCTCCATTTTAAAATAAGCAGCATTGGGGGTTCTGTGGTGGTATAGTGACTAGGCTTTGGCACTCTCAAAGCCACGGCCTTGGTTCAATTCTCAGCCAGGGAACTACCCCTCCCCCCACAAAAAAACAGCATTATATTAACCAAGAAGCTAAGTACTTATCTATTTAAAGTTTTAAGTTACAGCGATCCCATAGTGTTTCAAACTTAATTTACCTATGCTTTCCGTGCAATTGTACATAATTTCACTTTTATAGTTTCAAATTTAAATAAGCCCAAATTCGTACACTAAAAAACGCTTACTTACCAAATTCCATTTTAAGCAATTTTATTGCTTATTAACCAGAAAAATCAAGAGGCTTTTTTGCAAAAATAGCAGACCTAAGTTTTTCAAATAATTAGCTTCTTGGTCTTAAAGTAACAGGGATAAAAAGGTTATTCATGATCAGGTGAATGAATGTTTGTTTCCTTTATTGGATTTAATAAGAATTCTCTATTTGTCCATATTTTAGGGCATACAGAAAACACACATAGCAGAGGTTTTGCTTCTTTTAGCCATTTCTGTCTCTAAAACCAATAGCAATAGGACCGCTATACCAGCAAACTCTGCAAAGACCTGGATAATTGAGCAGACAGTCTTGAGCCAAAGATTTAAAAAGAAAATCTCATTAGGGAGCCAGGGAGCTTGCAACAGGTGTTCGCAAGAGCAGCCCAGGGGTGAGGCCTGAGACTCCTCACTTCTAGGTCTCCAGTAATTTTACGGGAAAGGGCCTGGAAGAACCCCAGGCCCAACAAGGCACAATACTGCGGCAGTTCAAACCCCGCGCCAGCTCCACCCCATTTCTGGCCGGCCGCTCGGCGGGGCGAGCTCCGCCGCGCACACCACGTCCTCCGCCCACGCTCTCGCTCTGTCCGCAGGCCCACTGCGCCGGGCGCATTGTGTGGACCGTGAAACTAGGGGTCCGCGCCTCGCACGCCAGTACGCTCCCACTCCCTCGACAGGTTAGCGGCGGGCGGGGACGTGGCGGCCCGGCCGACGCACATGTCGCGACCGCGGGCGGCGGCCCTAAGTCCCAGCCTCCCATGGGCCGGAAGCCGGAGGGCGCGGCGGCGCCCCAGACCCGGGCACGAGGGCCGCGTGCACTAAGAAACCGGGCAGCGGAGGTGGCGGACGGGCCTCTCCCGCCGGCGGACGGAGGGCGGAGGGATCCGGGGAGTGAGGGGGGAGGGGCGGCGGGAGCCACCCGACTGCTGGGAGCGGGCCCCGCGCGGGGCGAGTTGCGCGGGCGGCAGCGAGGCCTCGGAAAGGATACTTGTTGCACGGTTCTCTGGATGGTGGTGTCTGGGGACTGGGACTCCTTCAGCAGCTGCAGGATTTGCTGAAGCCCTTGCTCGTCAGGTTTCCACTCATACTCCATCTTGGTTTGCTGCAAATAAAGCCAGACACAGGAAGAGACCGAGCAAATGTTACTCTCTGTGCACAGGCCCGAGGGCTTCCCACACCGAGCAACCCCTTCTACCCGCCCGAACGACCCCTGTGCTCCCCCGACGCCTTAGACCTGCCTGGGGCGCCCCGAAGGAAGTCTTGGACCGTGAAACCCGGGGGGAACTGATCCTGGCAGCTCGGCCGCCAATGTCTGGTGCTGCCGCCGCGGCCGCCAAACGCAAGGAGCCGACCAGACTGAGTCACCGCGAATTTGCAATCTGGCCCCTAGATCCGCTCACGGGAGCCCCCTGGGTCCTAATGCCACGCAGTTTTCTCCAACCCAGCCCAACTCGAGTTCCGTCCAGATTATTACTGATGTAAGAGTTTATCAAAAGCCCTGTGAAACTCCTGAAGAGATACGATTTTTGGTTACCAGTCATTTTAAGTTAACATGGTAAATAATGAAGAATGACTGAAATAAGGAAAAAAGCCTGATAATTTCCATCAGTTCAACAATACTTGGAGGAAATTAAAAGGTTTAAATTTCAATTTTATATATTAAGCACTAAGTAATAATATTTAGTCTAAAATATTAAAGATGCATTGCAATCACAACCCACACCCTCAATAAACACTAAATATTACATTTACATTTGCAGAACTTGATTTAAAAATGAATTATTTAATGAACTTCAACTTTTGAACTCTTATTAAGTGAAATAAATTCCATCTAAAATAACCACATTTTACATCTAAGGGCTTTGGGCTAAAAGCAAATCAAGAAAAATAATTTATAATTGGATACTGTTTACTTCTATTAAAGTGTTTTCACATACATTTTCTCATTTGATTCTCACTCCAACCTGTGGAGGTACTATTATATTTGCCTATGGGGCAACTATGTGACAAAAAGATCTGAGCACATTACCACAAATAATTAGTGAAGATTAGGAGAATATAGGTTTCTTAAACTGTTAAAAGTTGCATCTGCTGCCATCAATTCAAACTATTATGTCAAGTGACAGCTTCACTAAAACTAAATGCTTAAACAAAAACACAACTTAAATATCAGGCATGAATTATTTGTAAAAACCAAATTGACTTTGCTGAAGGAGAATATTTTTCATATGGCCCTACTACTGCATGATGGTTTGACAGCTGAAATTAGTCCCTTCCTAGTAGAGGTTAAAAAAAAATTACCTGACCTTGCTGCACCTTTCCAGTTAGCATTGTTTTATTTATTTATTTTCTTTTAACCTTTTCCTCTCTCCTTCTTCACCCTTATTTGTGGCTTAACATCCTGGAACACAGCTTTGCTCACCACATTCTACAGACTTCCTCAACAACCCAACCCCCACAAATGTTCTTACTTAAAAAACCAAAACAAGGATCATCTGGACATTATTAATACTGTAGTGTTTTTATTCCAGTCTTCATTCTGTGTGTTTATATTATGTACATTATATTTATAATAATGGGATTGTCCTGTTTCTTGCCCAACTTTATATATTAAATATTTATTACAAGTATTTTAAAAAACAATAATATTCTCGTGTATTGCTGTCATAATTTTAATAAACTTTTAATTGGTATATATACACAAACCTGTACAAAACCATAAGCATACTGATGGATTTTTACAAAGTGAACATACCTATGTAACCAATGCCCACATCAAGATATAGAGATCATTATCTGTACCAAGTTTTCTCTTGTACCCATTGTCATCAATTCAGCCAAAAGTAATCTCTATCATAATTTCTTTGATTATAGAGCTCTACTCTTCCTTTTCTTTTTACTTCAAAATTTACTTCCTTTTACTTTTAAAATTACAAAAACGGTAACAAATGGTCACATAGGAAAAGTTAATTCAGTCCTACCTCCTAGCTTGCATCCCCAAAGGAATCCCTTTCATCACATCAGTTTGATGTGAATCCTTTCATACCTTTCTCTATTCTCAAACATACATATAGTTCTGGGTTTTTTTTAAAGATCACACTACATACTACACTATCAACCCTAACATTTTTTAACATATAACATAGCAAGGACATTATTCCAGGCCAATGCACACAGATTTAACTCACTTTTTAATAGATCACATTGGTCTTTAGAATTGATAGAACATAATTTGTTCAACCATTTACTGATTGGCTTCCAGGTTGCTTCTACGGTTTTGCCCGTATGAACACAGCAAAAAACACTCTTGTACTAATGCCCCTACATAGTAGTGGCAATCCAGTGGAATTAGGTCAAAAGTATGTATTCGAAAATTTTGAATTATTACTTTGCAAAAATAGTTAAGCAATCCACACTCACCAACATATAAATTTTTTCCATATCTCCACCAGCATGCTGTTAAAATTTTTTTGTGAATCTAATGGGCGAAAATTAAATACTCCTGATAATGGGGTGAAGAGGGAGGGGGGAAACTAAAAGTCTCTAAGCCTTAAGTTATGAGTTGGAATTACTACATGCACATCACACATGTTGAGGTGACATTTGGATAGCTTACTTAACTCCTTAGCTGCCCTTCTGAACAAGAAACTAAAGTCAAGGGCCAAAAGCTGCCAAGTCTTCATCACATACATCCCGAGGATGACTGCCCCATAATACATATCATGACCATGTCTCCTTCTTTATCCTGGTACTCAAATAAACAGATTTTTTTTCTTTTCAAACAGTTTAGTATTAAGAACATTTAATTTGATCAGCCGATGATGATGGGACAGAGAGAACTGAGATAAACCTTTCCTCATACCTTACTGAAGTTATCTAGAACAAAAGTCTTTCAAAAGTATTTCATTAGTAATTGCTTGGCAAGAGACCTCAGGCCACTTTGAACTTCTATACTACATTTTTTAAAATGTGGTAAAATATACGTAATATAAAATTTAGCATTTTAACCATTTTAATTGTAGAGTTCAGTGGCATTAAGTACATTCTTATTGTTGTGCAACCATCATCACCTCTATCTCCAGAACTTACCACATTTTAATAGCCATTAAAATTAGGAAGAATTTATCTTAAGGTAGCCAGAGAGATCACAGTTATTTAAGTCATGTCTGAAGTACTTCAAGCTAAACAAGTACACCAGAATTATGAAGTAGAAATAATTTATTTAAATAGTAAACTATATCTATATGAATTAATAGAATACTAAGATTAACACTGGATTTTCTTAAAATAATTACTATTCTTTATGCATATTGAACACAGATCTAAATGTACCAGGAAACAGAAATAGTACTTAAAAATTTTCTTTTAGAGCACAAAAATCATGCTTATTGGTCCATGACATTCAATGGTGAATGCCCCCTTTCCTCCAAAAAAGGCATTTCAATAAGCCAAGACAGTTATTTGAACTATCTAGAGTCTAGACAGAAGATGGTACCAGAATAAAAAGTATCCTGCAAGAAGTAAACTACTGTAAGATACCATTTTGGGCCTTTAGAAGACTAAAAACTTAATCAAGAGTTCCAAAGTGTTAAGAATTTAAATTTATAAAAGAAAATTTGAATTTGCTAGAGTTGAGGATGATGTGAGGTAAAGAAATCAAACTGGTAAATAAAAGTAAAAACATCTAGTTTCTTTCCTGATAAAGTGGCTGTAAAATATAGTTTAAAAAGCTGATAGGAGGTCTGGACTCAACCAACCTGAATTTAAATCCTAGTTCTTCCACTTAGTAGCTGTGAAAACCTGGACAAGTTAGTTAATTTCAGTTCCCAACTAGAAAATGAGACTATACCAGCTCTGTAATAGGCTTACAGATACCTGCCTGGCATTCAGTATGACTTGAAACAGTAGTTTTAATGGTTACATCAATGGTTTTCTATGGCGTGCAAGAAAAAAATCTAACTTCTTTTCATGGATCAGGCTCTTCAAGATCAGGTCCATCACTTCCAGGGACAGCTTCATCTCTTATGAATTAACCTCCAACTTTATGCTCCAGCACTAATACCAACTACACCTTTTATACCTCTGAGCCTTTGCACAGGGATTTCCTGTCTGGAATGCCTTCTTTGAATCTGACCATTTGGCAAACTCCTCACTCTCATCTATTCAATTTGCAACTATATTATTAAGTCTTTCTTGGAGCTATGATTGATACTAGATACTATTTCTCCTCCAGGACATTATTCCAGGACCTCCTCACAAGACTAAAGTGTTTTTTTCCATTACAGATCTATAGTTTACAGCTATTTCCATTTAAGAAACTGTCATACTGTATTGTAATTATTTCCAGGTCTGTCTTAGCCATAGATCATGTGTTCCTTGAGAGCTGGGACAGTGTCTTTTTGCATTCTTTGCCTAGCAGAGTCTGATTCAAAAAATAATTGTTGAATAAATACTATTGTTGTTGTCATTAATTCAACTAAGTAAATATTAAGTAGAGCAACTACTATGTGGTTGGTGAGCACTGGAGATTCAAAGGTAATTAATATATTGTTCTTGCCCCCACTAAGTTCTCATTTAGTGAGAGAGACAGATGAGCTGTCTATGAATGAAGTATGTGAATGTGTAAAAGAAGAATGAAAGTGTAAAAGAAGAGAGAAAAGCAAATACAGGGGTGCCAAAAATGTATACATATTTTAAGAGATGTTATCTATGTATTACTTTTCAAAGTTAAGTTGAATTACAGTAGCAATGTGCGATGTTTGCTCAAAAGATGGTATTAATTGAATGCCAGCATCACCATGCAACAGGAAGGATAGTCGAAGAAAATGGAAGAATCACGGTTGTCACTTGAGGAGCACAAGACCATTTTGAAGTGGTATTTGAAATTTGAGAACATTGTGTGAGTTTCCCTTCCCATTCTCTTGACTTAACACACCTTGACTTCTACCTACGGGGGACCTTAAATGGTGTGGAGTACGGTAGAAAACCAGCTACCCTGAAGGTACTTCAAGAATAAAGTGCAGGGAGTTCCCTGATGGTGTAGTGGCTTAGGGCTTCGGCGTTGGCGCTGTCGGCGCTGCGGCCTGGGTTTGATTCCCAGTCAGGGAGCTACCCACATACCAAAAAGCAAAAAAAAAAAAAAAAAAAAGTGCAACAACATGTGCAGTGATACAAGTGGTCACTTTGGTCAATGTTGCTCAAGGAATGGTCTGCCATAATTAGAAGTGTCTGGATGCTGATGATAACCACTTTGAGCACCTCAGAAGTCAAATCTGACTTGTATTCATCCTTTATTATTGGTATATATTGAGTAATACAATTTTAATAGTTTTTTCTTTCTTAAAATGTATATACATTTTTTTTGTACCCTCTGTATAGTCTGCTAGTAAAGAGAGAAGTGCTTTCCCCCATCTGGTTCAGAGCTTTTTTATTTCCTTATTTCAATTAAATTCAAACAAATATTTACTGAGCAGTCAGATGTTTCTATCCATTAATATATTAATATATGGTGAATCACAATATGTGATAAATGATGATGCCATCAGTGATGAGAGTTTCCAAATGGTGATCAACTCTTAGTAAAGTTCCAAACAAAACAAAGTACAATCTTCCTTCAATAATACAGTAGTTTTGTTCTTGGAACACTCAACATTTAATTAAAATCCTAAAGCAAATTCCATGTGCATATGTAAAACTGCATTAGGCACCAGGCTGTGACTACAGCTATAAATAGGTTTGTTTTCACCCATGTGACCATCTAGTGGGACATTCAAAAGTCATTCAGGGCTTAAGGCAATTCTTAATGGTGAATATTTAACACTCCTCAGCCCTACTCAATAAATGGCAATAGCACTTCTAATTACCAGGATACCACTCAGAGGAGCACTGCCTCAGTGCAGAAAAACGATGGTTGGGAAAGTAGAAGGGAATGATGCTCTAACCCATTTAGAATAGTCAGGAAAAGACTTCCTTGAGGAAGTGACTTTTTACTTAGGATCTAACACAAATTACCAAAAAGGGAAAGTGAGAGGAAGGCAGGGGCCAGTAAGACCTCATAATTAGGAGGTTTAGACTTTATCCTAGGGCTAAGAGAAAGCTTTTGAAGGCGGTTTTAAACTGATAAAATATATGATCAAATAAAAATATGGAAAAGGGTTATTCCTCTTGCAAAATAGAAACGGGGAAGGAGAGGTTCATCTTCTGCTGTTCAGTACTATGTTAATTTTCACGAAAGCCTAATATTTTTATAATAAAATGATTTAAAGAACCCATCGGGCTGAAATGTGAGAAATCACTGGAGGGTCAAGAGCAACAGCAAGATCTAACTAAGTGACCAATCTGCATTTAAAATGGAGCTTGGTAGGGGAAAGGCTATCATATTTCATAGCAAAACTACTCCCCAAAATTCTGGCATTTAGGTAATATGGACTAAAACACATCTATTATTTAATCAATAATAATGATAGCTAATATTTTTTGAGGACCAGGCAGTGTCCTAAGCACTTACATATGCTGACTAATTTATTCCTCAGAACTCTATGATGTATTAATATTAACTACATTTTACAGATAAGTAAACTGAGATACAGAGAAGCTGTCACTTGCTCAGGTAGTGACAGAGCCATGATTCAAAAACCCAATTAATCTGGCTTCAGAGTCCAGTCTCCAAGCTCCTGATATATTGCCTTTCAATTTCTGTAAACTAATCATAAATAAAACCATTTGCATATTAAAGAAATAACATGTATTTGACACCTTTGTAGAGAGGTAAAAGAGAAAAGTAAATATCGTATTTGTCTGTTGTAAAAATTATAATAGGTCTAAAAATTAGTATGTATATAATGTGAAAATATAATAAAAATGAGATATTTCAATAGCACTGAGTAAATGAGTTCAAACATTCTAAATCTAATCTTCACAACATCCTTTTGTTGTAAATAAGGGCAATACTGTCTTCATTTGACAAGCAGATAAATCAAAATACAGCTTAAGTAATGTGCTGAATCATTTGCTGACTACGAATCAGATCTATAAACTTCCAAAGTAAATGTCTCTTATTTTGTTTTTTTAAACAAAAAAATGCTATGATAAACAAGGAAGAAATAAATCAGAGATATTCAAAGAGCTAACAGAGCTGTTTTTTTAAAACTTATTTAGTAAAAGTTATGAGAAATTTAACCAAAATTCAGAAATGGAAAAGAAGGGAAAGTAGAAAAGCTGACTATTAACCTTTAAAATATGAGACTTTTAAATGTCAAAGAATCAAAATATAGAGAGGTTTATTAAATTGTAGCTATCAGTGGACCTAGAAAGTCCTTGAGGAGATTCTATAAAGTAATCGTTAAGTTAGGGATCAAAAAGAAGAGAGAAAAAAGCAAAACCAATTGCTGAGCGCAAGCTACTTGAGAAAATGAACTCAACTAGATTAAAGGGAAGGGACCACAACATACAAACCCTCTGAGGTTATATGGTGCTAAGCACATAGGTTTTAAATCGTCTTTGACTGACTTGACTAGGGTGAATGATTTAGTTCACTACTTGGAAGAATTATGCTAAGAAGTGAAAATTCTAATTCTTTGGCATTACAATTTATAGTCATCTAAGAGCTGAAAGAGTACAGAAAGAAAAAAAAAGAAAGTGAAAAATAGGTACTAAGGAAAACTTAAGTAAATGTATTCTTAGAGGGCCCACTCAGGAAGACCTTTAAAGATGACTAGACATGTGACTCAAATGCTAAAGTTTACAAACATTAAAAAAGAAGTCTAGTATTAAAGTGAGCAGGTAATAAGAAGGAAAACAATCTCAAAAGGCAACCCAGTCAACAAACAAGTGTTTAGGTACTTCTTAAACACGCATTTAATATTCACAACAGCACTATGAGGTAGATATTAGCTCCATTTTCTATGAAGTAAAGTAGCTTGCCCAGCTAGTTTGTGGCAGATTGATCATTCAAAACCAAATCTATGTGATTCCAGAATCCAGACCGTGCCTACTAGTAACAGCAATTCTATTATTATTTATGAGGTGCTTCTATGTGCCTGTTGTTATACTAAGTGCTTTAAATGCACGATCTCATTTAATTCCACAAGGCGGGCCTATTAGTAACTATATTTTTATCGAAAAACCAAGCTTAAGAAAATTTAAAGAATGTGTCCAAGGTGACAGAGATAGTAATGAACAAAAGCAGGACTCAAGCCATGATGCATCTGACTTCAGAGTCTGTGCACTGAACAACGCTGCCATATTATTCTCATTTTGCTACCTCTGTCAACATGTAACAAACCTTTAATAGAATTGTTGTGTGGACTTCTTAGGTATACTACTCTTTTCCTTTCTATTACATGCATCACCAAGAACTTAACAGCTTTCTCGATTAGTGTCTGCTTTCTCTAGTTCAGGTATGGTAATTACACTTAGCTTTTCAGAGTTTAAACTTTATTTTTCATCAAAGTAAAAGACTGATAGGAGTAACAATTTCCATATACTTAACTTTTGAGCACATCATTTTCATCAGCAAAATTTCAATTCTCTGTTAATTTCTACATTAGATTTAATTAGCACAACTGATCTCACTTTCCACACATGTTAAACTACTTAAATCAGTGGTGCTCAACCCTGGCTGCACATTATACTCGCTGGGAAAAAAAAAAAAAAAACATGATACCTATTCTCTATGTCCCCCACTGATTCAATATAGGGTTAGGGCCTAGGAACTTGAACATGGGTATCTTTAAACAACTCCCAGGAGGTTCTAATATACAGCCAGTTAAGAACTATCATATTAATAAATCTGCTTCTGGAAATTTTCATTAGACTCTTACTCTAATGAGCAGCAATGTTCCAGCAGCACTAGAAATGACAGAAAATATGAGAAAGAGGAACAGCATACAGATTATACTGATTAATAGGAAAACATTATGAAAATGTCTTTGATGAAAACCAAAACATAAGAACTATTGTTTGAAGTCATCTCATAATTTGCACTACTTAGGTAAGGACTGTGGGTATTAGAAGCTATAATGTGTTTATTTTCTTTGTAATTTACCAGTGACTTGGGAAAAGTTTCATTTCTAAGAACTTAAGTGCAACTCCTTACCCAGACTTTGTCACTGGGGGCACAACATAAGTTGTTGCTATATAAATTAAATATGTTAATAAGTAAAACAGTCTAGACAGTTATGGTCCTTGATTGGCCAAATATAACTTAAAAGTATATATCAAATCAACTTGCCTTACAAATGATAATCACATCTTTCTTTAAATGGCAATATTAAATCACTCATAAAACTAAAAGTAAACCCTTCTAAATCATAAAGCCCACACACGAAAATCAAATATACAAAATAAGCAAATTAGGTTTCTAATTTTTTTTTTAGCATTTTAGATTCATTGATTAGCCTCACTAGGAATCTTCTCATTGGTACATTCAATTGACTTGTCATTGACTATGTCAACCTTTCTCTTGCAGTTTTCATTTATGTGATATTAATTTAAGGAAAAAAAATTGCTCTTGGATTATAAATTCCACTTCAGAATGTTGACTGGCTATTGCTAAGTGGTTTTAAGTAAATATAGTGCTTAATAATTTTCAAGTACTTTCCTATTTTATCTCATTTAATATTCAAAACTACACTGTTAGTTGAGGAAACAGTTTCAGTGATGTTAAGTAACTTGCTAAAAGTCACCTGGCTAGTTAAGAGTTGGGTTTGATGGCTGAAAACTTTCCAAACTTTAGAAGAAAAATGACCTCCAGATTCATGAAGTCCAAAGGACCCCAAACACGTTAAACCTGAAAAGGGCTACACAAAAACATTGTAATTAAGTTGCCAAAAGTCACAAATAAAAAGAACATTTTGAACGTGGCAAGAGAAAACCGACTTGTCATATACCAAGAAGCCCCATTAAGTCCATGAGCAGATTTCTCAAAAGAGATTTCGAAGACCAAGAAAGAGTGGGATGATATATTCAAAATACCAAAAGGAAAAAAAAAAGCGGTCAACTAAGAATATTATACACAGCATAGCTGTCCTTCAGAAGTGAAGGATAAAAACATCCCTGAACAAACAAAAAGTAAGGTATTTTATCATCATCATAAGACCTGCCTTACAAGAAATGATAAAGGGCAATTCTTCAAGCTGAAATAAGGAATGCTAATATCATAAAAACACAAAAATGTGTAAAACTCACTGGTAATGGTAAATATTAGATTCTGCAATATTGTAATGGTGGTATATAGTTCACTTACAACTCTAGTTTGAGTTAAAAAACAAATGTATTAAAAATAACCATAGCTACAACATTTTGTTACTGAATAAACAATATTAAAAAAACATAAACTGTAACAAAAATAACCTAAAATGTGATGGCAGGAGGAATTACGCATAAAGTTTCTGTATTATTATTGAGGTTGTTATCACCTTAAAACAGGACGTTATAAATATGTTTTCTGTAAGCTTCATGCTAACCACAAAGGAGGAATCTGCAGTAAACACACAAAAGGTTATGCTAAAGGAGTCAGAATATAACACCACACAAAGCAATCAAATCACAAAAGAAGACAGCAAGACAGGAAAAAAGGAACAAAGGATCTGCAAAATAGTCAGAAAACAATGATCAAAATGACAACAGTAAGTCTTTACCTATCAATAATTACTTCAAATGTAAATGAATTAAATTCTCCAATCAAAAGACAAAGAATGGCAGAATGAATAATATGCTGCTTATAAAAGACTAATTTTAGCTTTAAAGACACACACAGACCAAGTGTAAAGGAACAGAAAAAGATATTTCAAGCAAATGGTAACCAAAAGAAAGCAGGGAATAGCTACACTTAGACAAAAAAGACTTTAAATTAAAATGGTCTAAAGAAACAAAAAACTCTATTATATTATGATAAAGGAGTCAACCTATCAAAAAGATATAACAATTGTAAATATTTATGCACCCAGCATCCGAGCACCTAAATGTATATAGCAAATAGTAACAGCACTAAAAGGAGAAACAAAGAGCAAAATAGTAATGGTTGGGTACTTTGATACCCCATTCTCAAAAATGAGTACATCATCCAGACAGAGAATCAATAAGGTAGCAGATCTGCACAATCTATAGATCAAATGGATCTAACAAACACATACAAAACATTCTATCCTACAACAGCAGAATACATACTCTTCTTAAGTGCAAACAGAATGTTTTTCTATTATATGTTATGTAACAAAATAAGTCTCAACAAATTCAAGATAGAAATTATACTGATGATCTTTTCTGATCACAATGGTGTGAAACTAGAAAGCAGTAATAGGAGGAAAGCTGTAATACATGAAAATTAAACAACACACCAAAACTTACAGGATGCAGCAAAAGACGTGTGTTAATAGCCATAAACACAGACATCAAGAAAAAAAAAGATATCAAATAAACAACCTAACTTTATACCTTGAAGAACTAGAAAAAGTACTAAGTTCAAGGTTAGCAGAAGGAATAACATAATAAAGATCAGAGCATAAATAAATTAAAAAGAGAATAAGAAAACAATAGTAAAGATCAACAAAACTAAGAGTTGATTCTTTCAAAAGATAAACAAAAGAAGAACAAAAAGAGGACCCAAATAAATAAAATGAAAGGGGAGACATTATAACTGGTAACACAGAAATACAAAGGTGGGAGTTCCCTGATGGTATAGTGGCTTAAGGTTGGCGCTGTCAGTGCTGTGGCCTGGGTTCGATTCCCAGTCAAGGAGCTACCCACATACCAAAAAGCAAAAAACAAAACAAAAACAACAACAACAAAGGTTCATAAAAGACTACTATGAATAATCATACACCAACAAATTGCACAATCTAGAAGAAACAAATAAATTCCTAGAAACACTCACCTACCAAAACTGAATTATAAAGAAAGAGAAAATCTGAACAGATTCCAAGGGCATTGTCTTTTCGCAGAAATAGAAAAAGCAATCAGAAAATTCACACAGGACCATAAAAGACCCTGTATAGCCAAATCAATCCTGAGAAAGAAAAACAAAAATAGAGGCATCACATTTCCTGATTTCAAAACTACATTACAAAGCTTTTACAATCAAAACAGTAACAATACTGGCATAAGAAAAGATACAAAGACCAATGGAACAGAATTGAGAGCCCATAAATAAACCCATGCATACGAGGTCGGATATTAATTTTGCGAACTCATCCTAGAAAACGTTCTACATACCTCATTGCTGAATGAATATCATGATGGTCACCTTCAAGTACTCCCCTTCGGAAACTATGAGCTATGCACCGACACCAGCACCTAGTCCACCTTTCAAAGTAATTTCGGAACTCTTTCTGGAATGGCCATTAAAGCTGTCATCATCCCAAAAAATCTGACAATTAAGTTCACGAACTTGCCACCATGCACTTACGTTGGCAGCGCTGTACAAGTAACTCGGTAGGGTGTCATAACCCTGCCAAGGTATGATGACAGCTCTGATGGCCATTCCAAAAAATCGGTAAGTTTGTGAAATTAATTGTCTGACCTCATATACACTTAACTAATATTTGACAAAGGAGCCAAGAATACTCATTGTGGAAAAGCCTCTTCAATAGGTGATGCTGAGAAAACTGGATATTCAAATGCAAAAGAATGACACTGGACATCTATCTTACACCACTCAAAAATGGACTCAAAATGGACTGAAGACTTGAACATTAAGACTTGAAACCAAAAATTTCATAGAAGAAAATATAGACAAAAAGCTCCTTGACACTGGTTTTGGCAATGATTTTAAGGATATGACACCAAAAGCACAAGCAATAAAAGCAAAAATCAACAACTGGGATTATATCAAATTAAAACACTTCTGCATAGTAAAGAAAGCTATCAACAAAATTAAAACACAACCTACAAAGTGGGAGAAAATTTTGCAAACCACCTATCTGACAAGGGGTTAATATCCAAATATATAAAGAATTCATACAACTCAATAGCAAAAAAACCCAAACAAGTAACCTGTTTTAAAAAATAGGCAAAAAACCAGAGTAGGTATTTTTCAAAAGAAGATATTCAAATGGCCAACAGGTACATGAAAGGTGCTCAACATCAACAATCACTAGGGAAATGCATGTTTAAACCACCATGAAATAATACCTCAAACCTGTTAGAATGGCTATTATCAAAAAGAACAGAGATAACAAGTGCCTGGTGAGGATGTGGAGAATAGGGAACACTGTGCACTGCTGGTGGGAATGTAAATTGGTGTAGCTACTATGGAAAACAAAACGAGGTTTCTCAAAAAATGAAAAATAGAACCACTATATGATCCAATAATTCCACTCTGGGTATATGTTCGAAGGAAATAAAATCACTGTGTCAGAAACATCTGCACCCTCATGTTCACTACAGCATTATTTACAATAGCCAAGACATGGAAACAGTATATATGTCCATCAACAAATGAATGGATAAAGAAAATGTGGTATATGAATACAATAGATTATTATTAAGCCATAAAAAAGGAACTCCTGACCTTTTGACAACATGGATGAACCTTGAGGACCTTGTACCAAGTAAAATAAGTTAGAGAAAGACAAATACTGTATAATTTCACTTATATGAGGGATCAAAAACAAACAAACCCAAACACACACACAAAAAAACCTCATAGAAACACAGAGCAGATTGGTATTTGGCAGAGGCAGGGTGGGGGGAATGGGTGTAGCTTGTCTTAGAGTAACATTGCTCTACTTTGTTTGGTTATTTAATGATGGTTTATGTGTGGACATACATACATGCAAGATGGAGACAGATCTGTATGTTCTCCAGTAAGATTATGATAGCTCCTGGTAAAATACTGGTATTGAATGATTAAAAATGTATCAGTATCAGGCAAGCTACCAATTACAGCTGCACTTATTATTATATAATAATATTATATAATAGTTATATAGTTATCTAATCATACCATATTATTATTACTATATAATAGTAATAACTACACTTAAGGAATGAGTAAAAAGGACTATGATGTAAACACTCAAACATTTCCCTGTGTAACACATTTGAAATTACAAAGTAAGTCAATATAGGGTAGCAGTCAAGATTTTAGGATCTACTTTACATGTTTATAAAGTGAGATATGTCTGTAAAGTTGACAAGGGGCTAAGATAAAAATTTTTTGGAAAAATTAGGTAACACATGGGGAAAGCCACTATAGATCATTTTTATAATTACAAGTATACTGTTTCATTGCAGTTAGATTGCTCTTAAAGTTTTGAAGTGGGAGAGCCTTAGGAATTTTTAATTCATGTCCAAAACTATCTTTGATCATTAAAGTGTAATTTGATACAATTCCCACATTTTCAAGTGTAAAATGAAAAAGAAACATAGAACCATCCTGGCAAGGGGTGAAACAGAAAAGGGCCAGAATAGCTTAGACAGTACAAGAGAAAGGGGATAAATGGTAGGTGAGTGGCAGGCTGATTACCACTAGCTTTCACCTCACTTCCCATCATTCACTGAAATCTCTCTCACATAACGAGGGTACATATCATTCAGATTTCAGTTGTGAGAAGATCCAGAAGAAAAACTTATAAAAGAATATCAATTAAAACATTTTGAGCCTGAGCTGAATGTCATTCTACACTACTTGTTGGTAAGCAGGGAGGTGGAGTGGAGGACGAATGGGTTGCAAAGTTACACGCAGATGCGACCAAATCCCAGCTCTCTCCATTTGCTTTTTTAGGAAAGTGGCTTAACGTTCTGAGCCACAGTTCTGTCCTCTGTGTAATGGAGTTGACGAGAAGAGAAACCAGAACTGCAACAGTAGGTACTTAATGTCCATGCCCTTCCAGCTTCACCCCTACAACTGAAATTATCATTAAAACCCAGATTAACTAAAGACAGGGTTGTATCATCAGACTGAATTAAGATAAACACTACAGCAGACTCTCAGTTAAACGGCACCCAGGGGGACTGGTAGGTGCCGGATATATCTAAGTAGACTCTCTGTTAACTGAAACTCAAGCAACTGACACAAAAAAATGTTGCCAGTTGCTTGAGTACTGGTTGCTTGAGCTCCAATGAACAGAGAGTCTCCTGTACTTAAATTATTTTAATATGATCAAACACTATGCAACAAAATGGGCTGTTTGACCTGTTCATTTAAATGAGTAATATTCTAAAGGAATAGAAATATATATATATATATATATATATATATATATATATATATATAGTAGGAATAAGAAGAAAAAGAATGAGAAATCAAGTGGTAAATATTAAATCAGATACAAATGTAATCAGTCCGTAAAAATTTTCTAAGTGTGAAAACTAAGTAGTTGATTAGGGGTAGTACTCATAGTATGCAAGAAGATAGGAACACAATACCACAAAGTAAATTCTATGGAGAGAATAGTAGGAAATAATGTTCAATGACAGATAGTACTAAACAACTAACAGCTTAGTACAATAACAACAGCACATATTATTCTGTGAGTGTTCAAGTCTGTCTCTATTATTGTGACAAAGAAACAATAAGACTCAACTAAGACTGAGGCATAAAAAAATTCATGAATATAAAACAAAGTATGAAGTGTGAGATGGTAAGGAAATGTGAGATTAAAACTGAATCTTGGGTTAAAAAGCTTACTCTCCTCTTACAAATAGAGAAAATGAGTCATCAGATATTGAATAGCATGTCCTTATCATCATCCATCTCCCTCATCCCATAAAAATGGAATTTATCAATTTAAACTTTAACAGTAATTAGAGGACAGCAATCATAAATTTTAACTTCAGAATGAAAATAAAATTATACAATATCTATCCAATGATCTTATTTAAAATAAATGGGGAAGAAATCAACATTACAAATCAATTAAGGGGAATAATTTGATTTCCATTATCAAAGCAGCTAGAACATCCAGTTCTATATTACGAAGTTCTTTCCCCCCACTTTTTTTTTTGTATAGTTACTGATTTTCTGATAGGTTTCTAGCAGTAAATCCAAAGTCTTTTTCTAGAGGGAAATGGGTAGCCTGAAGCCCATGTATAACTGATGGGTTTAATGGCAGGTTGCTGCTTTGAGACCGAATTTCCTAAACACAACTGATTAAACCAGAATTAGGCACATGACCCTTCATATGATGAATCATGATACAAAAAGATTAGCTAAATCAATTTAATTTCCTTTCTCAGAAATATGAATAGGATGTCCTAACATCATTTACCATTTACCAGTTCTCAAGGCAGCAGCTAAAAAGTCATGATGTGGTAAGCTGGCGGACATTAGTAGATCCATATGCAAGACAAAAATTATAAAGGGGCAGAATTTCTTACCAAATAGACAAAGGAGAATGGACCAGCACAGAGAGAAGCAAGGAAGTTCTAAGCAAGATTACATGTCCAGCAGAGTGAGAGTAACTGCTCCTGGGAGCTGCCTTGCTTACCGATGGCTATTTCCACAAATTACTTAAATCTACACCTGTTTCTCTGAAGACAATCTGAATGAGTTGCTCTTCCTTGGAACCAAAAAAGCTCAAACAGAATAGAAATAGTAAATAACTATTTAAATATATAATGACATGATTATATATAACAAACTATTCCCAAAATGTGTGGAAGGAAATGAACATTTTAGGGAGTTGTCTAGGAACTGTGGGATTGGTACAATGAAGAAGACTGATGACTATAATGTAAATCAATTTCTCTAGACCGAACACCAGAGTAAATTTGAGAGCTGACATGGAAGTCTCTCAGAGGAACTGAGTATAATGAATATACCCAGATGGGTGGAGAGTAAACTGGGTAGAAAGAATAGAGAAAATCTAAGAATAAAGCCTGCTGCCAGTTGAGGTGTGTACCCTCTTTACAGATAACAGATTTCCTTACCCACCTACTTCTACCCTTTCCTCTTCCTTCTAAATTATACTATTTTGGTTCTGAGCACTGGCAATCATTTCCCCTGCTACTATCTAGGGATAAAAAAACCAACCCCTCACAATATTCACTGTATTAACACTTTATACCAGTGGGAGGTGTAGGGACAGTGCAATTTATACTCACTATGATCCCGGCTTTCAGGTAATACTTGTTTCCCAAGACTCAGTCCATAGCTCAAAGGACCTCCAATATCTCTTATCATACATTTCCAGGAGGCACCACTATTTACAAATTTGGTGAACAAATAAATATATGCTTTATTTGAACAAATATAAAAAGGAGCTCCTAGTATACTACAATACAAAGTTAGATGACACAAGGTATAATACATTAATAACTTTACTTATCTGGAAAACTAATTTAGAACCAATAGATAACACATGAAAGAAAATTCACAAGAGGAAATACAACAGTTAACAAACATGAAAAAATGCTGAACCTTACTAGTAATCAATAAATGTAATAATGAAGTAATGTTTTCAGACTAATTAGCGAAGATAATTGTATAGCAATAAGTCAACACTGCTAAAGACATGATGAATGAACTTTAACAAATTACTGACAGTAGTATAAACTAATACAATCTATTGGAAGTCAGCTTGGCAATCTATATCAAGAGCCATATGCATTTCTATACATTTTGTCCTCATGATTACACTTCCGAGACTGTATCCTAAGAATTCTAAATACAGAAAAGAAAGCATTATTTTCAAAAATTTTATCCCAGGTTATTGCTAATGCAACAATAACTTATGGGTAAATAACACAATATTCAACTGCTGGGCTATTATGCAGCCATTAAAACAGACAGTTAATTTTGGTTATGACATGGAAAATGTTTGATTATAAAGTGAAAAAAATGATAAAAAATTGTATATCAGCACAATTACAAATAAGTAAAAAATATGCATAAAATAAAGACAGAATTATTAAATGAACAGGACTGGAAGGAAATAATGAAAAGTGAGCAATATTAGGGTCCTTTTTTCTTTAAAAAATTTTCAATATTGTAGTTATGTTACTTTTATAATTAAAATATACACATCTTCAACAATATAACTGTTTGAAGTCTTAAATAGAACAAAGCAAAAGACCCCAAAGAATTTATTATATTACGGTATAATACAATGATTGCTATTGATAATAATGACAGAATTATCAAAAAGCTGAAATGACACTTTAAAAAAAACTTTTTAAGAAGGTAAGAAGGTGTGAAATACAGTTTTCTTGTATGAAAATGCTTACAGGTTATGGTACAAAACGGTTATGTTCTAGTGATAGAAAATTGATGTACTGGTGGCAACTTTTGCTCAGATTATGTCATTAAAATGAGTAGACCACATGATATGAATATTGAAAAAAAAATCTTTATAGTAATGGAATAAAACTGATTTAAAGCAAAATATTGTACCAGAAAAGTTATTTTATAATCCCAGAAAGCTAGTCTTAGGGAAAAAGCTACCTTGATAATTAGAGAACAGAAGTTTCACTTAGATAATGAGAATTTTTATAGATTCTACACTTGTGATTAGTTTTTTTATTGTGATTTTAATACCTTATATGCATGGAAATAATTTTTAATGTTATAATAACAAATTAATGTTCAGACTTATTTAAATGTTTAAATGAAATACTAAAGATATACAAAGTAAGACTATAAAATTTATAACTATAACACAATTTTCTTTAATATAAAAAAGTTCAAGCATCTCACCAGCTTCCTAATTTTTTAAAACACTGATGCATAATTTCAGAAACATTATTTAAGAAAAAAACCAATAAAAAGCTCAATTAAATCTTATGCTGAACTAGAAGGAAAAAAATCCCACAAAAAGATAAAAGCCAACAGCAAATTAAGATGAATTTTAGCTTAGAAAAGAGGGTCTACAATTTTTCTATAACAGTTTTTAAAATATCTGTAGTAACAGGTTTTACAGATTCTTTCAATAATCATAATCATAACTATTTTAAGCAAAAATTACTAATGTATAAGAAAATTCCAACTACAGAAATAAATAAATCAGCATATCAAAAATAATTTAAATTTGTCATTTAGCATATACTCAACTGAAAAAGGTTAGATTTCTATTACTTTTCATTTTGCTAATCAATCATTGTTCATGTACTATTTTACTTTTTAAAAAAATAAATTCATAAACCATTTAACTAACTTAAAATTAAGACTTTTAGAAAACAGTAAATGAAAACTGTTTAAGAAAAAAATTATATTAGAATTGTCAATGAATTCTCAATATATTTTTCTGTCTAAGGAAACTAATATACTAAGAAGAGATAGAAAGAAAATACATGCTTACAAATTAACTTGAAATTAATGGTAATAGTTCTGTGTGCCTGTTTAGTCTGTGAGGTACACTCATAATTGGTAGACATAGGAATCTGATGAACTGCCTAAAGCACATACTATTTCCATTACACTAAACTGATTCTTAGAAAGAAAAACAAATTGATTATAAAATCCATTTTCTGAAATCATTTTCCTGGAATAGAATTGGAGATACAGAGAGCAAAATCTTTGTTTTGAGTCACATGAAATGATATTTCAATTAAAAAATTCATATAGCAACTAATCCATATCATAAACAGTTAATAAAATACACAGTCTCTAGTCAACTTTTCATTATACGTTCTTACCCAAGTAGCATGGAAATCCAGAAATTAAATCAATAAGCAAACATTTATTAGGCATTTGTATATATAGAATTTTATAGCTGGAAACTACAAATACAATGAAAGTCTGCAATGAGAAGGATGAACTAGGAAATTTTTAAGATTTCTTTACCATATTAAATTCAACAATTCATTATGTGGCTAGGCATCTGATGAATGTGACTCAAAAGCATTTGAGATGCACAGGAGTTTATAATCCCCAGAACTAGAAAATGGTAATTTTACCTGAAATCACAATTTTGTCCTGGCTATTGAGCAATTTAAGCTCTACTAGAATCTCAATGGCATGTGAACGTATAGATTCTGTTTTACAAATAAAAATTGACTGCTGTGCACCAGATCAGCAAGTACCAACACCACAACAAAAGCCTTTAGTCCATTAGGATGTTAAGATTAAAATAAAGCTAGGATTTTTATTAGTGTTTTCACTTTTAGGCCTCAACCGTTAATTAAAGCTTCATCATCAAATTCCTACATTAAATCTTAAACTACTAACTACACTCTTGATTCTAAGCTTACAAGACTCCTACCTTTACAGTTTCTCCACTATTTCATTCTTGACTTACGGAGAAAGTGGGATAGGTGTCAGGCCAGAGGAAGGATATTATTTGGGGAGGCTACAAAGACACTCGGACTCAGAGCCACAGACTTTCTGGAGGTAACATGCCCAGTGTCCATAGGGCTTTAGGATAAAAATGCTTTGATCACAGGTATTTAAGTCTTCCGTACCATGAAGAGCCAAAATAACATCAACAAAAAAGGAGTGTCAGAGATCTGGGGCTCTTGTCTTAGTTCTTCTATGCACCAAGAATAGCTAGATGGGTAGTCCTGCAAAAATCACTTATACTCTTTTGGTTCATTTCCTCACCTATAAAGCTACTAAAGACCATGGTCCTCTCAGCTTCTAGAAGAAAAACATTTAGTTGATGATAAATAATGAATTTGCTCATATTCCACATATAAAAGCCAGCCTTATTTCTTTTCTTTATACTTGCTACTGAACTTCTCCAAGCCTTCAGGGTAACTTGTATTCAACTTCATTGTTCAAGTGTAGTTCTGGGACTACTAAATTACCTAAGTGAGAGTTACATGTCACTTGATTCTTTCAGCAAATACTTGGGTTCCTGTGAAAGGGTACAGTACTGTGCCAGGCTTAGGTTATTTCTTACAGAAGTCACATTCAATATTAAGAACAATTGTTGATTGAAAATGTTTAAAATTTTCATCATAACTCTAAAAATTGTGTTAGCAGAACACTGGGTAAAACATTATTTAACTAAAAATTTAATGGAGTATTCCAATTCCTGCTCTAGAGCACCTGTGGTTCAATGGTTCATTGTGTAATGCTCTTTTCCTAAATTAAGTCTCAAATTTTTTAATAAAGGTTTGACAATAGCATTTCATGAAACGTACTTTGTGAAACAGATCAGAACTCAGTCAAATTCATATATTGCCAATTAAACTCTACCACAGAAGAACTGATCCAAGTATTTTACCTTACCTTCTAAACAATAAACACCAGTAACTCTGAAAACACATGCAAAGTCTGGTAAATTTTAATATAAAGTTTAAATACCTTCACTTTTCTTGCTCTTCCTTCTGTCCTAATGCTCATCAGGGTGAAATCAATACAAAGAGTTATAATGTAGATCTAGAAATTTAAAATCATCCTTTTGATATAAGGATTATTGCCTCTTATCTATATATTTGACTTATCTGTCCACCTCAAACAAGGAATTTCAGATTTTTCCATGTACTACATGGGCAGCACTACAGAGCTTAAGAGTTCAAACCGTGGAGTTCCTCTGCTTGACTTTGACTTCTTGCTCTGCCACTTATTAGTCATAGAAAGAATAATTAACCTATGATCTATAAAATGAGATCATTAATATTAATAGTACCTGTATCTCATAGGGTTGTTATGAGGATAAAATGGCAAAGATTCTATGAAAAAAAACTTTCTCTGTCTAAAATGATGACAAGTAAATATAATATAAAACTTTGGACTTGATCCTGTACAAGATGAAAACACATTATAAAGAAAGTAAGTGGTACAAATGAAAAAGCTGTAATACAGAAGTGAAAAACTACATTTCCTGAATTTGATAACAATGTTATTTCAGGAAAGAATGTTCTAGCTCTTAAGATACACACATAAAATATTAAGAAGTAAAGGGGCAAGATGTATGAGATCTACTATTAAATAATAAAAAAAATAATTGTGTGTGTGTGTGTGCATGCGCATGTGTGTGTAGTGGGGAAAATGCGGCAAAATGTTAAAATTGATAAATCCAGTTAAGTGTTTATGGGAGTTCTCTGAATTATTCTCACAACTATTCCCTAAGTTTAAAATTATTTGAAATTTACCCTCCACTACTATTCAATTTCTCCACTCACCTGCATTCACAGAAATATCTTGAAAGTTGTGTCAGTGACCATCTCCCTTCCTTTACCCCATTCCATTGAGACTGAGATTTCCATTGTTGCCAAGCCCAATGATTTCTTCTTGGTCTTATCTTAGTTCCTCCACAGTGCTGAACATAGGCAACCACCTTTTCACCGCTTTGCCTGTGCCATTACAACTCCCTGGTTTTCCTTTTATTTCACTAGCTGCTCTTGGTCAGTTTCCTTTGCTGGCTCCCCTACTCCTAAATATCCTAGGTCCCTTTCTTTTCTCTCTGTGATCTCATCCAGTCTGCACCACTAAATAGCCCTCTAAATTCCAGACTCAAGTATCCAAGACATATCCACTTGTTTGTTACATGGAGTTCTCAGTCTTTGCTGGCTAAAACAGAACTCCTGATTCTCTTCCCTACCTCAATCAAATCTGCACCTCCTGCAGCTGTCCAACATCACTAAATGTTACTAGTATTCATCCAGTTTTCAGGCCAAAATACTAAGGTATCATCCTTGATTTTTTTCATATCCAACATCTAAACCATGAGCAGTATTGTCAAACTATAACTTCAAAATAATCCTCAAAATATACTCTCTGACCACTTCTCACCTTCTCCACTGTTTATACTAATACTAGTACAGACTGCATGCTCTACAAGAGCATGCTCTATGATAATAGGTTTCCTTACCTTCTCCTTTGTTCCTTTACAGCTCATTTTCTGAGACAATGCAGCAAAAATGACTATGTTAAAGCTTCAATGAAATCATGTCTTCTATCAAAACCTTCCACTGGATTCTCATGGCACCTCATTATCCTTACCGCAGCCTACAAAGTTATACCTAATCTGGACTTCTGCCTATTTCTCTGAACTAATCTAGGAGTCTCTGCCTCCTTTCCCACTACGTCCCACTCTGATGTGGCTCCCCAATGATGTTACGTTTGTTCCCACCTAAGAGTCTTTACTTTCGCATACTCTTTTTTCTTCATATTGTTCACTCCTTCTCCTCATGCAGACTGCTGGCCAAATATGACATTTAAGAAAGACAACGTTCTCTTCCCTCTCTACCCCATTATTCTCTATTTCCTCTCATTGCTTTAGTGAGGAGCTATTTCTTTTCTCCCCCTTTCTCTTTATTAAAAAAATCTTTAAAGGAAAAATGAATGTGACTGTTTCTCATGATATAAAAAATGTAAACAATACAGATTAAATTTAAATTTCCTTCAAGTACATCTCATAAGCCTTGTCTCCTCCCTGGAGGTACTCTAATATCCATTTGATGCATATGCTTATAGAACTGTTTTTTGCACATTTAAATACATATGTTTCTGTTTATTTCTGTTCTATAAAAACTCATTCAAAATATGTCTTTATATACTCTGTTTTTGTACTAGATCCCATTTTCTCTCCTATGCTCAATGACATTGCTTCAGCTTCTCTTTCCACATTATTTTTTAATTGGATTATTTCTGTCAGCAAACTGACAAGCTATTATTTCTCCCATCTTTAAAAAAAAACAAAAAATGAAAAAAATTTCATCCACTCTTCATCACCTGTTTCCCATTTAGAAAGTATAAAACCCATTATATAGCTCTATTTCATTTCTAACTACAGCATGATTTATCCTGAACACTTAAACTTATTTACAATTTTGTACCATTACAAGCAATTCATTCATTAAACAAATATTTACTGAATGCCTACATCTTCTAGGCACTGTTCTAGTTGCTGCAGATACAGCAATAATGAAAACTAAAATCTTAGCTCTCTTGGGAACTTTAATTCTTATAGGAGGAGAAAGACAATAAACAGAACATACAGTGAAAACATTTTCTGCAGAGGGCCAGACAGTAAATATTCTAGGCTTTGCAGATCACACATATCTGTCATATATTCTTTGTTTTTGTCTTACAACCCTTTAAAAATTGTAAAAAGCATTCTTAGCTCATAGGCTGTACAAAAACAGGCCACAGGGCAATGGAGTTACAGACTGCTGACCCCTCTTACAATGTGTTAGAAGGTGGTATGTGCTATTCCAAAAATAAAGAATCTAGGATAAGGAAAATGGGAGAAGGTAGAATGCAGTATTAAATAGGATGTTTAGAGAGGGTGAAATCTGAACAAAGACCTGGGTAAGATCAGTGAGCCAAGTAGATATTTGGGAGAAGTATATTCCAGACAGCTGAACTAGCTAAAGCAAAGGGCTCAAAGTAGGAACATGTCTGATATCTTTATGATATAACAAGGACGTCAGTGAGCAAGGAAGGAAAAGTGGTAGTAGGAAATGAGGTCAGGAAGGTAAGGTGAAGGGGAAGTGTGTTGAGAAGATTACATAAAGCCTTATAGGCCATTGCAAGGACTAGATTTTCTGTGCATGAGAACAGTGCAGACACAGGTCTGATTACAAGTGGGTTTAACAGAGAATGGGAGGAGAAAACTTGGCAATATTAAGTATAGGCAACTCTTCTGAGGAATAATGCTGCAAAAGAAAACCAAAAATAAAAAAGGGGGAAACAGGTAATGAAGAGTGGATCAAGTTTTTTTCATTTTTTTGTCTTTTTTAAAGATGGGAAAAATAATAGCTTGTTGGTTAATCATTTTAAACATTGCTTTGGATCCATTCCCAATAAAGAAAAAAAATTATGTGGAAGGAGAAAAGATAAAGCAATGTCATTGAGCAGATGAGAGAGGATGGGATCTAGTATGAAAGCAGACTCAGGGACATAAACAGTTAATCTAAGGTAACAAGCAGGAAAATAGCACATGTTGGCACAGATGATGGTAGGTACATGGGGTGACAGGAGTCTCGAAATTTTCTGATTGCTTCAATTTTCTTAGCAAAGTAGGAACCAAGGTCATGAGCTAAAAGTGAGGATAAGAAAAGAGATATAGGTTTAAAGAAAAGAATATATGAAATAGTCATTTAGAAGAGTGGGAGAGTGAATAGACTAGGAAAATAAAGTATAATCAACAGGCAGCATTAAGAACCCACTTGATGTACATGTTTATGAGTGGTCGTGTGTTTTCTTCCAGCCACACTAAGTTACATAGGGCAGGTGTAAAGAAAGCAGAGTTCGTTTAACTAGGGCTGTGGTTCAGCCAAGGAAGCAAAGACCAAGGGAGTGGATCCAGGTAGATTAAAATGATTAACCATGGAATTTAAGCTGAGTATGAAAGGGATCAAGAGATGTTTTCAGGGCAACAGTAATAGGATCAATGGATTGGAGAGTCCACAGGGGTCAAAAGATGGTTGGGGCTGAGACACTTAACTAGAAGTGAAATATAAAAATAGGAAGTAGGGTCACAGTAGAATGCATGAAATGGTAACTACAGAGGAACTGCAGTTATTGACAATACAAGAGGGTATCACTATGGAATGAGTGACTGAGATAGGGTAGATGGAGAAAAGTCTAGGAAATGACAGTAATGGGACTGGAAAGATCAGTTATGGATACTCTTCAATTTCAATATGAAGATTGAGGTGGTACTGTAGAGAGGAGGCAATGAATTGGAGCTAAATAATTCAGAATGAGTAGTAATAATGACCTGGAGGTTAGTAGTTGATAGCAATCATGAGGGACAGTGGATTGCATAATTCTGATCAAATAACCCCAAACTGAGGGTTTTTAGGGGGAAGAGGGAATAGTCTGAAAGCAGCAGAGATGCATGGCAGACACCTTTCCCACCTGTAGGAGTAGTAGTAGTAAGGAGAGCTATGGAAAGAAAACAAAACAGCCAAATTGTATAATGTAAAAAGTCAGGTTTCCAAAAGAGCAAGCAAGTGATGGGAATGTTTAAGTACAGGTTGAGACTGGATTTTGCAGATGATGGATTGTAAATTCCAGCAGGCACAGTAAAAGAATATGAAGAGTTGGGAAGGGGTTTTAAAAAATAAAAGTAGCCATATATAGACACTCTTATGCACTGAAAAGCAAGAGATGAAAGGTGATCTGGAAGTACGGAGGTTCTGTTGCTACTGACAGACATACTGAACACAAATGACTTCTCACATATTCATATGTTTCTCTAAGAAATGAATATTGCTGGGTCAAAATGTTTTTACTTTAAAACAAAAATGGCTGTACTCATTTATTCAATCTATGAATTTCCCTACAATCCTATCAACACATACTATTTAATAGTAAAATTTTTAAAATTTTTGCCAATACGATGGGTAAAAAAAAAAGTTCAGTTTTACTTTACATTTCCCTATTGATGAGGCAGAACATTACGAGTATTTCATGCTTGCTGGCTAACTGTATTTCCTCTTCTGTGAATCTACCCATTTAAAAAACTGAGTTGTCTTTTCTTTTCTTATTGCTTCGTAGTGCTTAAGAATAATCTATTTTTCTATTTTATTCTGCTGTTAATGAGTGACACAAATCAATGTTGTAAATTTCCCCTTTCAAATCTTTCAATGGCTCGTGCTAGGGCAACAGAGACTCAGTTGGTTATCGCTTCCTTAAATCCCTCCACTGTATACTAGAGGTTGGCTAATTAAAGTCCATATATCAAATCCAGTCATAGCATTAGTTTCAATAAGGTCTATGACAGCTTTTGCATTACAATGGCTGGGCTGGTAGGGCCCACGAAGCAGAAAACACTCACTTCTGGTCCTGTACAGATGAAGTTTGTAGATTCCTGCTCTATACCTCTTAGAACCTCTGAACTGCTTAGAGTTTTAAGAACACAGCAGGTCCTTTACCTTTGCTCACATACTCTCTGAAGTGCTGCTCCTAGTACCCCGAAATGCCTGTACCATTTCTCTTACTCTGCATGAAATCTATTATTAATAGTAGCCCTTCTGGGTGCCTTCACAGATTTTTATCATGAAAGCTGTAACTATACTTGATTGAACTTTTTTGTTCACACATCTCTCTCCACTAGTATGTAACTCTCTTGAGGACAAGGGACAATCCTAGTACCAATAAATATTTAATGAATGAATAAATGGAACACAAAGTCCTTCATAATTTGTCATCTTTCTCATTATTTCCCTGTTATCCAGTCAAAATAAACTGTATTTTTATTTCATTAAGTAGTTTTCAAAAACATTATTTCTAATGGGAGCATAATGATCATTTTTTTATATTCATTTCTTTACAATTTTGATGGATACCACCTATTCCTAAATAATTTATTTGCATCTGATAGTTTGTTCATGATTTGCTTAAATATTTCTTTCCGAATTTCTTCTTTGGTAAAGAAAAAAACCAATGGAATGTTGGCCTCTCTATGGGTTCAAACCTTGCATCTACAGCAGTAATTTCTGCACCCAAGGATTAAGGGGCTCCATTATAATTATTTTATTAATAGCTTCAGAGTGCTTCAAAGTCAACCACAAAGATGCAATTTAAATTCTTCTTTGCTCTAGATTTCAGCATAAAATTAATCTCCCATACCTGTGGGTAGTCTTATACTCCTTACCTGAAAGACTTCTTTTTTTGTTTTGCTTACATCTCTATTAAGACTTGACTTTACTTTGTCAGGGTTTTACTAAGACTGTTTTTCAGTTCAGTTATTTAATGGACCTTTGTTATTTCTCTTAACCCCCAAATTGGATGGATTTCTTTTTTCTCCCCTACTTGTACTGTCATTACTAAGGTTTCACTCACAAATGTTTGCTGCATTCATTTTAGAAACCAGCTTTACATATTTATTACCAATTATATCTTATCTGGGTAACTATTTTTTTCCCCTTTTCTAACATGTATAAGCCCTATTTAACTAATTTACCCACTCATTATTAGCTCAGTTCCACTATGTTAATAATGCAGTCTATGATCTACAGTTACATTCATTATGTTATAGTGAATTATAAGATTCATTATAAGATTCTGTATTCATTCAATGTATATGTAGTCATTATAAGGTTCTGAATATGTATGTTTATTACATAAAATTTTATAAATATAAGATCATGAGCTTTGCAATCAGGCAGATCTAGATTCAGATCCAGCCTTGAACACTCTGAGACCTTGGGCAAAGTAGTTAGCTACCTATAATTCAGTTCTCTCATCATCAGCAAAATGGAAGTAACTCCCTTAGTGTAAAATAGGGCTATGGTATAATGTGTATAAAAGTATCAATGTATGCTAAAATGCCTACAAATAATGCCCAGTATACTACATGGAAAAAACGTTAATTAACTTCCTCTCTCCTCCTGTTTCAAGAATTAAGAGCAATAAAGGCTGGGCTCCTTAATTTAAGTATTATTAAATTCCCTTAAGTTAAATAAATATGGACCACAAGCTTTGGATGTTCATATACTCTGACCCAGTATTTTCACTTTGGGAATCTATCTTAATGAAATAAGCTAAAATACAGAAACTGTTTTATGTACAAGGATATTCATTGTAGTGTTTCTTATAACTGCAAAAAAAGTTAGAAACTTGCTCACTGTCCAACAGAAAAATGTTTAATTATAAGAGATCATACAAAAGTTATGTGGTTATTTAAAAAGATGCTGACAAAATAATTTAATAGCATGAGAAAAGCAGAATGTAAAATTATTCATACAGTAGCCTAAAATGTGTAAAAATCAACTAAGGAAAAAAACAATGAAAGGAAATGCACCAAAGAGTTTAAAAGCAGTTATCTCATAATCCTGATGTTAGTGATTATTATTTTACGGCTGTTTTCTATATAGTTTTCTAAAATACCGACAATCATGATCATGACAATGATAATAGCAATTATTATTTATGGAGTGTTTACTACATGCCAGGCCCAATTCTATGAGCTTACTGTATTAACTCATTTACTCCTCATAACACTAAGAGATGAGGAAACACAGGCACAGTGAGATTAAATATCTTGCCCATGGTCACACAGGTAATTCTGGAAGGTGCCAATATTTGAATCCAAGAAGTCTGGCTGTAGAGCTCCTGTTCCTAACTGCTATGCTACCTGAAAAGAATTGCTTTCTTTTCAAATTTTAACCATTTAAAAAGGCCTATGTCAATACAAAGCTTCTGGTCTCAGTTATCAGCTTTCTTTCAGCTTTCATTCAGTTCTGAGTTCAAATTCTTGCTCTTTGATTGGGTGCCATTTTGAAGTAAGATGCCATCATTTCTGTATGGGTTCTATCAACTCCAGAATATTTGAAGACAAATTTACACCCTTCTTTCCTGTCCCAATTGAGATTCTGGAACTCTCACATTCTTATTACACCTACTGACAGTACTTCCAAGAATTCTAGTAAGGAAGTCTTGAAGCAACCAAATGTGGCTTCTAGAAACTCTCTCACAGACTAACATCCATCCATATATTAATAACTAAAAATCTATAGTTATCGCCCTTGCAAACATGTCTTCCATTGTAAAGTTACCCCACCCCCACCCCTGCCAACAACCCAGGAGACCACCCTCGCCTGCCAACACACACTTGGTATCTATCATGGTACTAGCTGAATGGGACTAAGAAAGATCCCCAACATCTGAGGAAGTTCACTGTCTCTGATTCTTCCTTTTTGAAGGTGGCATTATTCTCAATTGTTTTTGAAAGCTTAATCAGTTAATCGCTGATTCTCAGCTTTCTTACCCCTTTCCAGACAAACCAAATTGGGTTTTTTTGGGGGGAGGGGAACAAGAACTTTTTGGCAACAATGTGTATTCAAATATCAATCCCAGGAAGAAATATTCGTAATTTATACCCTGCACAATAAAAATAACTCCCACTTACTGCTGTGCTCCTCTGTAATTTATATTTAATGAATTTTTTCATTACATATGCCACTTGATTTGGCTTCCTTCATAACCAAATTTCTTTTCTTAAAATATTTGCAGAATCCAACATGGTTAAACGCAAGCAATTCTTCTAAATATAGTACATTTACATTTCAATGCAGTTCATTTATAGTATTTAGAAAAATTAAGTTCATGTAATGGCTTTAACATTATAAGAAGAAAAACGAGTCATAAAAAAATGACTACAATAACAAGTGTTGATAATGAAAATATTTACAACCAGAATCATATATATTTTTATCAAAATCTTATCCTGCTCACAATACATAATGGTAATAAGCTTGATTATTTTAAAAGATTTTTATAGACTAAAATAATCAGTGGGAAGAATTTAATAAATCCCCAAACACCTAGGAAAAAGATGTAACCACATCAAGACTGATTGGGGGGGGGGGGGCCTTTTGCGAAAAAGAAAATGGAGCACTAATAGTTCACTAGACTCATTAAATTAGATGAAGTAAAAAACCACACTGCCTAACTGTTACACATTTACTCATTATATATGTCAGGGAGTAAAACAAAACAAAACAAAACAAAACAAAATCCCTGCACTTTCAAACTAATATTTCTCTTTTGCAGTTAGAAGTTTTTAAGTTGGTGGAGTCACTCTCTAAAAATGGGGTGCAGGGCAGGGTAAAAGTGGCAAACAGAATCATTTCCCAAAATACTGAATCCTCCCCTGCTTAACTATAACTTACTTACCATTTTAATATGAAAGCTTAGATATAATAGGGAAACAATACAAAAGGAACGTTTGTTATTCTAAAAATGATTACATCAGGACAGCCATTTTACCACCTTATGTTTCTGAATATCTATTATGCAACACAACTTGTATCTCAAAAACATCTTGTCTTTACAGCAGGCATGTACAACCTGCGGTCCAGTACGGCTTTGAATGCAGCCCAATCCAAATTCTTAGTATATGTGCTGCCAAAGAGAGCACCCAACACAAATTCTTAAAATTAATTTTTTTGCAACCTTTTATTAGCTCATCAGCTATTGTTAGTGTATTTTATGTATGGCCCAAGACAAGTCTTCCAATGTAGCCCAGGGAAGCCAAAAGGTTGGACACCGCTGAGTGAAAAAAAAGGGGAGGGGCTATTTATTTACTCACTCATCATTTATCACTATTTCAAAGCAGAACTGTTAATAAGCTTCTTCATACAACTGTCAAAATCAATTTGTGGATAGCCTCCAACTTTAAATTTCTACACTTACATCTGCTGATGGACCAAAATGATTAGTGACTGCTAGGACAACAGATCCAAATTGTAAGCAATCCTTGCAAAATCCAGCTGATTTTTAAAACTGTAAACAAATACCAGGCGATCATTTTTAAAGGAAGAACGCAGTTTCCAAAACAGGTTGGTTGTGGTAGCTGGTCTGCTCCTCAGCAGCTGTTCTCCTGTTGCATATTCGCGTGGGAGAAGTACAAAAGGGTAGAAGGGCACAAAACAAACCCACGCAAAACTGTTACAAACATTAAAATTATGTAAACATATCGTGAAACCAGGAGGCCCCAATGGGAAAGAACTGTCTAGAGAAAGCGATCAGTTAGTGGAGTGTGGAAGCGACAGTGTGTGCGGCCCGGGACTCTCTGGCTGAGGGGGCCGGGCGGGGCCAAAGACAGTCGGACCATCCGTGGCAGTGCCCAACAGTGCCCAGAACCGGCAGGAAGCAGCCGTCCCGGAGCAGCGACTGCGGCCCCCAAGGCCCCCAAACGCCGAGGTTTATTGGCAAGGGCAAAAGCTCCCCAGGAAGCTGACCCTCTCCTTCCCGTCGCCCTAACAGGCGTTAGGCCCCGACCTCGGACGCCTGGGAAGCTGCCTCCCGCCTCTTCCTTGTCCGGGTCCCGCAGGACTCCCGTGCCGGCAGCTGTTGGGCTTAGAACCGCGCAGCCGCCGCCGTCGCCTGACTTCAAACGGCCGGGCGGGGACCCGAAGGGCGGCGAGTTCCGCGCCTCTTCTGCGGCATGTCAGCTAGCTTTAGAACACCTTGCCTTCTTTCCCGCCCTCCAGTCCGGGGCCGCGCACCCTCACGCCACCTACCCGGTCCCACACCATCCCAGAGGCCTCAGACGCTCTGCCGAAGCGGCGATGCCTCCTGTCCGGGGCCTGTAATGGCTGCGGAACAAAGAGAATCTGTACTCGGGCAAGCGCTGGTACGATTGGCCAGGGGGCGGGGCCCACTGCGGGAACGTTCGGCGGCGGTCGCCTTGGCAACGGCGACGGGACAGGGAAAACCGCAGCCCGGGTCTGTCCAGCCAGCGGACCTGTGCCCCGCGGCTCGCGACAGCGGCTTCTAAGCCCGCGCTGCAGCCTTCGGCCTCCGGTCTCGGCCCGCCGCGGGGCTCACACGCTCGCGCCCCCCGCGGCCGGCGCGCTGGCCCGAGGCTCTGGCTCGGAGGAGGAGCTGCCGCGGACGCTGCTGTGCACCGTGAGGCCTCGACCAAAATGGCCCTGTAAGTGTGGTTGTCTAGGGGTTGTCAGGGCCCTCCTAGCATGATGACCCTAGCCTTTCCTAACTTCTGTACCCCAAGATAACCTCTAAAGTGACAGCCCTGCCCTGAGAGCCTATTTCACATCGAACATGCTGCATATTTCACAATAATACAGTTCCAACGTCTCTAGTAAAAACAGAAATGGCTTCAGTAGATAGATACGGGCAGACAGCTGCCTGCTAAATATTGCATGATAAGCTTTTGAGATATGCTGTATATAGCATATCAACTTCCATGTAGGTAACATTAAATGATTTTTTAAATTAAGTTTAATGTCTCCAGGTATTCATATAAAATTGTAGTTTCTTGCTCTTAGGAATAACATGCCCTCTTTTCCATAACCAGCCATCATCAGAAATTAAAATATCTTCTATTTTCTGAATGGAAAATAGTTAAAAATGGGAGTGGTAGACTTTTTTATACTCAGTTTTAATAATGGTAATGAAAAATAAACATCAGTTCCCTTCCTCCACATTACTCTTGTATATTAATTTACCATATATGAACATTCTAAATTTGCATAGCTAAATGAGCATTATTTCCTAAGATGATGATGCCTGTGATAATATTCTAACTCACACGATCAATGTGTGTAAAAATGCCAGTAGTTCTGAGTATCCTACTTGCAAGTGCTATATATATATATATTACGTTACGAAAATGTGTAGTAGTTGTTGCCTTCCAGGCATATTCTAGATAAAAGTATAGTACCAATACTAGAAAGTGTTTTTTATATATATTGCAACAGCTTATTTGTTAAACTTGTTAATAATTTTTATTTGCAGCAACAGTTATTTTGCAGAATCTCTAATTTATTCAACTTAAATTTTGAGAATAAAAGAATCATTTTTAACATTAGGAAAGTGAACATAGCAAGAAAAAAATATTTCAAACAACTAAAATACATATGATTTCAAACTTTTCTCATCTTAGTTTGATAGCAAGTAGATACAGTAGTGAACGGCAAAAAAGAGCTCCCCACAAAATAGTAATAGATTATTAAGAAAGAAAAAAACTTATGTAAATCTTCTTATAGTTTAATATATCTGCAGGAAATTTATATTTATCTGGATAACAAATAGAAGTTATTTCTGCATTTGAAAAGCTCTATCTTGGAATAGGGAGTCTTGATCTATATAAATCAGGTGATGTGTGGTATCTGCATTTTACTTGGTTAAAGAAAAATAAGAAGAATATTTTCCAAATGTAAAGGATTAGAAAATAATGACTGATGTAAGGACCTACTGACTAAGTAATTAGTAAGTAAGTCACCTGATTAATAGTTTGAAAATAATTGAGATAAACTGAAAACAAGTGAAGTACTATTTATCATATGTAAGAGGATTTATTGGCCAAAATATTTTGAGAGTAAAATTTATCAAATTGTGATATTGAAATTAGGGAAATCAAATATTTATTCTTTTATAAAACTTAAATGAAAAACAATCCAATTAAAAAAATGGACAGAGGACCTGAGCAGATATTTCTCCCATGAAGACATACAAACAGCCAACAGGTAGATGAAAAAATGCTCACCTTCACTAGCTATTAGGGAAATGCAAATCAAAACCGCAATGCAATACCCCCTCACACCTATTAGAATACCTATAATCAACAAGATAAGGAACAACAACAAGTGCAAGGAAGAGAAAGGAACCCTTGCACACTGCTGGTGGGAATGCAAATTGGTACAACTGCTGTGGAGAACAGTATGGAGAGTCCTCAAAAAACTAAGAATAAGCAAAAAAAAAAAAAACAAAAAACTAAGAATAGAGTTGCCATATAACCCACTAATCCCGCGTCTGGGTATCTACCCCCCAAACTTGAAAACCTCAGTCCTCAAAGACTTATGTAACCCCCCATGTTCATTGCAGCACTATTTACAGTGCCCAAGTCATGGAAACAGCCAAAGTGTTCTCTGATAGATGACTGGATAAAAAAGTTGTGGTACATTTACACAATGGAATACTACTCAGTTATAAGAAAAGATGAAGTGGGGCCATATCTGACAACATGGATGGACCTTGAGACCATTATGCAAAGTGAAATAAGCCAGACAGAGAAAAACAAGAACTACATGATTCCACTTGTGTGTGGAACATAAATTTGAAAGCAACAAAGAAACAAAAACTCATGGACACAGTCAATAGTTTAGTAGTTATCAGAGGGTAAGGTGGGAGGGGTAGGGGAAAAGGGACAGAGACTCAAATATATGGTGATGGAGAGAACTGACTCTGGATGATGAACACATAATACAACGTATAGATGATGTATTGTAGAATTGTACACCTGGAACCTAGGTAATTTTTACTAACCAACATCATTCCAATAAATTTAACAATAAGAAAAAAACAACAGAGAACTGTTGAAAGTTACACTTTAAAAAACTTCATTGACAGTAAATTTAAATTTTAGTCTAAGATAGTTCTGCATTGAATAAAGACATGCTGAAACATGTAACCTTTTTGTCTCCATGTTAAATTAATAATACATGTTTAAACAGTAAATCTTACCATTAACAAGGATTTATTAATACAGAAGTTATTTAACAACACTTATTTTATTTCACTTTTTCTGTTATTTGTTTTCTATTTCTATACTTAGCACATAAAGTAGCAGCTACCCAGAAGGGTTTTCTCTTTATACCCAAATACAGTACAGCAATGCTCATCTGGTAAAACTTTGAAGAACTGTTGGTATATTTAAATAACATTTACTGAAATTAAAAATGGTAAATAAACTTTTATGTTAACCTCAAAATCTATTATAGATATCATATATTTTAAATTTCTGGGTTAAAAATTTTTTCCTAGGTGAAAATATTGACCAAGATAAAGATTAACGAGTAATAGAAGTTACAAAATAACATTAAGGAAGAAAACATACCTATGTGCTTTCACCTTGGAAGGGAAAGATGCTTACTCTTTCAGATGTAGCATTGTTAAAACAAGCGTGGAGCTGGGAGGCAGAGAGGACCTGTATGTTGTTGCCAGCTTTACCACTTATGTGTACTCTCAGTTCAGTCATTCCCAGCTTTACTTTCCTTGTCTTAAACAGGATTAAATGAGATTAAGTATGTTAGCTTATGAGCAGAGTGCCTGGCAGATAGTTAGAGGGCAATAAAGGATAGTATTATTAGATATTAATACATATAAAACAGATGTTTGACAAAGGGGAGTGGATATTGAAAAAAATATAGACCTGAAAATGCAAAATTGTTAAATAAATATCTTTAATGGACAACTGTTAGTGAGTATATAGAAACTCAGAGAAATGAAACAATCTTCTACATACAGGCAAACTTCTAAAATAGAATACTTCTAAGAAATGTTTCCATCTTATACCTCTGAAAAGATGTAGGAATTCTCATTATATTCTTTAACACTAGACAGTTTGAGGAGTTGCCTCCCATTGAAACATCCTCAGATTGCCATTAAAGAAAAAAACATTTAAAAAGATTATTTAGAAGAATTTAATTCAAACTTTGAAAGAGGGCAGTTATTGTCAATATTCAGAAATATGTAAATAAACTATAGGCATTTCTTATTGAACGCAAACCCAATATATAGTTCGAATGTACAAAAAAAAAGGAATTATTAACTGGGAAAGGATAAACTTCAAAGTTACTTTAAATATTTATTTCATCTAGTGATTAGAATATGGTTCTAGCTATAAGAAGTTCTACTTAGACATCAACTTCTGGGAAGATGGAGTAGACCTACTTTTCCCTATTCCTTCAACAAAGTACAACTAAAACCCCTGAACATTACATATGAAACAAATATAAGGAGACTCTGAAAGGTGGAGAGAAGACAGATCAGCTAGGGCCCTTGAGACCCAAGAAAGAACGTGGTTAATTCCCTGGGTTTTCTTGTCTCCTCATAAATCCCAGACTTGAAACTGAAGAAGCTGGCAATATGGAAATGTTAATGGTGCAGACAAAAACAAACAAACAAAACACACAGACATACAACAAAAACAAAAAAGGACAAACCTCAACAAAATACTGCTCTCTCTAGCTGATGGACCAGGAAAGGAGCAGTATAGCAGACAGGAAACATTTAGACAATAACTGTTCTACTCCAGCCAAAAACTACAGCAAAAAAATTGAAACCCCCTCACCTCCGCTGAGAGTGGGAGAAAATATTTGCCAACCATATATCTGATGGGAGAAAGTATTTGCAACGGCCTAGTGGAGAGTGGAGGCTTCCAACCTTAACAAAGTTGTAGCAAGGTTCTCTAACCCCTCCTCCCCTCCTCTGCTGCCAGAGAAAATTAAGTAGGGTTAAGGAGGCAGGACTTTAATCTCCATTGGCCAATAGTGAGGGGCCTTCCATCTTGGGTCTTAGTGAAAGCCATCTGGAGAACTTGGACTTCTCCCCCAACCTTGCAGTAATGAGGTGCCTGCTTTCCACCCTCAATTCCTCTTCTAGTGCTTGTGTTAGAAAAAGCCAGCTAAAACAGAAGATTTAAGTAAGATCTCAAGTCTCATAACATGATACCCCAAATGTATATGTTTCAATTAAAAATTACTCATCATATCAAAACATGTAGATCTCAAACTGTATAAAAATGACAATAGATGACAAAACCAGAATGACAGAGATGTTAGAATTATCTGACAAAGATGTTAAAGCAGACATAAAATGAACAATTAAACACTTGATACAAAGAGAAAAAAAGAAAGTCTCAGCAAAGAAATGTAAGATGAAGAATAAAGTTTAGAATTAAAAAAACAAAAAAACAAATAAATAAAACTAAGTGGATGAATTCAGCAATACAATGGAGGGGACAGAGGAAAGAATCAGTAAACTTGTAGATAAAACATTAGAAATTACCCAATCTAACAATAGAGAAAAAGTTAAGTGACAAAAGATCTAACATTCATGTCATCAGAATCCTGGAAGGAGAAAAGTAAGAGGGTGAGACTAAAAAGTACTCAAAGAAATGATGGCTGAAAACTTCTGAAATTTGACAAAAGACATAAACTTACAGATTTAAGAAGTTGAGAGAATTCTCAACAAAAGTGCCAAAATTAAATGGGGAAAGACAGTTTTCAACAAATAATGCTGGAACAACTGAGTATCTACATACGAAAGAATAAAGTTGAACCACTACCTCATATCATGTAAAAATTAACTCAAAGTGTATCATCATAGAGGTAAATGTAAGATCTAAAGCTCTTAAATTCTCAGAAGAAGAAAACGTGGAAGTAAATCCTTGTGATTTTGAGTTTGGAAAAAATTTCTTAAATATGACACCAAAAGCACAAGTAATAAAAGAAAAAAACTAGATAAATTGGATTTCATCAAAATTTAAAACTTGTGCTTTCAAGAAGCCATCATAAAGAAAGTACAAAGACTACCCATAGAGTGGGAGAAAATATCTGCAAATCACATAACTGATAAGAGACTTGTATCCTGAAAAAAAGAACTCATACATCTTAATAATAAAAAGATGGGTAAAGGATCTGTGTAGACATTTCTTTAAAGAAGATGGACAAATGGCCAATCAGCATATTTGATGCTCAATATCGTTAGCTATTGGTGAAATGCAAATCAAAACAATGAGATACCACTTCACACCCATTAGGATAACTATAAGAAGGAGAGTAACACGTAATAACAAGTATTGGCAAGGATGTGGAGAAATTAGAACTCCCATATATTGCTAGTGGAGATATAAAATGCTACAGCTACTTAGAAAACAGTTTGGCATCTCTTCAAACAATTAAACAGAGTTACCATCTAGCTATTACATTCCTAATGGAAATGAAAACATATGTCTAACATAAAACTTATGCACAAATGTTCATAGCAGCATAATTTGTAAAAGCCAAAAAGTGGAAACAGGGGGTTTTCTGTAGTGGCTAGGTTTCTGCGCTTTTGCCGCCACGGCCTGGGTTCGCTTCCTGGTCAGGGAACCAACCAGGAAAAAAAATAAAGTGGAAACAACACAAATGTCCATCAATTGATGAATGAATAAATAAAATAGAGTATATCCATACAATGGAATATTAATTGCTACTAAAAAGGAATAAAGTGCTAATACATGCTACAGTATGAATCTTGAAAACATGGCAAGTAAAAAAAGCCAGTTATAAAAGACCACATATTGTAGCATATACATGAAATATCCAGAATAGGGAAATGTACAGGGACAGAAAGTAGATTACTGGTTTTTAAGGATTGGAAGACAAATAGTGACTACCAGTAGGTATAAGGTTTTTTTTTTGGGGGGGGGGTAATGAAAGTAGCCTAAAATTAGATAATAGAGGTTGCACAACCCTGTGAATGTACTAAAAAATTACTTCATGTTAAACTTTAAAAGGATGAACTTTATGGCATATAAATTACATATATTTCAATAAACTTGTTATTAAAAAAAGTAAAGAAGACAAATGAAACTCCAATTGGATTACCCCAAAGAAATCCATGACAGAACACTTAGTTCAACTTCTGAAAACAAAACAAAGCAAAACAAAACAAAAGCTTTGAAACCAGAGAGCAAGAAATGACACCTCACCTATAAAGAAAAAACAGGTAGAATGACAGTAGATTTCACATCAGAAATGGTGAGAGCGAAAGGAAGGTTTTGAAAATACTATAGTTTTCAAATATTGGAAATATAGAACTAGCAACCTAGAATCCTATATCCAGCAAAAATATCCTTTAGGAATGAGGGGGAAACCATGACATTATCAGGTGAAGGAAAACTAAGATTTTGTTTTTAGCAACCTTTTCATTAAAAGAATGGCTACTTCTCTAAACAGAAAGGACATTATAAATGAAAGAAAGTAAGAACATTGGGAAAGAAGAAAGAACAGGTTAAACAAAATATAGATAAATATTATCTGTCACCCTTCTCCTCCTGAGTCTTCAAATTATGTTTGATGGTTGGTTAATGCAAAAATTATAACATTGTTTGGTGTGATTCTAAGTGAAGGAAGAAATATTTAAGACAAATATTATTAAATGGAGAAGGTAAAAAGAAGATAAGGTTTCTACACTTCACTTGAACTAGTAAAATGACAAAGGATAAGATATACATATAAAATATATATTATATGCATATATATGTAACTAAAACATGTATTATGAAAAACATAATACATAACTATATGTTAACATATAGTTATGTGTTAAATGTATTATAAAATATAATGCCTATTCCAACCAGTAAAAATGTTATGCAAATAGATACACTCAAAAGCATTATAAATAAATCAATATGGAATTCAAAAAATGTACATCTAACCCACAGAAGGCAGGAAAAATAGAACTAAAAAGCAGAACAGATGGAAAACAAAAAGTAATGCAACAGACTTAAGCCCTAACATATTAGTAATTACCTTCAACATAAATGGTCTAAAAACATCATTGTATTTTGATTGCAGAGTGGATTAAAAAACATGGCCCCTGTTTATGCTGATGATAAGAAACTCACTTCAAATATAATGATATAAACAGTTTGAAAGTAAAAGGAAATAATAAAGAGCAGAATTGACTGAAATTGAAAACAGAAAAACAATAGAGAAAAACCAATGAAACAAAAAACTTCCTGGGGGAAACAATCCTGACAAACCCTTAGCAAGGCTGAAAAAGATAGAAGACACAAATTAAGAAACTCAGGAATGAAATGGGCTATCACCCCAGAGCATCCAGACATTACAAGGATGGTAATGGAATATTATGAACAACTTGGCACATAAATTTGACATTTTAGGTGAAATGTACCAATTCCTTGAATGACACAAATTACCATAACTCACCCAACATGAATAGATTATCTGAATAGCCCTATTAAGGAAATCAAATCCATAATTTAAAATCTCCTGCCAAATAAATCTCCAGGACAAAATGGTTTCACTGGAGAATTCTACCGAACTTTTAAAGAATTAATACCAATTAGACATAATCTCTCCAGAAAAATAGAAGATGTGGGAATACTTCCCAAGTCATTTTATGTAGCTACTTTTATCCTGATACCCAAATCAGACAAAGACAGTATAAAAAAGTTAAAACTACAAACTATCTCATAGACTTAAACATAGACTCAGCATAGACTCAACAATTCTTAAAATACTAGCAAATAAAATTCAGCAATATATACACAGAACTATAATCCATGACCAAGTGAGATTTATGCCAGGGATGCAAGGCTGATTCAATATTCAAAAACAAGTCAAATCATTAGCCATTGAGAAATGCAAATTAAACCACAAGAGATATTACTAAACACTATCTGAATGGCCGAAATAAAAAATAATCAACACCACCAATATCTAGCGAGGATTCAAAGAAGCTGAATCACACACACATTGCTGTTGGGAATATAAGCTGGTACAGCCACTCTGCAAAACAATTTGGCACTTTCTTAAAAAAACTAAACATGCGACTACCATACGACCCAGCAATTACACCCTTGAGCATTTATCCCAGAGAAATGGAAACTTAACTTTCACACAAAACCTGTACATGAATGTATATAGCAGCTTTATTTGTAATAGCCCCAAATTGGAAACAATCCTAGTGTTCTTCAGTAGAGGAATAGTAGAGAAACTAATGTATCCATACCATGAACTACTCCTCAACAATAAAAAGAAACGAACTACTGATACATACAACCTGGATGAATCTCCAGGGAATGATGAGTGCAAAAAGCTAATCCATGGTTTCTCCTAGTAAAAGCCATTCCCTCTGCTTGATCTCCTCTAGCTTTCTCTCTCATAAATCTTCAAACTGTTCCTCTTCATCAGATACAAAACTTTTGCAGAATTAAACTGGATATGACTATAATATTTGTAAAGAGTTGTGGGGTCCTAAGTTAAGAAAGAATGCAAGACTCCATCAATTTTCTAAAGTCTTTTTAGGGTTGGAGGAAGAATGCATCTGCATGTCTTAAAAGCCTAAGAAATAGAACATCCTATCAAGTGATCCACCAGAGTAAGAGATGCAGTCTTCTGTGAATAGATCAGGGCTGCTTACTAAGTGGAGTTTGGGTGCCACATGAGCAATCTGCCATGTTATGAAATCCTTTTTATAAACTATACAGAGGGACCAATGCATTCCATCATTATTGGTGGGAGCACTCCAGTCAATGTCCTGGCCCAAAAGTTCTAGTCATTAGGCAGTCTCAAGCAAGCTAAAAATGAAATGTTCGTTAGGATTAGATTTAGCTACAAGTGACAGAAAACTCATCTCAAGATAGTAGTTTATCTTTAAGGTAAACATAGGCAGTTGGCAATTTGTCTGGAAGTTTCGTAATTATCAGAGATATAGGCTCTTCCATCTTGCTGCTTTCTTATCCTTAATATGAAGCTTCAGTCTCATGGTGCAGTATAAAGTCCCAGATTTCAGTTTAGCCTTTTATAACCAAATCCCAGCCATTGGGGAAAAGTTACACACACCACTTTCATTTGTCATTAGCTAGATAAAATTTTGTCACTTGTCACGTCACATACCTAGCTTAACACCTAGGCCTAACTCCAGTCCCAAAGAAAAGTGCTTCAGATTTTCCTCTCACTCCAATTCCAGGCCTGTTTTGCAGAAATTGAATTGTCATTCTTCTCAAAACCTCCCCAATGGCTTCCAATAACCCCTAGAATAAAAGTCATATCATAGCTCTGAAACTACATGATCTTGGCCCTTCCTTTCTTTCTAATCTCATCTTCTACTTGTCTGCTGCTTGCTGACTTGGCTCCAGTCATACTGTTCCTCAATGGTATGGAGCTCATCTCCACCTTAGGCTCTTCAGACTTGCTGTCTGGACTGTTGCCCACCCCCTCACCCGCTACCCCTACCCCAGGACTCAATACGACTTTCTCTCTTACCTTTTCAGACCTCGAATACCTGAATATCTTACCTCTTCAGATCTCAAATGTCCTGTTAGATAATCTTCAATCACCTTATTAAACCTGTATCATCTTGCCATGTTTAATTTTATTAATTCCATTTATCAGTATCTAGAACCATGTGCTCTGAAATTGTCCACCATCTCTTTAACTCCATTGGAGTGGGAACTTTGTCTTTCTTATTAACAATCATAATTTTAACATTAAGAACAATACCAGGTATTAGGTAGTTATTGAGTCCATGGATGAATGAATGAATGGATGGATGGATGGATGAATAGATGACTAGTCAGTGAAACTAGTCATTAGGAAAATCTAACTCCCTAGCTTTGTTTCCATGCTGCTCACTAAGCAACTTGCTGATTATAATTTAGTTTCCTATATAAATTTGATTACTGGAGAAAAAAAACATTCTAGTCATGTTTGGACATTGACTGACACTCTGGTTCTTATGCATATGTTTCCCCACATTTGGTTAATGGGAATTGGCTCCTAAGAGGCAGGTCTGCCTTTGGGTTTAGAGTCTTGCCAAGTGACCCCTGATCTTGCTGGGCCCTTCTCTGGAACAGCAGTAAGGGAGCCAACCTTGGACCTGGGTAACCCTATCAAAGTAAAGGCCCTGTACGAGGCTCTGTTTGGAATAGCTCTACTCCGTGTAACAGTTCTAGGTTTATTTTTCTCTTTGACTTACGATGCTATTAAGGAACACATCTATCAAGTGACACATATTACCAATTTACCATGTAATCCCCCTCCTAGTGCACCATCACAATACAACTTTGATTTCCTTTATTTAAGAAATTGTGAACTTGGAGGTTAAAAGCAAAGCTTTATTGACAGGCATATTTACATTCAAGTCCTGAAGATACCATTTTGGAGATTTCAATCGACCTTTGGAATCTTTGGTTTCCTCATCTGTATGGTGAGAAGAATAGTAGTACCCACCTATTAGGGTTGTTGAAAAGGTTAAAAGAGACTGTGCTTGTAAAGGATTTGTCACGGTGCTTAGTACAAAGTAAACAATAAATGCGAGCTGCTATTATTATTATTATTATTATTATTATTGCTTGGAATGAGTAATAATTTTTGCCACATGAACTGAAAATAATGCTGCTTCTGCTAACACTATTAACAGTGTAACAGAAGAATGCAAACATTTTCTTTATGATTGTTTCTGTTTTGATACATTCTTGAGTGTTTGTGTTATACTCTATCAACAATAAAGATGTGTTGGGCAGGTGGTCTACTTGCAACAAGGCAGAAGTAGTGGCAATACTTAACTGAGAATGGTACCTAAACGGATCGCAGATCCAGCTCTTTTATGGAGTGCATAGAAGAAAAAGACTGAGTTAGTCTTATCTCTTAGAGGATATTAACCAGTTAGAAAACAGTTTTCTTCTATTGCCTGCATTTGGCCTCCCCTCCCCTCCCCCTTGAGTTATTTTTCTTCAGTTTATTTTTGTTTCTCTGCCTTTCATTTTGGAGTTTTCCTTAAATGTATGGTAAGACTTGGTTCTCCATTCAGACATTTAGGAGTAAGGGATTGGGAAGTGAACTGGAAGCTCTGTTGTGATGGAGGAAATTGTGGACAGGTAGGCAGCTCCATAGTGCCATGGGCACTGAGACAACATTTGTGTTGACACCTTTTTTGATGTCTTGATTGGGAGGAATAAGTAGGGTTCCTCGTGTTTGAGGACTTGGAAAGGGTTATGAGTGTGGAGGTGGAAGGTCTCATTGTCCATTGTGCCTAACTCTGAGTAGTTCCTTACTTTCATTTTGGTGCCTTATTCCTCCCTTCTGCTGTGCCTGGGTCCTTTTTGGTTCAATTACTATAGGCAATAACCCTCTCATTCTCCTAAAGTGAGAGAAGGGTAGTTATCTGGCTTCACAGGGTAGGGTTCCAGTGTTCCTTTTAACTGGTTCTCCTGTTGCCATTCCCACTTTGCTTCTCTGCCTTTCTCAGTACCTGCAATTCCTAAGTCCTTCCTAGGTTCTGTGGAGAAAATCACCTTGCTTTAGTGTGGTCTTAGGCATTTAGATTTCTGGTTTCTCTGCTCTTAGAAGCCAGTTTTCACTTCATCTGCTTTCCATCTTCACAAATTTAACATTCCTTATCTGCTCTAATGTCTTTCCAGCTTTCTTTGTTCTTGTGGATTTATACCTCAAAAATATTTTCCTTCAGTGTCATTTTCAGGAGATTTCAGAAAAGAGAGAAAAACATGTCTAATAGGTTAAACCAGAATTTTTGACCCTACTTTTAAAAAGTAGCTGTTAGATGACATACTGAACATGGCTTCATTTTTAATTTTGAGTAAGAATGCAAGTATTTCAATGTATGTAATTTTAAGTCAGTAGGTTAGCAACTGAGAATTAAATATTTAAAAATTAAATTTAGGTTTAATTCCACTGATGTATTAGGAGTCAGTGTTCTAATTTTATTATGGCCCATAGGGAATTACATGAAATTGATCCACATAAATTGCCATGTAATTTTTCATGTTTTGTATATTAATGAAAATTCTTCACAAAATTAATTTACAAATTAATCAGAAGCTTTTATAGAACAAAGACATTGTGTACGGAAAGATTGATATTTTTAAACACAGAATGTTATAGCAAAATTTACAGATTAAATACATGTGCATATCTTTTAAAATCATGCCTGGAGACAGAAAGTAGGGAAAGTCTTTTTCTAACTTTTAACTTCTACACCAGAAATTCTGGGGTCATACTATCCAGGCATCCAAAGCATTGCACCAAACCACCAGGGTTTTCTCCTGTAAAGATACTTATTCATAACTTTTAAAGCAATAAAAGATTTACTTACGACATTTTCCCATGGGGCTCTGAAGTTACATGTATGCTGGACTGGCTCCTTTTTTTCTTCCCTTCCTCTACATTTTTAGTTCAATTTTCAGCTGCATCTCTTAGCTATAACTTTGCTTTGTTCTGGTATTCACTGTTGTTATTCCTTTAAGATCACTAGATTGGCAGTTTGTCAAAAGATTCTGTGTATTATGCTTTTCCTAGCACCCTGTCAGGGAAGATATAAAGAATTCTAAAATGAGGCCTGTCTCCTCTCTAGTGGGCCCGAAGTGGAAATGGTCATTTGGATTTGCTTGGCCTGTACTGGTAATGATTGTACAGTCAGAGAAATGAATTTTAAGGTCTGAAAGCTCTTCCTCCACTTCAGAGGACTGTGTTGCCTGTGGTGGAAAACATCTCATGGTCCCTAAGGACCAAACAGAAGGAAGGATTTCTCACCTTGGCATTAGATTTTTCTGAAGCGATGCATAGTCATATAAACTAGAAAGAAAAATCATTAAGGAATTTTATTATGAAGAACATATAAGCTGATAAGATAGCTAAAAAAATCAAAACAAAGGAAAATTTCAGTAATAATTGTGGATATATTAATTTATATTCCTTCATACCTTTTCCATTTCTTCATTAATCCCCTTTTTAAAATGCTGCTTGGTAATATTTTTGCTCAAATAATTTGTGTTCCTTCCTCAGAAGTATGTTCCAATACATGGCATACGTGATTACATTGTTATTATACAAGTGGATATAATACTGGAATTTAGGTTGTTGAGGGGGCAGAATGCCATCACATTGCTATTTTGATGATTTACCATGATTCCAGCGTATCTTAAGTTGTTTCGGGTCAAATGATTATTTCTCATTAAGTATCTCACATCTTTTATTTTTTCCTCACAATTAATGATTTTAGCAGATGAAGTTAAGGCCCACTCTACAGGTGCAGTACATACACGGGCATTTACATTACTATATGTATGTGTATAGTGTACTGATCTGTGTCTATAGAGTTGTCTTTTACAGGAATCTATAATACTATGCAGCAGAATCTAAAGGAGAAGGGCTCAGAAGTGAAAGAAACAATGTGAAAATATCTCTAAGTCATACAGGTCACTTTTAGCTGGAGCAAGTACATTTTTTACTAATGGAAAAATTTCAGTTTAAAAGAAAGGAGTAATGTGAGCAGATAACTACAGACAGTATTACAGAACTCACAGGTACTGACAGGTCTAGAGAGAAGTAATCATCAGGCAGGGAGATTATCTGAAGATAAGAGATTTCAATTTATTTGGACAGAAGTTGTGCTACTTTAGATTTTTTTGAGGTGGGGGAAGGGACAGAAGGGAAGGCAACAAAACCAGATCCTGACCAGCTAAGGTAAACAAAAGAACTTATTGAAATACACTGGGGTGTTTCTTAAAGAATTGTTGAGAAATCTACTCTAGGGATAGGAATACAGATTGTCTATGAACACCAGCAATGCCAGATTCTCTGCTTGCCTCTGTTTCTGTGTAGAGTAATTCTTTGGAATCATGATGTAGCATTAAATATTGAGAACCTAAAAATATAAATGCCCTTTACAATGAAGATTCATCTTAAGACAAGATTTTGCCATTAATAGTAATTATCATCTAGAATGCTTACTTCATTCCAGGCAATTTTCTAAGTGCTTTACATGTATTAACTGATTTATCTTCGTAGCATAGCAGTCACATGAAGTGGGTATTTTTCTTATCCCCATGTCACAAATGAAGAAACTGAGGAACACCACAGTTAAATAAATTGCTTAAGATCATGTGGTTGGCCAGTGGCAGAGCTGAGATTTGAAGCAGCACAATTGCTGCATCATGCTGCTTCCATGGAAGAAAAAAGTTCTCTATACAAAGGTGCTTGTAGTATCATCATTTATAATGTTAAAAATAATTGGGGGAAAATTACATGTTCTGCAGGGCAAATGGTTAAATATAGTACATTCATTCAATAGGTAATTGTTCAACTAGAGATGTTCAGAACTTCTGTTTTCCCAGGGTGCAATGGTACAGGCCACCAACTTCACAAAAGTATTACTTGTCCTTTTGCAAGCCTTCTCTATGTTCTTATGTCTTTGAGCCATTCATAAAGATCAGGACACCCTGTCCCAGTTGGGCACTCCATTATTTTCTGCTGCAGCAGCCCATGTCTCCACATATTATGTAATTAAATGGAGTGACTGTAGCTGGAGTGAAAGTTCTTTAGGAGTATAAATTATCAACTCTCCTGGATACTTCAGCCACATTTAATGAACTCATACATTTTTTTGACTTCATATATTCACCATTGTCACCTTACTCCAGAAAAACTGTTTTTTACTATAAATATGTTAACATAGTTATCAATGTACTTCTTAACCTTAAATGGTTGTGAAGATCTAAGTAGGATTTTGTGTTGTAAATGTTAGAAAAAGAAAATATTGAAAGTAATTTTTATTTATGCATAAACTAATTGAAATGAGAAAAACACAAATTAAGTATTTTAGCATGTCTCTTCATGTTTTCTCCTATTAATCACAAAAATAATATATCCCAATTTATTAGCTGTGTACTATGTGCCAGGAACTATGCTAAGCTCTCTACATAACTTACTGCTTTTAATCCTCTCAATAGCAGTAAAGTAGGTATTATTTATTATTATGATTTCATAGATGAGAATCCAGAAGCTTAGAAAAGTTGCATAACTTGCCCCAGGTCACACAATTTATAAATGGAAGAGTCGGGACTTAAACCTAGGTCTGTCTGAATCCAGAGATTAAGCTACTGAACACACTGATACTATCTTTTCTTCCTCTTCTTTTCCAAAAAATGAATTTAGAGTTACTTTCTCTAATGTTTAGCTCTATGATAAACTTCTAACTCTGTGGTTACAAATAATATTATAACCAGTTGCCTTGGAAATGAAGGGGGAATCATAAAACTAGAAGGGGCTTACAATATTGAATATGAAAATAAGTGAAGTTAAGGAAGTTCTTTGAAGAAAACCTTGCTGTAATGACAAAACAAAGAAGAAAAACCATGTTAGGAAATGTAAAAGTGGAATACAGAAAACCCTGTCAACAAATGTGCGTATGTTTTATAAATATATTCCTTAAAAAGGAATATTGTGTACAGTAAGTGTGAATGCCAGTAGGGAATGAAATTTTGGAATTATTTAAGTATGTACTGATTTCAACTGCAACTTTTTTTTCAGAAGCATCACTTTTTGTTTTTCTACTGCTCAACATAAAAAGTACCTTATTTTGCTGAGTATAATGCACTCCCATGTTTTTGGCCCAACTTTCAAGAAAAAAATCTTTCATTTTAATTTTTTAATTCAAGTTTTTATTTGTTTATATTTAGTTAGTTTTTGTATATAAAGGAATTTTAACATTTATTTTTTAACATATTATGGTACAAAACATTTTATGTAGCAAAAACTGGTTATCATATTTCACGGTACTATTTTGCGTACAGATATCATTATTGATTTCTAGAGTTACACTTTTAACTTGTAAGCATAAATAAAAGAATTAAAAATATTTATATAGATAACAGAATTAGTACTTCCCATGTATAATGTGCATCCTAGTTTTCCCTCACAAATTTGGGCAAAAGAGTGCGCATTATACACTGCAAAATACAGTATAACCAACCATACATACAGAAACCTCACTCATACCAAAGACTGGTATTTTACTCAAAGACTGGCACCTGTTCAAGAGTAGTAAATTTTTGATACCATGAGTATTCCAATATTTCTCTTTTTCTTCCTTTCTGGTATTTTTGAACTAGAGAATAAGAGAAGTGCTTACAAATGTGGGAAAAGACTGATTATTCTGAAACCATGTAACAAGTAGCCACCATAATTGATTTTAAACCTGTTTTGTCAAACAACTTGCCTTGGTAAACACTTTTTACAGTTCAACCACTCTTTCAGTCTCTCGCTTCTGAAAGTCGGCCAATCAGGGACTGACTCACTCCAATAGCATGCTTCTGAGTGGTACCCAACCAACCATAGTCTTACCTGAGTAACCATGCTTTCATAGATGATGTCAACCCACTCACACCTCTGAGAGTCCACCAAATCCTGGACTTCATGCTTCCCAAAACCTTACATGAGATTCGCAGTTTGCTCTGCTTGAAAAGGTTGTGTCTGACCAGCATCTCTTACTAATAACAAGCAATAAGTTAACTTTGTCTTTTTATTTCAGGTGTTGAGTGATGATCTCATTGGACAATTTTGGATTTTCCACAGAGGTTTTTTTAAAGACCATCATTTGGCAGCATTCCAAGGGGCCCTCAGGCCAACAGGTACACTCACTGGACACCTTGTGCCAAAATTCTATTTACTCTTTAGATATGTTGTCAAGTGAGTTGGTCTCAACAATAATCTGATCTCTGACTAGTTTCATTGAGTTCATGTTGCTCAATTTATTTTGTTATTCTAGTATTTGTAACCAATAGGCTTTGTTTAGGCCTAGATTGTATAGAACAATTAGACCTTTCAGCTTAGAGGCACACCATTTGGTAAATAATTGGATCTAGGTCTTTGTAACAACCAATTTGTACTTTTTAAACCCTCCCCTTTTATTCACTCATACCCCTGATACCCTTCACATCTGGCAACCATCCAAATGTTTTCTGTATCTGAGTTTGTTTCTGTTTTGTTTACTTCTTTAGATTTCACATGTAAGTGAAATCAAATTGCATCTATCTTTCTCTGTCTGACACTCTACTCAGCACAGTACCCTCCAAGTCTTTTAATTGGAGCTTTTAATCCATTTAAATTGAAGGTAATTGTTGATATGTAGCCATTGCCATTTTATTATTCATAATTTTGCTTTTTTTTTTTTCTATCTTGAAGTAGTCCCTCTAACATTCCTTGTAATACTGGTTTGGTGGTGATGAACTCCTTTAACTTTTTCTTGTCTGGGAAGCTCTTTAGTTGTCCTTTAATTTTGAATAATAGCCTTGCTGGGTAGAGTAACCTTGGTTGTAGGAACAATTTTATTTTCAATTGATACAATTGAAAGAGACATTGGTTGTTCTTGGAAAATGAATGATTGCACATAATTTTTGATAATTTAAAATTTTGACCAGGATCTTTCTGCTGATGCAATTGTTATTGGATTAAGAATATCTTATGGACTATGACAACAATTGGGGTACATTTCTGATAAATTATTCTGAAATAAAAATTTTAGTACCCATAGAGCTAATAATTCTCATGGAACAATTTTTCTAAAAATATTTCATTCTTCATACAAATCAGTTTTGTAAGTCAAAATTTAATTTTAAATGTGAACTTAAACAATAGCATTTTATTGCTTTCTCTGACATTTCTTCTAAGTTATGGAGATTGTATAAGAAACCAAATGTGGCTTCATGATTTGTATAAAATTTAAAATACTGGTTTATGGATTCTATCAACACATTTTCAACTACAAGGAACAATGATTTTTAAAATTATCTTTCATTAATAATTTGTTCATCCAAAGCTCCATATAAAAGTAGTGTACTCTTCTTTCAACTGCCACAATCTTTAAATTTATTTTCTATTTCTAAGTCTGGCTTTATGCTTTGCAATGTTGAAGCAGTTTTCAAACCTTAGATTCTAAACTCTTTAAAGGATTGTAATGACTTCCTGATGTGCTTTCTTGCAGTGTCCATTTGTATACACTTTAATTTCATAATAACCTAAGGACAAAGTTTACTCCCTATGACCTGGAAGTTTTTGTGCCAGCCTCCAGCCAGAGTTAGTATTTGTGTAGATGCCATCGTTGGGCTCCCAGAACTGATGGACACACCAGTGGCGCCCATGCACAGAACCCCTCCTTCTCCCCATGGTTGTGGTCAGTGTTGTACTGGTCGTTGCTTTTGCCTTACTGTCACCATCATTGTTGTCAATTTGGACCCAAATCCCTGCCTGGCAGCCTTGGTCAGGTTAAATATAATACTTTTGTATGCCTAAGGCCTTGAAAAGGTGAGAAAATAATAGAGAAGAGGAACTTGGAACGTTTATCTTCCTTATAAAATTATGTAAGAAATGTTTGCAGTCTCAAATGTGAGGGACCTTGGTAATTGAGATTTGTTAGCACCAGAAGGTCTAAGATCAAGGGGCACAGACACAGGGCTACAGATGTCATGAAAAACCTTAGCCGTGCCAGGGGACCCATGGGAATGAGCATGATTGTTTCCCAGATGTTCCAACGGCAGAATTAGTATTATAGATGACTGAGAATCTTCCAGAAGTGGTGATATATGAAGATGAGTGTGTTTGGAGCCAAACCTATCCAAAGGTGCATTTTTGGATACAAAGTAGAGATGAATAAATTTCTGTTGAACTAAATGTGTACTTCCTTTAGGCTATGCTGTCCTTTATTTCAAAATACTTAACCACGTTGAAGAAATGGGGGTTTACTTACATGTGTGCCAGCCATCTCTAGTACTTCTTAAAGACTCTGTAGGATGCATTCACCTTAAGTGCGAAATAGTTTGTTGTACTTTTTATAGTGGTACATTTAAAAATTTTTGTTAGGAAAACTTTTAAACATATGCAAAAGTAGAGAGAATACTGTAATGAACCCCTCCTTATGTATCCTATCCTTATTACCCAACTGCAGCAATTTTATTACTTTCATTCATACCTCCACCCACTTTCTTCAGCCTTACCTAGATTATTTTGAAACAAATCCCAGGCATTATAGTTTACCTGCAAATATTTCAATATGTATCTTTAAAAGACTAGGTATTATTATTTAATCTAAAATTTTAACAATAACTTTTAACGTTTTAGTTAAATTTCTCTATCTCCAATTTTTTTAGTTTGTTCAAAGCACTGTCCAAACAAGGTCCAAACACTGCTATTAGTTGGTATCCCACTATAGTCCCTTTTAGTGTATAATTGCCCTACCTCCCTTTTTTCTGCTTTGCAATTTATTTGTTGAAGAAACTGGGCCTTTTTGTCCTGTAGACTTATCTATGGTCTGGAATTTGTTCCTTGTATCCCCAAGGTCCTGTTTAATATGTTCTGCTCTTCCTTGTAGTATTTCTGTAACCTGGTATTTAAATATAGGGGCTTGAGAGATTTACGTGTGATTTTTTGGCATATGGCTTCTTTATAGGTGGTCATGGGTACTTCTATCTGGACACAATAATGCCCTCTTTTTTGTGATGTTAGCAGCTATTAATAATCTTTCTCAGATCCATTATTTCATGAGGGTTTACAAATTTATTGTATTTAGATTATATCATTCTTTACTTAACAGCTGGCCTATTTCTACAAAGAGAAACTTCTCTGTGTAAAAGATGTTTATTGTAGTCCGAAGTGTGATATGCATAAAAAAAATAAGACTTATGTTTGATTCGTTCCCTGTATTTACCAGTTTTCAAAATAATGAATCGTTTCTCCAGCATCCTCCAAATGTGACCAATGAGGTTTTTTTTAAAGTATCATTGAAAATTTCTGGATTTAAACTTATTCAATGTGTTTACACCTTATTGATGCTCAAATTGTCCTATCTTTGGCTAGTGGGAGCTTCTTTAAATTGGTTCTTGAGTTTTTTTGTAGCTTCCTTGCTTGTGGTGTGATGTAATATTCCAGCTTCATCTGGTACATTTTCTGCCCCAGGCCTGAAATTAGCTGTTTCACCAAGGAGCTCTGTGTTCTTTAGTGAAAATGTTATTTTGGAAATGCAATTAGGTTTCTAGTCTTTTTCAGTGGACAGAACTAGGAAAAAAATATTTTAAGATAAAATACATAATAAATTCATAGTGATACTTGTGATTGAAATTTAGGATTGCAGAGTTTTTATTTAACATTATTGGTATTGCATCACTTGTATCTCCTTTCTCCCATGGTGAACTTGGTTGGTTCCCAAGGACACCAACATGATTATTTGTTTGCTTTGTCACACAAAACATACCCAACAAAAAAATACTATTGACATTATACCAACAATATTTTTACTCAAAGCAGTTTTACAGTTGTTTGTATAGGTCTTTTTTGTCTTTAGGGTCTATCATACTAGGATTGTATAATCAAATTATTGTGTAGAAAAGTCACTTGAAATAATTTTGATTTATTAAAATTTATTGTTTTTAGGAATTTTTAAATTTAATTTTGTTTCATTAATTATATAAAATATTTACATATCCTCAAATTCCAATATATTTGGAGTAGTGTCACTTTTACCCCTGCCTCCATTCTAGTTTCTCTCTCTCCCAGGGAGACTTTTAAAAGATTTTATTCTTTGGTATATTATTCCATTATTTTTTCTAGTTATGATAATATTTTTTAAGTACCTGTGACAACCTGAAGCTGTAGAATCTGAAAGTAAGGAGGGAAGAGGAGGACTGGAGATACATGCTGGGCTTCTCATAGTTATAGCAACAATAGTTATGACATGGAGATGAGAGAAACTCTGCTCTTTTTTGCTTGAATAAACAAAGCAAAATGCTGTAAGAGCCTGGGAGAACATTGGGAGAAATGGGATGATAGGGAAAAGCAAGGCAGAATAAAGATTCTTTCATTCAATATTTATAGACAATCTCCTGTTTTCTGGGAACAATGATGGGGACAAGACCAATCAAATTTTAGGGAAGGTCCAGTTTCTTAGTCAAGATACATAGTATTTGTGATTACTTGGGTTCTTTGATGTTATTCATATAGTATTAATAACAATACTGACAAAGGTCCATTGTATTTGGTGAAATGAACTTGTTCATAAGTCCATATCTGTGCAATACATTTCAGTTAAAATGACACAACTAATATATTTAAGATACAGGCATATCCCGGAAATATTATGGGTTCAGTTCCAGACCATTGCAATAAAGTGAATATTGCAATAAAGCAAGTCACTCAAATTTTTTAGTTTCCCAGTGCATATAAAAGTCATGTTTACACTATATTGTAGTCTGTCAAGTGTGCAATAGCATTATGTCTAAAAAAACCAGTATATATACCTTAATTAAAAATAATTTAATTAAATAATTAATTTAAAAAATGCTAATCATCTGAGCCTTCAGTGAGTCCTAATCTTTTTGTTGGTGGAGTGTCTTTCCTCAGTGTGGATGGCTGCTAACTGATCAGGGTGGTGGTTGCTGAAGGTTGAGGTGGCTGTGGGAATTTCTTTCTTTCTTTTTTGGTGGCAATTTTTTAAAATAAGACAGCCATGAAATTTGAGGCATTGGTTGTCTCTTCCTTTTATGAACAATTTCTCTGTAGTATATGATGCTATTTGATAGCATTTTACCCACAGTAGAACTTCTTTCAAAATTGGAGACAGTCCTCTCAAACTCTGTCACTGCTCTATCAACTAAGTTTATGTAATAGTCTAAAAACTGTTGTCATTTCAACAATCTTCACAGCATCTTCACAAAGAGCAGATTTCATCTCAAGAAACCACGTGCTTTGCTCATCTATAGAGGCAACTCCTCCCCTGTTAGTTTTATCATGGGATTTCAGCAATTCCATCATGTCTTCAGGCTCCTCTTCTAATTCTAGTTCTCCTGCTGTTTCCACCACATCTGCAGTTACTTTCTCCACTGAAGCCTTGAACCCCTCAGTTACCTATGAGGTTTGGAATCAACTTCTTCTAAACTTCTTTCAATGTTGATATTTTGACCTCTTCCCATGAGTCTTAAATGTTCTTAATGGCATCTAAAATATAACTGGCATCTAAAATGGTGAATTCTTTCCAATTCTTTTCCATTTACTTTGCCCAGATCTATACGAGGAATCACTATCTATGTCAGTTATAGTCTAATAAAATGTATTTCTTTACTAATAAGATTTGAAAGTCGAAACTACTCCTTGATCCATAGGATGCAGAATGGATGTTGCATTAGCAGGCATGAAGAAAACCTTAATCTCATTGTACGTCTCCATGAGAGCTCTTTGGTGACTAGGTGCATTGTCAAGGAGCTGCAATATTTTGAAAGGAATCTTTCTTTCTGAGCAGTAGGTCTCAATAGTGGGTTTAAAATTTTCAGTAAACCATGTTGCGAACAGATGTGCTTTGTTGTTCCATTTTATAGAGCACAGGCAGAGTAGATCTAGTATCATTCTTAAGGGCCCTGGGATTTTCGGAACAGTAAATGAACACTGACTTAAACGTAAAGTAGGCTGACCAGATGTACCGTTTTAAATGGGACAGAAAACAACAGTACTGTCCCATTTCAAATGGTACGTTTGGTTAGCCTAGTCTACTGGGCTAAATTCAAGGTGTCAGTAGGCTGACCATACGTACTGTTTGAAATGTGACAGTACCGTTATTTTCTGTTCTGTGTAAAGTGGTGCATCTGGTCAGCCTCCTTAAAGTGACCAGCTCATTAGCTCCTAACATGAAAGTTGCCAGTCCACTGAAGCTTTGAAGCCAGGTTTTGACTTCTCTTTAGCTGTCAAAGTCCTTGATGGCATCTTCTTCCAATATAAGGCTGTTTCATCTACACTGAAACTGTTTAGTGTAGCCATCTTCATTAATTATCTAAGCTTAAGGAAAGGCGGCGTCTTTCCTTTAACCTTATGAACCAGCCTCTGCTGGTTTTCTTCTTCAGCTTCTTCTCCTCTCTCAGCATTCACAGAATTGAAGAGAGATAGGGCCTTGCTCTGGATTAGGCTTTGATTTAAGGGAATATTGTGGATGGTTTGATCTATCCAGACCATTAAAACCCTTTCCATATTAGCAATACAGCTGTTTTGCTTTATTATCATTCATGTGTTTACTGGAGTAGCACTTTTAATTTCCTTCAAGAACTTTTCCTTTGCATTCACAACTTTGCTAATTGTTTGGCACAGGAGACCTAGCTTTCTGCCAATCTTGGCTTTCATTATGCCTTCCTCAGTAAGTTTAGTCACTTCTAGCTTTTGATTTAAAATGAGAGACATGTGAGTCTTCCTTTTACTTGAACATGTAGAAGCCACTGTAGGGTTATTAACTGACCTAATTTTAATACTGTTTTATTTCAGGGAACAGGAAGGCCTGAGGAGAGGGAGAGAGATGGAGCACATGGCCAGTCAGTGAACAAATCAGCACACATGTAACACTTACTAAGTTTACCATCTTATATGGATGTGGTTTGTGGCATCACAAAACAATTACAACAGTCCATCAGACACCACTGATCACAGATCACCATAACAAATATAATAGTAATAAAAGTGTTTGAAATGTGAGAATTACCAAAATGTCAAGACAGAAAGTGAGCAAATGCTGCTGGAAAAATAGTGCCAATGAATAGACTTGCTGGATGCAGGGTTGCTACAAACCTTTAATTTGTAGAAATAGGCAGTATCTGTGAAGTGCAATAAAGTGGGGCACAGTAAGATGAGGCATACCTGTACTTATAAGTGCTGTGGGAATATAGAGGTGCAAAAGGTGTGGTCCTGCCCTTTAGGACTTTCAAAGCCAAGGAGAAGTGAAAAAAGATAGACGGTTGAAAAGAGATAGATGGGTCTCCTAAAATATAACTGGCAAATAAGTACTAGAAAGAAATAAGGTCAAAGGGTCATAAAAACCCAGTAGAGAAAAAGTGGATTTTGAGTTAAGACTGTTAAGGAATGTCTTAGTCCAGCTCTAAAGTTCTGTGGTTTCCTGTTTCAGTAGATGACTCTTGAGTAAGAATTCAACAGATGGAGAGGTAAGGGGAAAGGGCATCCAAGAAAGAAAGAGACAGGTGACCAGTGACAGTACAGGTGTGTTGGTGGGACTCATTTGCTCATGGCTTTTCTCATATGAATCAGCTTTAAAACCAGGACTTAGACCAAAACAATTAAACCTATTTAGAAATGTTTGATGATTTGGCAGAACTGAGCAGTGTGGTTTAAGTGAAACATTTTTAAACAAGGAGAACATATTTCTTGTCAAAGAGTCGTATTATATTGAGTTAACAATTTTTTTTAAACAGGTTCTGTCTGTGAAAAAAGAAAGGAAGAGGCACTCTTTAAAGATCCTGTTATTTCACAAAAATCTCAGTTACTCTTTTCACAGCCATAAAATGGAATTATTGGGTGAAATGGGGAAAAATTGTTCTCAATTTTTCTAAATGGTTATGAGGCACCATCCATTATAGTGCTGCTTTTATTTTTGCTGTGTGACTTGTCAGGTTTGGGAAGGAATAAAATATGTTCTTAGATACTGTGGTAAGAGAAAGTTATTACTGCATTTTATGGAATTTAAGATGTCACTATAAGATGTACCGTTATTTTATATACCACTAACAAAGGAAAAAAAAACCCTGTCGATACAATATGAATTACTCCAATTTCAGAGGTGTCAAAATGTGAAAATGAATGCACATTTTAGAATCGATGATAGATGGCATTAATTGAGAACCTACTATATGTCAATTCTGCTCCTGACAATTAATTCCTTGACAAGCATTATCTCAATTAATTCTTAATAAAATCCAGTGATGTGGGGATCCTTGTCTCTATTTTACAGATGAGGAAAGTGAGGCATAGTGAAGCTAAAGACATTGGCTAAAGATTACAGAACTAGTAAGTGGAACAAGCTCCTCATACCTTCCTCTTCTCAAACTTCTGTTTTTGATCTGTGGCTCTCCAATCAAGCTATGTCTTGACAAATGGTGACACTCTTGGGTTTTTGCAGCAGGTGGCCTGTTTTCCGCTTAGATGCTTTTCCTTTATGGCAAACCTTTCATGCTGAGGCAAAGCCTCATCCTGCTTTAATTCAGATGGGCTTGGCCATGAGGCACATTGAGACTTCAGAGTTTGGGGAGCAGGTAAAGGAAGAGCGGGCTTGGCCTGGACCCAAAGTTAGCTGTTGCATTATCCAAAGGCCAACGCAAATAATTCAGAATTGACATAGTCAGGATCTTGCTTGGGTGGTCTGAGGGGGTGAGGCAGAAGCAGAAGGGCTGGAGAAGGAAGGCCCTCATATTCCTCAGATGAAACTGGAAAAGTAGAAACAGAATTGGACAGCTGGTTAGGTGTAAGCAGAGATGCTATGCACAAATAGAGCAATAATTTAGAGGGAACTTCTGGCTGAGGGAGACTGAGAATTTGTGGAACATTTCTCAAGATTTCACTGTTATCCTTACGAGTGTGACCAATGAAGGACAAAACTTTCTGCTTTTACAGCGGTGTGGGTCGGGGTTATTTGAGCATGAAAGAGAAGGTTGACCCCCAAAGGCTGGAGAACAGAGGAGAGGATCTGAGCTTCAGAACCTTGAACTGTCAACTCATGGATCCTCTTAGAGCCTTTTCAGCCTGTCTGGGTTCAGGCATCTTTCTTAGTGTTCCTGAGTACTATTACTTATCCAAATAAACAATAATAACTAACATTTATCGAGTGTTGACCTTGTGACAAACAGTGAGTTAGGTGCTTTATATGGCTTGGGTACCTTACATGGCTTATCTCATTCAGTACTTTGGTATCCTCTTTTCAGATGAGGAAACTGAAACATGGAAAAGTTGCATGATTTGCCTCAAGTCCCACAGCTAGGCATTCAGAGAGTAAAGATTTGAACCCTGAAGATCTGTCCCAGAACCCATGCATGTAGGAATTAGAATGTACACATTTTATTTCTCTATTTGTTCACTTTGAAGAAAAATTGAGTTTCCTTAGGATAGTATCTGTTTGTTTGTTTTTTTTTTCTCTTAATCTCTGTATTCCTGTGTTTTAGCACGGTGCTAGCTACATAATAAATGTTTGGCAAATGTTTGTGGAAAGGATGAATGAATGATGGAGCAAAATTTTAAGAAAACACACTGAAGCTCTTCTTACAGTTTATGAATAAATAAATTAATACGCTCAGCTCTATACTTGGCACATAATCACTCAATAAATATTAACTATTATTATCTTTATTGAAAATAAAAATGCATTTAAAACAAGTTGTTTTTTTACATAGGAATTCATCAGATACCTTAATTTTTTTCAAAATAATTACATATTTCTATACATTTCAGAAAGAGGTGAGCATTTAGTTTCTATGCAGTATTTTGAATATGTAGGAGTTAAATATCATTTTTAATAGAGTTTTCCCTTCAATTTTGAACTATGTTTGCTTGAAATATGAATGTAGTTTTAAGTAGGAAGAGGGCTGCTGCAGGTTCAATTTAAGCAATCTGCAGTATAATAATGTGAGAATACAGATTACATTAAATGTAAAAGAGTTCCTTATCATGTGTTTCCAGCCACCACAGCCTGGGGACAAAAAGCCAACTACCAGATTAGAGGAATACTGTGGTTTTAGTATATTAATATAAAATTCAAGTTTTTTCATTTTTGACTTTATAGTCAATCCATTCCCATTATTCTTGCTACAAAAGTATCTCAATTCATTTTATTTAAACATTTTTGTAAATAGAAAATTGTGCTATGGTGTCAGTTTATTTATGGCATTAGAATATCCTGACCTGGACGTCTTTAAGGAGGTAGATAGCTTGAATAAATTAATATTATTGTTTATTCTTCAACAGTTTTTGACAAAACCTGCTATTTGCATACCCCAATATCCATTCTCTCTCCTCCTCAGTAATATAACCCTACATTTATATAGGGACAGTATACCCAACTAGAGGTCTCCCTTGCAACTATGCATGTGAGTGATTATGTGATGAAATTCTGCTCAGTGATATATAAATTGAAGTGTTGTGAGTTATTTCTAGAAAATCTCATAAAAGAGAGGAAGTAAATCTTTCAGTTTTTTTTTCTTTCTGTCGCCTGAAATGTGAATATAATGGTTGAACCACTAGGAACTAACTTGGGCCATGAGGTAACTTTGTGAATGGAAACCATGAATGGCAAAGCAACAACGAAGAAAGATCTGGGTCTCTAACACTGTGGAGACTCCATTCAAGCCTTGAACTACTAAATTCTGGCCATTATATGAATTAGATACAAACTTTCATCTTATTTCCATTGTAATTCTGGATCTGTCTGTTATATGCAGCTACATATAATCTTAATCAATATTCTAAGGAAGTAACAGAAAGTTTTCAAGAAAACTTCCTCTGTATTTCTATCAGAGTGTTAAGGTACTTCCATTGTGTGGTGTTTTTGTTTCGGTTCATCTCTAGCTTCCTAGTCTATTTTTCCTCCTTCAATAATCTTGTAGGCTTCTGATAATAAGATGTCAGCTGTTTTGAGTACCCTTATTGCTATAGTACTATTTTCATTATCCCTGTAAAGGTCTTGTCATTTCCTCAGTTCTCTTTCTCTTCTGTGAAATCCTCATGAGAACCCAGCATAAAATTAAGGTTACATCAATGAACATGACAGGTTTCTCATTAATTCAGAGGGTGGTGACTTATGGAAAGCATTGTTCTAAGAGATTTTTTTATGTAGTAGGATTTGTGGAAGCTAATTTTTAGATAGTATTTCTATGATGATAGATTAGCAAACACTGAGTTGTGCACAGGCAGTTTTGATTTCAACCAAGCAATTGAGAATTTCAAGTGAGAAGCAGGGAATAGAAAGAACTCCAACCAAGCTCTCCCAGCTCTAACCCTTACTAGCTATAAGAAATTTGAAAAGATATCTAAATTCCTTGAATTTTCTTATCTATAAAATAAGTTGTGATAAAGATTAAAAGAGCTAATGCTCATGCAAAAATGAACCTGTTTTTGTTCATGGTAATGTACTATGTAAACATAAGGCAGTTAGAGTGAGTGGAAAATATCTGGGTCCAGAACCAATTATACCCTTGCTAGCTGTGTAATTTTGACCAAATTAATTAATATCACTGAGGCTCAGTTTTCTTATCAGCAAAATGAGAAAAATAATAATATTGTTTTATAGGACTGTTGTGAGAGTTAAATGAAATAATGTATGTGAAGACTCTAAGATAATACCTAGTGCTCCAAAAAATGATAAACATTAGTATTCTTGTGGTTATTACTGTCATTAATACTTTCTTGGAAATAAATGGTGAACTATGGCTTGTTGACACCTAAAGTAGCTGAGTGGACAGGTGGTTGAACCATACTGTAAAAAGAATATCCATTAATAGCTTTATGTCAGTCTAAAGGAGTATGTTAGGTAGAATACTATAGGCTCAGTTGATATTTTATTGATCCAATGCATGAAGATAAAGTTTTCTTATTACACTTGATGATAACAACTTTTTGGGAGGGATGGAGCTATAAGCATGATATAATGGAAAAGACACAGACATTAATGACTGAAGACCTGGCTTTGAGTCCCAAATTCAACATGTGATGATTCAGTTTCCTCATCTGCAAAATGGTAATAACACAAGAAAGGATACCATATAGATGCATTTTATGAGTAAATCTTAAAGATCTCACATAATTCATGATTCATTCTGAAAAATGGTAATGGGCTTGCTTACCATCTAAAGTAGTCCCAGTAAGTGACGATAGTATATGCATAATTCACCAGTTTCAAAATTATGCAATTACTGATGATTTCTTTAAAAATTAGTGAACTTGAACTATTTCAAATTCATGTACTTAAAATTTGCATAAAATGAAAGCAAATGAATTAACCTGGGCTGCTACCCAGGAGAGGGCTGCACTTGGGGGATTCTGATGCTAGCTTACATCATTGGGAAGACTTGAGAAGAGCACTTTGATCAAAACCTGGTGATTGTTCCTAAAAAGATTAGCTTCAAAAGGACACACTGACAATAAAAATCCTTCTTCTCTTAGGCCCATTTTTGAGACAACGGTGCTTTGCTGGTGTTGGGATGGCGGGGAAGCCTGGAGCTGACGAAACAAATTTATGTATAAAAATAGGATAAAACTGAACTTCGTAGCTATACTGGACACCTGTTATTCTCCTGTTTGTTATTTAGACTACAAGAAGGTTCTATCTGCAGATATCTACCAACTTGGCTATACTGAATGCATTCTTTCAGGTTGACCTGACCAGCAAAGCCTTGGGTTTTTATGGCTTTGCCATAGCCGTATTGGTGAAGGACTCTATGCGTTACTTTTACCTGAGACTAATTCCCAGAGTCTCTGGCCCCTCTTACCATTTCCAGATTTGTATGAAGTTCTATGGCACAGGGCATAGGGTATGGTTTCCCTCGTGGCTACTGAAAGGGCCACAGCCTGGATGTTTAAGGGAATAAACTTCTCATAGAACAAACTTGGATCAGTAGGAAATGGAAGTGAGTGTACAGCTAGCAGATAAATTCCCTCTCCATTTTTCTCTACTGTGGCTGTTTGAGTCATGATTTTCCCATATAATTTGTGCAGACATGTCCTGTATGGCCGAGTGGGAACATCAGTTAAGCAATTGCTTGTTATAGAATAACAGCCAGCATAGTCAGTGTATTCCCTTACATTTTCTTTCAATTCCCCTTTGATTCAGTTCTCTTTCCCTTCACTCTTGCTGCCCTGGGATTGCACCTGCCAATAAAGTTTTGCTTCAGACTTTTTTTTTTCCCTAGGTAAATCAGAGTAATTCACTCTGGACAGTGAATTGAGCTAGGTACTGGAATCCCAGCTTCTAGAGCCTACAATTTAGTCCAAGAGACAGATATGTGAAGCACAAATCACAATACAAAGCTATGTACAATGACAGCTTACAGTCTCATCTTTGAAATCCTCTAAAACTTGGGCAATTCTCTAGTATTGGTTATTTTTGTTTGTGTGTACAAATTGAAACATCTTGATTTGCTTTTAACATTGCAGTTAGTCCTCTGAGATTTATTCAAGCTCCTTACCTTATGTAGAGACCAGCATTTTCCTTGGGGTTTCAATAAGATATTTTGAATGTTCATGTTGCTGTAGGCATTTTGCTTTGGAAAATACACCATTTAGTTTTTCTTTAATAAAAACCTTTTACTATAGTTTTCTTTTCCTAACATCAAATTGCTGTCAGATTTTTTTGTTCTCTCTCTAGTCAGGTAATTGAATGTAATGATGTTGTTTATCCACAGATACTCTAGATTAATGTTTTGCCCACTTTTGGAAATTATCTTAACAGACACTGCAACCTAGCTAGTTGCCTATGTGGTACTATAATGGGTATTTCAGACTTAGACTAATATTTCTGAAAAGTCCTAGAAATTTGCTTCAGTTGATTAAAGGTAGAAGATAAAGCCTGTTCTAGGGGGCAATCTTTTTATTTTGGGAGGATAATTTTGGTGAGTTGTCTTGTTCGTATGGATGTAAATTAAGTATATGTGTTACATATTGCTGCTTAACAAATTATCCCCAAACTTGCAATAGTAATACTAATGTATTATTTCATGACATTTTTGAGGATCAGGAATTCAGGTGCAGCTGAGCTGGGTGATCTGGCTCAGAGTCTCTTGTGAGTTTGCAGTTAAGATGTTGGTCAGGCTGCTGTCTTCAGAAGGCTTGACTGGGGCTGGAAGGCACACTTCAGGGTGGCTCACTCACATGGCAGATAAGTTAATGTTGGCTATTGGCAGGAGACCTGAGTTCCTCACCGTTTAATTCTTTCCATAGATGTCCTTATGGAAGAGTGGCTGGTTTTCCCAGAGTGAGTAACACAAAAGAAAATGAGGAAATGGTGGTGTTTTTAATGACATAGCCTTCAAAGTCACACTATCACATCCACTGTTTTCTATATCAGACCAACCCTGATATATTGTGGGAGGGGACTACATGAAGGCATGAATACCAGGAGAGGAGAGTCATTAAGAAGCCACCTTGAAGACTGACTACCACATTAAGTAGTACTGTTTTTGTTTTTTTATTGAAAGTCTTTTAACTTTAGAGTACCCCAAATAAAAATATATCAGACTGGGATAGGGAATAATTTTATTTCATAGTAACATTTCTAAAGCTGACTTGATTGGGGATCATCATGTAACTCTGGAGAGATTAGTTAGATATCAAGTGATTACTCTGCCTCATCTGCTTGAAGAAACAATAAGAGGAACTGAGGACCAGAAAAAGAGATGCCTATTGGAAGTACTTATGTAGGTGGGCTAAGACCTTAAGTTCTTTTCAGTTAAGACTTGGTAACTCAAAGTTTCTATAACTCACCTTTCAGGCAGAGTTCTCGCAGAAATTTATGTGATTTTCTCAAGGGCTCCTGGCTTCACATGTGCCCATGAACCAGCCCATTGGCAACAATTATTACAGGTCACTGCTTTGTTCTCCCTCTTCTCCACCACCTTTGTGCAGTTCATATCCGCAGGCTCCACCTTGGAGTTCCAAGGCAGAGGGGTGGAAACTGGCCCTTCCTCCAACTCTTGTGTCCCACTTCATTGCTAGAACCTTGAAGCTACACAGCCTGTGCCCATGCCATTGCAAAGTCTTTCATAAAAACAGGGCTTTTTTTTTTTTTGACTCTGAGCAACTCTCCACCAAGAACATACGCGGACAAGCAGCAGTTTTATTTTTCAGGATTCTTTTAATCTTGAATGTAACTGACTAACCTTCCACCTTGACTATTTACAGGCTGCTACTTTCTGCCCATATAGTTACGTAGTCTGCTGGTTTCTCCCTACACTGCTAAATGTCTTCCAAAACAATCAGCTGTCAGAGCTAAGGAAATCTCTGAACACATGATGTATAGTATAGTGCAAGATGTGATAAAAAGCTGATCGTAAGTATTAAAAATTCAAGCTGTCCTTTTCTGCTAAGCTTTAAACAAGTGCTAGTCATTCACCCCCAGGTTCTTTGACTTTTGCCAGATCCTCTGCACTTTGAAGCACTCTTATGATACCCGACTTAAGGCACCATTTACAATGGTCACTTGTAGTAAGTAAACTGAGCCTCATGTCTTGACTCTACCCATTAAGTCTCTTGGGCCCGAGCTGGGAATTCCTAGCTGGCTATTTCTCTGTTATTGCATACATGGCACATACCTCCTAGGGATCCTGCCTCCTAAGTATCTTCCACATCTATTTCTTCCTCTTCATTTCCACTGCCACTGACTTGATTCAGGGCCTCATCAGATCTTTCCTGGATCATTTCAATAATATGCAAATGGTCACTTCCTGTTTTAATTTATCCTCATTTATGCTGCTGAAATAATAATTCTAAATACAAATGGAATCACATCTTTCTTCTGCTAAAGTTCCTGCATGGGTCTTCCCATAGATACTAGTATCAAATTCAAGTTGTAAGTCGGCCCACATATTTTTGCCTACCCCTCTGACCTCATGTTTGCCATCCCTTCTCCTGTGCTTGTTGGCAGCCATTCAACTTGGAATTCTCTTAAATTTATACCATTTAATATCCTATGATTTTGCAAATGTTATTTCTTCTACCTAATATGCATTTCCTATTTATCCTTCAAGACCTAGGTCAGGTGTCATCTCCTGTGAGGCAACTTTCCCTTCTGAGTTAGATGCCCCTCCCATGTTGCACAGTGTCTTCTGCATCTCTATTTTCATGTGAGATGCAGCATGCATTGTTCTTTAAGTTATGGGCTCTGGATCCAGAGTATGTGGGTTTAATCACACTTCTTTTACTATTATAACAGCCAGCTTTTTAGGCTGGCTGTAAAATGATAATAGTACTTCTCTCGGTCGTTGTCTTAGAGTTGATATATGTGGAGTACTCAGAATAATGCCTAGCTCAGAACCTAGACTCAGTGTATGTCAGTTGTTCCCAATAATTTATTTAATTTTACTTTGTCATTCCATAAGATTCTAAGCTTTTAAAGGGATGAATCTTGTCTTTGTTTTCTTAGCATCAATCATAGAGAAGTTATTTCTGTGAATGCATAAATGAACTATAAGTACCGTAGGTAAGGTATTATACTTAATGGTACTTTCCTAGTCCTCAGTACTTTCTGACACATTTAGTTCATGTAGGTATAAGCTAGCAGTGGGCATAGCAAATCTTTAAAAACATATAGTAAGTGACAGCATATATTTATATGAGATGACATTATTCATTTCCAAAACAAGGTTTCTAAACTCAGAGAAGAATAGTCTAACCATGCTAGAATTTTATTGTTTGGGTGAATTGTATTACAAAATCAGCACTATTCTTTCTTGGAGTGAGAAATCTTTTATGACACTGTATACCTCTATAGCTTCACGTTACCACAGAATCCACATATTGGTCATGTTGTTGGCTTAGTTGGAACTTTTCTATCTTCTTTGACTCTCTCACACATTTTTGTATTTTAAATAATGTTCCCAAATCACATCATGTGTCCAACAGACAAATAACAGGCAAGCTCTTGCCATCTGTATTACATATCTCTGAGAAAGGGTTGCCGAGTAGTATGAAATTTCATTTTACAGCAACATCTGGTAAAAACACAAGACATTCATCACCCTCCATTTCTAGATTAATATGTTTTTATTTAATAAGTGTACAATCATTTTGAGACTAACTACATTGTTTAGCAGTCAGTAATCTTCTGGATGTCTATATTAGAATTAGATTTGACTATGAGTGATAGAAACTCAAAATAACTGTGGCTTAAACAAGTTAGAAATGTAGTTCTCTCTCATGTAAACATAGGCAGTCCTGGGTTGGATGGCAGTTCAATCATCGGAAACCGAAGCTCTTTCATTTTCAGTCCAGCCAGCAGGAAGGAGGAAAAGGGAAAAGAACACTCTGCTGATACTTAAAGGCACTCACAGAAGCTGCACGTACACTCCCTTTCATCAGGACGTGGTCACTTGGACCTGGTCAAAGGAGGGTTGGAAATGTAATCTTTGTCTAGGGTAGCCATGAGCTCAGTTAACGATTGGGAGTCCTATTTCTAAGAAGAAAGGGTAACTACATATTAGAGGACTACTACCAGAGAACTTTTTGTCTTAACTGTCATTTATTTGTCACAGGTTATGAGGGTCTAAGACTGAAAACCATAGTTGGTAAAATGGCCCTATTGATATAAAAATCTGACATTGAGATAATTTTGACTCTTTCTTAATGTGTTACCTAGTGCGAGACTATTTTTAAATTTTAGAAGCTATGTTAACTTTATTTATTTACTCTAAAAAAAATTATTAATGTTGTCACAAATAACTTTCTCATAAAGGAACAATAAAAAATATAAAACGACATATGACACTAAAAGCACAGACAACAGAAAAAGACAAATTGACTTCATTAAAAAAATTAGTAACTTTTGCGTATCAAAGGATATCAACAGAGTGAAGCAGCATCCCGTGGAATATGAGAAAAATATTTGCAAATCATATATCTGAGAAGGGATTGCTATTCAGAATATATAAAGAACCCACTTTAAAAAGGCAAACTGATTAAGAATGGGCAAAGGAGGGACCTGAATAGAAATTTCTTCTAAGTAAATTTTCAAATGGCCAATAAACACATGAAAAGATGCACAGCATCATTAATCATTAGGAAAATGCAAATTAAAACTTCTTTACATTCATTAGGATGGTTATTTTTTTCTATAGATACCAGAAAATAACAAGGGCTAGTGAGGGTGTAGAGAAATTGGAACTCTTGTGTTTTGCTGGTAGGAATGTAAAATAGAACAGCCACTGTGGAAAACAGTATGGCAGTCCCCCCCCCAAAATTAAAAATACCAGCTGATATAGAAATTCCACTTCTGTGTATATACCTAAAAAAATTGAAAGCAAGGACTTGAAGAGACATTTGTATACCCATGAAGAGGCATTATTTTCAAAATAGTCAAAGATGGAAGCAAGCCAAGTGACACAAATTTATCCATTCATCAGTGGATCAATGGATCAATGGATAAACAAAGTGTGATATATGCATACAATAGAATACAAGTATCAGTCAGCCTTAAAAAGAAATACAATGCTGAAATATGTTATAACATGGATCAATCTTGAAGGCATTATGATAGGTGAAATAAACCAGTCACAAAAGGACAATTACTGTATGATGCTATAATGCTTATATGCATTACCTAGAGTAGCCAAATTCATGGAGACAGAAAGCAGAATGGTGGTTGCCAGAAGTTGGGGAGATGGGGGAAGTGTATTGTTTATGGAATTTTGGTTTGGGAAGATGAAAATGTTCTAGAAATGGAATGTGGTGATAGTTTCATTAACAATGTGAATGTACTTAAATGTGACTGAACTGTACACTTAAAATGATTAAAATGGTAAGTTTTATGTCATATATGAGGACTGTCTAGAAAAAATTCAGCCATAAATGCCTGTATTTTTCATATTTCATGGATGGATACTTTCTAGGCAGCCCTTGTATATTCTACCATACTAAAAATGGTTAAAATTTTAAAATTGTAGGTACATTTACACACATGCATTTATTATAAACAGACTTGAAACTAATTCCAGAGTGTTTTGCCAAGAATCTTGATCTTATTTTGAAATTTTATTATAAAATTTTAAAACACACACAGAAGTAGAGTGAGTAACATATAAAGTACAGCTCAGAATTTCCTTCTCCCAACTTTAACACCTCAATTTGTAATAAAACCTTTTCTGTGAATGGTTAGTCCATTGCCCCAGTTGTTGAGTACCATTTGTATATACTATCCTTACTCCAATGATTTGAAAAGCCAACTATAAACTTTTCATATTTGTAAGCTTTTTATACAGATAAGGGTGTCTCAAGCAAAGCCTTAGAAAACCTGCCATACCACAGAACCTCAAAAGGAGTGGCATTGTATAGACCAGATGTTGAAAACTGTTCTGTAAAAAAACAGATAGTAAATATTTTGCTTGTAGGCTTTGTGGGCCACATTAGGCTTGTTGAATATTCTTGTTTTTGTTTTATTTCTTTTTGAAATATCCCTATAAAAATGTAACACACACACACACCCCCCAAAAAAGGGCTGCTTCTAGTTTTGGCCCAAGGGCTATAATTTGCTGATCCTTGGTAGACCTTTGGGGTAATGCCAACCTGCTGTAGAATAGCAGTTGGGGGCAACTAATCATGATTAGCCAATCTTTAGGGTGGCCAGCAACCTCTGTCTCGTACTAACTCAAATAGGATGGTTTCAGGTCTGATTATTTAAATGCATGTGTATGAAAATATCCACTAATTTTTAAACCATTTTTTTTATGGTAAAATTTTATTGTGGTACTTCATGTAAGTGGAATCTAGTAGGTCTACTTGTCAGGTCTATTTCCTGGAACTCGGAGAAGGAAGAATTTAGAAATGAGCAATACCAGAAAAAACAGAGGGTAGGTTCTAAGTGAGGGACACCTAGAATAATCTCAGATCCAACCTCAGTGTATATACGTACAAGAAACCCCCTTTTCTTGAGGAAACTGAAGTGATGTGTTCCTTGAAACCAGAAGAATCTAAATTACTCTTATCTGCTACAAATGTATGTAAATTGTTACAAACACTTTGGAAGACAGTCTGGTAATATCTAGTAAAATTGAATATGGGTGTATTAATGACTTGACAATTCTACTGTTAGGTATTTTTACCTAGAGAAATTTTTGTACATTTGTACCAGAAGACATATGTATAAGCATGTTCACAGCATGTAGCACAGTGGACTTTGTTAACCTGGTCAAATCCCAGCTCTGCCACTTACACAGGTGTGTGACCTGAGACAAGTTACTTATTTCTGTGTGCCCTATTTCTATCATCTATAGGAGGGGATAATTGTTTAATCCTCATAAGGTTGTTATAGTGATTAAATAAGTTATTTTATGTAAAATGCTGGGCCTATAGCAAATGCTATATAAGTCTTAGCTGCTGTTAGAAATTATTATTATAGTAGCATTGTTTATAACAGCAAAATAATTGAAAACAACCCAAACCTCCATCAACAGAGTATAAATAAACTGTGGTATACTCATACTGTAAAATACTATATAGCATCAGAGTGAAAATAACACACTAGAGCTATGTATATCAACAGGTATAAATCTTAGAAATAATGTTCATTAAAAGGCAGGCACAGAACAACACATGTAGTAGGCTTTGATGTTACAAAATAAGCAAAATTAAACCTATTATATGGAGAAATATACATAGTTAGCAAAAGTACAAGGAAAAGCAAAGATATGGGAAAGAAAACTCAGTATAGTGGATAGGGAGGTGAGATTGGAAAACATCGCTAGTTGCATTTGTAAAATTCTTAAAGTTCAGAAATTCAGTGGTTCCTGGATGTTGCTAATGTTATAAATGTTGAATAACAAATTTCAGTGAACCAAATCTAAATGTAAAGATAAATATAAATGTAAAGATAAAATTTATGTGGATATGAACTGAGCTTGCTGAAGTTTAGGAAGTAAGATTTAAAACAAAAAGAAAATAGTTAACATGCTCTATAGAGACTTCATTAAGGAACTCCTGTTTTTCCACGTATAAGATGATAATTTTGTCTAAAATTGTTATATCAAAAATTCGGTGGTGATGAGAAGAGAACTGACTCTGGGTGATGAACACATAACACAACACATAGATGATACATTGTAGAATTGTATACCTGGAACCTGTGTAATTTTTATTAATCAATGTCACCCCAATAAACCTAACAATAAAAATAAAATAAAGAGGGAGGCAGGCAAAGCTTAATATAAGGTAATGGAAAGAGAAGTCACAATAGGTGGTGAACTTATTATACAAGCTGACAATGCACTGTAGAACTGTGTGCCTGAAACCTATGTAATCCTTGCTAACAGATGTCACCCCAATAAGATGTCTAACAATAAAAATGAATTTAAAAAATAATAATAAATAAATAAAATTGGGGGTCGTCTTATACACAGTAGTAACTAGTTGATACTAATTTCTTAATGTTGGGTTACAAAAGTAAGGGTCATCTTATATGTGGGGGCATCTTATACATGGAAAAATATGGTAAATTGGTTTAATGTAGTTAGCTCTAGAAAATAATTTTTTGATTAAAATTTATCAGTCCTGGTATAATTCTGATTAAAACATTTGTCTTCATAAATTCAAAGTCCTCATGACTTGGATGTCAAAATAGCTGAATTAAAGCATTCTGTACATAGTTAAAAATATCTTAAGAATACAATAAGCATTGAATTTACATAACGAGATCTACACATTCATAGGGCAAACAAAAGTTCTGAGTGAGAGCAGGTGTTAGGAAAACCTAAATAGTCAAATTGTTAAAAGGTAAAATGGCAGAGATTAATTCTTCTCTAGAGATAAGAGAAACAGGGAAAATGCCAGGAATTACTACAATGTTATAAAAAAAGAAGAGTAAATTCAATATTGAACTGCTCATTTGGGGTAGTAAGTTTGATTTACTTTCCCCAAGATTTAATTAAGCTGGTACATGGCATTTAGGAGTTGACATATCTTTGGACAGCTTCACTTCCAAAAGCCACTGCATACTTAGCTAGTTTTCTAGGAAACAGCAAATTCACTGCCTTCTGGATATCTTCAGGAGTGAGAGTTTGACGATTTCTGAAACACATCATTCTGAAGGCATGAGTAGAAATGAGCTCAAAGACGTTGTTGATCAGGATATTCATGATGTCCAAGGTGCGAGACGATATGCCCCTCTCAGGAACCACTTCCTTTAGGACCCTGTTTACGTAGAGTGAATAATTTCTACGTCCCAGATAGGTGCTGGAATGGGATTTCTTTCTGGAGCTTCGGTTTTGATGTCCTCTGGAGCACCTGTTCTTTTTGGTGATGGATCTGGCCATTGTAGATGGTTTTCTCCTTAACAATTGTGAGTGAAAAGGAGAAGGGCCTAGGAGTTGTGGGGAGTGCTCATATTTATTTTGGCTTATCACAATCAGACTTCTGGGGCTTTTTTTGATTGGAGCTTACTGTTCTGACGTCACAATCACCTAGCAATGACATTGATTTGTCAAGGAAAAGCCTTGTTCTGGGCCCACTTTAAAGCTTTCCTAAGGAAATAAGAGTGTTGCAGAGGATTGAGCAGAAAAGAGTACTCATATTTCCTACTTTATTTCTTAGCAATTTGCAAGCATAACATACAATATTTTCAGAATTGGACAAATCTCAAAAGACTGGGAGGTTGGTTTCAGGAAAGTGAAGGAAAAAGTGTCATAAGCCTTTTATGGGGGGAATTTCTGTTTATAAAACACTCAAATTCATTTTATAGGTAAATGAACAATTACATAAGCCATTAAAATATCAAAATAATTATTTTTATAATAAAATAAATATGAATAGTTAATCTGCTTTTAAAAGTTATTGTTGTTATTTTTAAAATGAATTCTAAATTTTTTTCTGGATCCCATTTCCTTGGGAACAACTATACACAACTGTGGAATAAAACCAAAATTCCCCTATTTTATTATTTAAATTATGATATGTGAACTCTGTTCTTTAACTTTTTATAATGATATTAATGTCATTCTTGAGAACTTCACAAATTTCATTACATGTTCCGTTTTTTACTTGATGCTGCATTTTTTCTGTTATTAGTAGAAGTGTAGTAGTAGGCTCATTCTTGGTCATGTGTTATGTTGATATTCATGTGTTTAAAAAAATCTCCATTTGCCTTCTTGATCAAATTTATCCCTGGGTAAAATAAAAAAGAAATAAACACAACTATATAAATCACAACTCACAGGCATTTCAATAATTCACAACTGCCACAGCTGTAATATTAATGCTACCACAAAAGGTCCTTCACTATGAGCTGCTATACAGGCAGACTGGGCTACCTGTAATTTCTGGAATCCTATATGTAATTCCTCCTCTTTATCTCCCACTAAAGAAAGTAAGTCTGAAATAAGGTGGTAAGCATAATGTTATTATAGTGAAAATGTTGAACAAACTCTGATTGCTAAAGACAGCAGGCCTCATTTGTAAGTGTCTGCAGTTCATTGGTAGTAAATCACCGCAGACCGTCACCTTGGAATGTAGAGGCTGCTGCTTCCACGTATGCTTTGGGGAATAGGATCTTTAGTTAGCTCTTGCCAATTTTGCTTTCATATTTCTCTACATTTAATTACCTAGCTTAATTATAGCATAGCTTTATTTACAGTCATTTAGCGAGGCTATCAGGTGGAGAACATTTATTCCTATTTCTCATGTATCCATGTTGAAGAGCTTTCACTAGTGTAGCATTTCGGGCCTCTTTCCCGCTCCCTCCTCCCTAGGACAGTCCTCCCTGAGGTCAGTGAGGTTGGGAGACTGACGGGCATGCCTGTCTCACTTCTGGACTCTCATTGAGATCTAACTGTGGGCAGCTCTGTTCCCTCTGTTCCTAGGGTAGGATCACTTTTGCTAGCTAGCAGTAACCAAGTAAGTCATTCCATTTAATGCAGAGGTGCTACATTAGGAAGCCTGTTTATGCCCCACACCTAAGGGCTTTTCTCCAAACAGTTTGCAGTAATAAAGCTGACATTTTGATACCCATCTTTCTAATCCCTATGACTCAGTTGGTTCCTAGCTTGGGTGGAAAGAAGGAAGGGTGTAATATATTGCAGTAGCCAAAAGAAAAAGGCTTTGAAACCAAAACAAGCTGTATGCTAAAATACTGATTGATCGGAAAGGTCAGAAAACGAGGAATACTGATTCTATAAAATTTCTGGCTATTTGAGGGTTAACCTGAATTCCCTTTTAAAATTTAATGAATCATTCTAAAATATGTATGAGTTCACCACCGATAACGCTGGTTTTTCTTTTCGTTCTCCCTTCCTCCTCCTCCAGACAATCTGGAACAAGGGACAGACTTTTAGCATAAGGACCTTCACAAGATGCCTGTTAGATTATCAATCTGGGCAATGCAGCAAGCCTGGTTATTTTGCTTCTGCAATATCCTGAGAATGGACACTGTGATGCCCTCTCTCCTTGCCCCCTTCTCTGCCCTCCTCTCAAGGTCCTAGCCTTAGAATGAAGCCTGGTGTCCTTTAGCAGGAGGCACAAGAGAGAAAAAGGACTGATGACCAGTGTACCAGAGATGCAGGGGTCTTCAAACTGCTCAAGTGTAGCTGGAGTCCAAAGTTAAGAACTGCTTTGTGCATTTTTCCAGGGTTTTGTTTTGTTCTTGATCACACTATTGTCTACCTGGGGCATGGGTTGTATGTCTGCGTAATTAAGTGTGCACAGTACTGGAGTTACAACTGCTTATTCTTCCATTTATGATTGAGGGTCTTGTTATGACTCACAGTCATCATTAAGACTCTCAGTAATTATTCCATAATAATTGTAGCAGAGATGGCATTAATTCAAAGCTAAAAACATGTATTCACAGGTATGAGTGTACTTTGGGAATATTTTCACACTGTATTAGTTTCCTATTGCTGCTGTAACAAAATCACCACAAATTCAGTGGCTTAAAACAACATGACTATTTCCTTATAATTCTGGTGGTCAGAAGTTAAAATTGGTTTCGCAAGATATCAGCAGGGCTGTATTCCTTCTGGAGGTCTAGGGGAGAATCTGTTTTCTTACCTTTCCCAGCTTCTAGAGACTGCTGTATTCCTTGACTTTTCCCTCCATCTTCAAAGTGAGTAATGCATGATGGAGTCCTTTTCACATTGCATTACTCTAACACTGAGTCTCCTTCCTCCCCTTTCATGTATAAGGACCCATGATTACACTGGGCCCACCTGGATAGTCCAAGATAATCTTTACATCGCAAGATCTTAATTTAATCACACCTGCAAGTCCCATATTGCCATGTCAGGTAACAAATTCACAGGTTTTGGGGTTAGGGATATGGACACCTTTAAAGGGCATTACACTGCTTAGCACAGCCACTCGAAACAGAATGAGATTGTCAGGGAAATTCTGGGTCACCAGTGGTACAGAAGTTAGAGATGAATAGTTCTATCCAGTACTATATGGCCAGAAATATATTTTAAAAACATTTTCTACATATAGGCCAACTTCCTTATAATTTGCTGATTTTTTCTAAAAATAGAGAGTTGTCTTGGATTTTTGCTTTCTGTGCTGTGTCTCTACATTATAATTCCAAAAACGTGCTAAATAAAATAGATTTTATCCTTGGATGACTGTAGAAGAGAGATATTTTTTCTTTCTTCCTCCTCTCATTCTCACATTCCCTTTTCATATCTCTTCTGCCCTGCTTGCTCTCTCACAACTGTTTATAAGGCACTGCCTAAGTTACATAGTGTGGACACAGAGAAGAAGAAGATACAATTCCTACTCTCAAAGAGTTTATTGAGGTAGACAGACATAGAAGTAATAGATTACTATGAACAGGGACATAAAGGCATCCACAGGGCATAGTAAGAAGACAGGTACCCAGATCACTCAGCCTGCCAGCACAGGCTTTCTAGGAGGAGATGATGCTTCATTTAAATTTTGGTGGATATAGAAGTTATTCAGGCAGCTAAAGGTGGGGAGTGGGGGTGGAGAAGACATGGGTGTACCAATAAATTACATCTAGGGAAGGACATTATTTATTTATTTATTTATTTAGGCACAAGAATGGAAGACCTATGGCCTGGAAGAGCCTGAGCTTGATTGCCCTTTCTTGTTTGGTAGTATTCAGGTGTGGGAGACTGTGATCTCCAGAAAGAAGCAAAGTGTATTTGCCTGGGGAGAATCCAGGTTTCAGTTAAGGCACTGGTTCTCAAGCTTGAAAGCACATTGAAGTCACCTAGGGAGATTTAAAAAACAAACAAGCCAACCAAGCAAGGGCTAGACCCCAGACTAACTGAATCAGGTTCTGTGGAGGTGAGGCTAAGGCATTTTTTCTTTTAAGTTCTTTTAATGTACAAGGCTTGAAAGTCAATGGTTGAGCTGAAAGCAAAATATTAGAAGGTGTTGGAGAGTTTTTGTCAACACTGGAATGGGACTGGTAAGGGAAAGAATTAAGAGGGGAGGAGAAGTTAAAAGGAGAATTAGGAGGAGGAGGATAGAGTGATATGAGGCCAATAGATGAGAGGACCGATGGCTCCTAATGGTCACACACGTTCCCGGTCACGGGACTCTCAGTACAGACAGAGACATGAAGAGATGCAGACTGTGACATAAACTTGTTTCTATGCATTTAAATTGAGACTAATTTTGCTGAAAAGCTCTTTCAGTGCTTAGCAAGGAACAGATCTGGGAGAACTCAGGATGGACAATGAAGGAGGGTAGAACCACGATGGGGCCCACTTTACTGTGGAGTCTTTCTTGTCTTCTACTTCTGTGTTTGATGGGGAGTAAAACAAACACACAAACCAACAAACAAACTTTCCATGCTCTTCTTTCCTGATCTGTTGAATTCTCTTCTCTTTGATTTTATTCTACCTCCTTTGGCTGGATTCCTGAGGCTCACCTTTCTTTTATCTTTAAGTTAAATTTATTGGGATGACATTGGTCATCAAAGTTACATAGGTGCCAGGTATATAATTCTATGCTACATCGTCTATGTGTTACAGTGTGTGTTCATCACCCAGAGTTAGTTCTCCTTCCATCACCATATAGTTGGATCCCCCTCCCTCCGCCACCCTTTCTCCCCACTTTACCCTCTAGTACCCAGTACACTATTGTCTATGTCCATGAGTTTTTCCCCCTACTTTGTTCCTTTATACTGTTCTTTGGATTCCACATAAGATCATATGGTATTTTCTTTCTCAGTATGACTTATTTTGCTTAGCATGATGCCTTCTAGTTTCATCCATGTTGTTGCAAAAGGTAAGGTTTTATTCTTCTTTATGGCTGAGTAATACTCCACAGTGTAAATGTACCACAGTTTCTTTATCCAATCATTTTTTGATGGGCATTTAGATTGTTTCCATATCTTGGCTATTGTAAATAATGCTGTATTAAAGATAAGAGTGAATATATGTTTTTGAATTAGTGTTTTGGATTTCTTTGGATAAATACCCAGGAGTGGAATTGCTGGATCATAAGGTAGTTCCACACTGTTTTCCATAGTGACTGGACAAATTCACAGTCCCACTAAAAGTGCACAAGGGTTCCCTTTTCTCCACATCCTTACCAACATTTGTTGATTGAATTATTGATGATAGCCATTCTGCCAGGAATGAAGTGGCATCTTACTGTGATTTTGATTTACTTTTCTCTGATGATTAATGATGTTGAGAATCTTCTCGTGTCTATTTGGCCATCTGTATGTCCTCTTTGAGAAATGTTTATTCAGGTCTTCTGCCATTTTTTAATTGGGTTGTTTGTTTTGTTTTGGTGTTGTGTTGAATTTCTTATAAATTTTGGATATTAACCCTTTATCAGATGCCTCATTGACAGATGTCTTCTGCCATTTTGTGGGATGTTTTTTTGTTTTGTTAATGGTTTCTTTTTCTGTAAAAAATTTTTTCAGTCTGAGTAATCCCATTTGTTTATTTTTTTCCTTTGTTTCCCTTGCCTGAGCAGATATATCATTGAAGGCATTGCTAAGGGTAGTGTCTGAGAGGTTACTTCCTATATTTTCTTCTAGAAGTTTTATGGTTTCAGGTCATATTTAAGTCTTTAATCCATTTTGAGTTTGTTTTTGTATATTGTGTAAGACAGTGGCCCATTTCCATTTTTTTTTTGCATGTATCTGTCCAGTTTTCCCAGCACCATTTATTGAAAAGACTGTCTTTATCCCAATGTGTATTCTTACTTCCTGTATCATAGATTAATTGGCCATATAAACATGGATTTATTTCTGAGCTCTCTACTCTGTTCCATTGGTCTGTGTGTCTGTTTTTATGTCAGTGTCATGTGTTTTAATAACTGTGGCCTTGTAGTATAATTTGATATCTGGTAGCATGATTCCTCCAACTTTGTTCTTCTTTCTCAGGGTTGCTGTGGCTATCCTAGGTCTTTTATGATTCCATATAAATTTTATGATTACTTGTTCTATTTCTGTGAAAAATGCCATTGGTATTTTGATGGGAATTGCATTGAATCTATAGATTGCTTTGGGTAGTATGGAGATTATAGCTATATTAATTCTTCCTATCCATTGGCATGGTGTTTCCATTTATTTGTATCTTCTTTGATTTCTCTCTTCAGCAGCTTATCATTTTCTGAGTACAGGTCTTTTACTTCCTTGGCTAAATTTATTCCTAGGTATTTTTAAAAATGCAATTATAAATGGAATTTTTTTCTTAATTTCTCTTTCTGCTAGTTTGTTATTTGTGTATAAGAATGTAACCAATTCCTGGATATTAATTTTGTTCCAATGATTTTGGGGTAGAATCTTTGGAGTTCTCTCTTTATATAGTATCTTGTCATCTGGAAATAATGATAATTTTGTTTTTTCCTTTCCCATTTGGATGCCTTTTATTTGTTTTTCTTGTCTGATTGCTGTGAGTAGGACTTCCAGTATTATGTTGAATAAGAGTTTTGACAATGGGCATCCTTGTCTTGTTCCTGATCTTAAGGGGAATGCTTTTAGCTTTTCCCCATTGAGTATGATGTTTGCTGTAGGTTTATCATAAATAGCATTTATTATATTGAGACACGTTTCTTCTATTCCCAGTTTGCTAAGCATTTTTATCATAAATGGCTGCTGGATTTTGTTGAATGCTTTTTCTGTGTCTATTGAAATGACCATATGATTTTTATTTTTCATTTTGTTTATGTGGTGTATCATATTAATTGATTTACATATATTGAATCAACCTTACATCCCAGGAATGAATCCCACCTGATGGTAGTGTATGAGTTTTTTAATGTATTGCTGAATTTAATTTGCTAATATTTTGTCTTTTTTTTGTAATGTCTTTATCTGGTTTTGGAATCAGGATAATAGTGGCCTCATAAAATGAGTCTGGGAGCCTGCCCTCTTCCTGGATTTTTTGAAATAGAGGAGAATAGGTGTTAATTCTTTTTTGAATGTTAGGTAAAATTCACCTATGAAACCAACTGGTCCAGGACTTTTGTTTGTTGGGAGCTTGTTGATTGCTGATTCAATTTCATTGTAATTGGTCTGTTTAGATTTTCTGTTTCTTTTTGATTTAACCTTGGAAGTTGGTATGTTTCTAAGACTGTGTTTTCATTCTCATTTGTCTCAAGGTACCTTTTGATTTTTTTCTTAATCTCCTTGTTGGCCCATTCATTGTTTAATAGCGTATTGTTTAGTTTCCATGTATTTGTGAATTTTTTTAGTATTTTTCTTATAATTGATTTCTAGTTTCATACTGTTGTGGTCAGAAAGGGTGCTTATTATGTCCTCAATTTTCTTAAAGTTATTGAGGCTTGTTTTGTGGCCTAACATGTGGTCTGTCTTGCAAAATGTGCCATGTGCACTTGCAAAGAATGTATATTCTGCTGCTTTAGGATATAATGCTCTAAAAATATCAATTAAATCCATCTGGTCTAGTGTGTCATTTAAGGCCACTGTATCTGTGTTGATTTTCTATCTGGAAGATCTATCTATTGGTGTCAGTCCCCAAAGGGTTAAAGCCAGGCCTACAGCCCAGGCTTGACCTCGGTACAATCAGTCCATGTCTGGGGTTGAGGAACTCCTGGGGCTGACAGTTACTGCGCATGTACCGCCTTAGGTAACCATGAAAACCTAAACAACTGCTACTGGGCAGATGCGGCAAGATGCCACTTTGGTTTGAATACGTATATATAGTCCCGGGTGCTCAATAAAGTAGCTTGCTTGCTTGCTGGTGTGTTATGGTCCCCCTATGTTGGTTCTGCGTGTGTTCTTTCAATTGAGTGTACCACTGCCGAAACCTGCCCTGCCTGGAAACCTTGGCAATGACAATTGGTGTCAGTGGGATGTTAAAGTCCCCTACTATGATTTTGTTACTGTTGATGTCAGTCAAGATTTGCTTTATGTATTTAGGTACTCCTATGTTGGATGTTGGATGCACAAATGTTTACAAGAGTGATGTCCTCTTCTTGGCTTGATCCCTTTATAATTATGTAATGTCTTTCTTTGTCTCTTGTCATAGTCTTTTGTTGTAAAGTTTATTTTATCTGATGTAAGTATTGCTACCCCAGTTTTTTTCTCATTTCCATTTGCATGAAATATTCTTTTCCATCCCTTTACCTTCAGTCTATGTGTGTCTTTCCTTTTGAGGTGAGTCTCTTGTAGACAGTATATGCCTGAGTCTTGCTTTCTTATCTATTTAGCTTCCATATGTCTTTTAATTGGAGCATTTAGTCCATTTGCATTTAAAGTGATTATTGATAGGTACATATTTATCCTGACACCAACATTTCTAAACTCACCAATGCAGAGAGCCTTCTCCCTCCCATAGCAGTCACCTGTGTCTTGCTTTGGCTAATCTGAAAGCTGGGTCATTGCTCCCAGGTGACCTGAGAGGGAGTAATTAGATTAGATTTGTGCAGAGTAAAAACATAATAAAGGATTAGCCTTGAAAGTACAAAAAGGAGAAAGATGTCAATTCCTGATGAAGTTCCTGATAAGTGTGATGGTCTTCAGCAGAAAACAGAAAATTTACTGGGACAAGAAAGATAAGAAAAAATTTAGTTTTCTTATTTTGAGCTCTGGTTTACGTATTATGGTGAAACATCAATTAACTAAAAAGTAATTAACATTCCCCCATCAATAGATTATTATTATAAAATGGATTTTCCTTTAACTATAATAAGAGTGCTCTTGCTAAGCACATAGAAGTTGCCCAAGGTCACCTGGCCGAGAGAGAGGTTGTAGAGCCAGGAGATAAATGGAGGCCTGTGAGACATCCAAGCTAGAGCTCTTAACCACTAGGCACACTGCGTCTCATTACTTAACCAACGGAAGGGAAGATGTTCTAAGCAGGAGGAAAGGAAGAGTAACATCATGGAGGCACAAAATCACAAGCTGTATTCTAGAACAAGTGATGACTGTTTCGCTAGGGTAGAGGGTTTATGTCTGAGAGTGCTGAGAGAGACAGGTATGGTGGACGTAATTTATCAAATGCCTTAAATTGTAGTCTAAAGTGTTAAAATTATTCTGTAAGTATTTGAGTCACTGAGACTTTGAAGCACGTAAGTGATTGGCTCAAAGTGATATTATGAGAGAACTGATTTGGTGCTGGGTACCAGACTTGGAGGGATTCAAAGAAGAAATGATATCAGAGAGCCTAGAAATGTCATTGGTCAGTGGTCCAAGAGTGGCAATAGATGTAGTGGAAAAGGTAAGAAAGAACCATCATTGAGAGAATTGGTAAGGTTTGGTGATTGGTTTACTACTCAGAAGGAAGGCTCTACTACAATGCTACCTTCTCTAAGGACTGACTGTTCTAAGTACTTCCTAGACATTCACTCAGTTCTCATAGCAACCCTATGACATAAGTTCTATCATTATCAGAATCTCCATTGCACAGGTGAGGAAGCTAAGATACAGAGCAGTTACATAACTTGCCTCAGATCACACCATTGGTTAGTAGCAGAGCTGGGATTCAAACCCAGGCACCTGGCTGCAGGCTCCATGTGCCTTACTCTCAGACATCCTGCTTCTCTTGCAAACACTGTGTATGTGGTGCTCTACATGCTTTATGTGTTTGACCATTACACCTCATTTCCTCTTCACAAGAGTCCATGGAAGTAGGTAGGACCAGGAGTATTTCCCATCTCACACCTATAAACTTAGCTGTTGTCAACAAGTAAGTAGAACAAAGACTTAAACCCAGATCTAACTCCATCTTCAATGCTCTGGCCAAAGCCTAATGCTCTAGATTACCAGGGGAAAAAATAAAAAAGGAAAATTAATTAACCAAAATAGTAACGGAGCAATGGAGAAGATGTGATTTTAGAATGTAGGATGAAAAATCGGGCTTTAAGTGCTCTCAGGATGTTCTTTCCTCAGCCTACCTTCAATAAATCCCTAAGGCTGTGGTATATATAAAGGAGGAATCATTCCTTTCCTAACAAGAAGATACTGACAGCCATCATAGAGTTTACATTCTAGAGAAGTCAGACAGAAAAACACACTACCTATAAGGAGGGGATGATTGACCCTAAATCGGGGAAAAGGGATTTAAGGAAGGGAGCCTATACTCAGAGGATCTTTATAAGATTTTAAAACCATATATCTCTTCTTTAATAGCCCTATGATGCCCTTTTAAGCTGTTTTACACATCAAGAAACCAGGAAGACAAATACATGGTCCAGCACTAATAATACCCCAGAGAACAGAGGTTGTTTATCTCCCTCCATAATGTCAGCAGTACTGGGTAAGATATGACAGCAGTACTTCACTATACTAATAATCTTAAAATATCTAGCAGAAGAAATAATTCTATTTTACTAATTTATATTCCTTTAAAAAATGATGTTACTTCTGCCTGACCCTGTATCTTAAACCTCACAAAATTAGAGGTTGATAAACATAATCAGAAAATTATATTCATTACAAAACAGTCAAACTAGAAACCAGGAGCTGCCAAATATCTTTCTTTAAGTACATAAAATTGTTTCCCATTCTAAGTGATAAACAATAAAGTTTTGCCTTGGTTACACACAAGTGAACAAATTATTTACATATACATATACATATACATATACATATACATATATGTGTGTGTGTGTGTGTGTGTGTGTGTATATATAGTGTTCTTGAATTTAATAAAATCCAAATACTGAAATCCGGTGTCTCTTCAGGACCAATGAAAGAATACAAGTCTGTCAGCAGCTCAGACTGAAGACATTCAAACCAAGGCTGATTTCCAATTTTCTTGTTGCTGAGTTTTATTATAGGACCAGCTTCCAATGTAGTATAGTCCTCTCTAATCTCTTTGTGCAAAGCTTTGTCACTACAGATCTTGAGGAATGATGGAATTAGTGAGGCTAGCTTGCTCACCAGTATCCTGGAAGCTGCCATCTGAGGATGTGATCTCTCTATTCTACTGTGTCGTAAAATCATAATACATAACTAACATCTTCAGTTCTTACTTTCCAAAGTATTAAAGAGTTTATGAGGGGTTCCCTGGTGGTGTAGTGGCTAGGCTTCAATGCTCTTAACACCATGGCCTGGGTTCAATTCCCAGCCAGGGAGCTACCCCATCCCCAAAAGGGTTTATGAATTAAAAAAATAATGCTTTACCCTTTAGTAGGCCTGCTCAGTTTCCCTGATGAGGTCCCATTTCCTCTTAATTGTGTCAGAATGGGTCGTTTTCCTATAAGGGGTATTTAGAGGACATGTGCTTACATGGGGCTTTCTGGGATCCACAGAATATTGTTACCAAGTGTTTCTGGTCAATGGAACACCTTAGCAGTGCTTACTCTTTCCCAGCATACAAATGGAGGAAGTTGTGATATGATTGAGGACTCTGAAATAACACTATTGTTTGCTTAATGGAGCGTCTAACAGAACTGGATCAGAAGACATCTTGTCTTATTGACATTTTATCTTTACTGTTGAGAATCTAATCACCTTGAGGAGGTCGAGGCCTCAAATCAGAAAGAAATTTTAAACTATCTCCTTCCATTTTCTTAACAACCCTTTGACATAAGCAGGGTAGCCTACCTGCTTTATAGATAAAATTTAACTCAGAGAAATTATGCCCCTTTCTTCAAAGGCACATATCTAGTAGTATGGTAGAACTGAGTCTAGAACTAGGTTTCTTTCCACTGATTCTACTGCTGCAGACAAGTGTGTGCCCACTTTTGTAGCCTTAATGGACTTGCGATACTTGTTAAGGAGTCTCTTTCTGGGGTTCTGCATGTCTTGATCCTAATAAGAATCTGTGATGTGCACCTCAGTATAGATTGTCTCATGGAAGTTGCTTGGTTCTTTTTTATGTCTCATGATTTTCCTAATGACCTCAAGCCTAAGAGTATAATTCAGGGAGACGTGGGTAGTGGGGAATTCTAAGAGCCAGTGTGGGCTGTGCAATATGACACACAATTTTAGGTGCTGGTGGGGAGGCTTGAGTCAAGAGAAATGTGATAATTCCTCCCCCCTTTTCTAGCCCAAACCTTTCTCCAAGCTAAAAATTGTAATCATAAACAGACAAGGTTTAAAAACTCAGCTGCTTTTAGTACAAGAATTTTATTTTAGGAATTTGGGATTAGGGAAAGGGTTACAATCAAAATGAAAAGCACTAATCATAAAGGAAATGTTTGACCTTTTTGCCTGTATTAGACTTAAGACAACTACATATATATATATAAGACAATGATATAATAATAATAATAATAAGAAGAAGACTAAGAATAAAAAGGTACCATAAACAAAATTAAATGGTGAGCCACAGACTGGGAGAAGATGTTTGTTAATTATGTACCTGGTCTAGAGTAAGTATTCAGAATATGTAAAGAACTTCTGTAAACCAATTTTTAAAATGACAACCTGCTGGAAACATGGGCAAATTATGTGATTAGGCAATTCACAGAAGAAAAAACTCCCAAAAAGTACTAAAAATATTTTTAAAATCCTCAACTTCAGCAATAGTCAGGGAAATGAAAATTAAAACCATAGAAATTATTTCATACCCACTGAATTCAGAATCAGTTACCCTGATAACAATAAATATTGGCAAAGATATAAGGAAATGTTATTATTATTATTTTTAATATTGCAGGTGAGAGTATAAATTACTAAGATCATCTTGGACAGCAACTTAGGCAATACTTGGTTAATTTGAGTATGTGTATCTCCTACAATATAGCATCCACTTTGTATATATACTGCAGAGAAACTCATGCATATATGTGTAAGGAAAAAAAGTGGACACAATCTATCCCTCAGTAGGGAAATGGCTGAATAAACTATGATTTTCTTATGGTGGAATAATCTGAAGCAATTATAACAAATGAACTGAGATCTAAGTATATAAAACTTAAATATTGTTCTAAAAAAACCAAATTGCAAAATGGTATGTATGGTGTGATATCATTTATTTAAAAATTGAAGCATAAAACAATAGCATATGTTCATAGATTTATACATATTTAATACAAATATAAAAATAACACATGGATGTGATTCTAACTACCTCGTAGTAGTTTCCTCGGGGAGGGAGAGAAGGAGAAACGGACAGAGAAGGATTATAGTGGAGCTATAGCTGCATTTGTGTTTTATTTAATTATTTTAAAAAAGAGAGATCTAATGCAAACAAGCATGTGAACAGTGCCATCCATTATGTAGTCATGTCTTACTCATTAAAAAGTGGACTCAAGGCTTTGCTAGGGGCTTAGAAGACTGCAGTAATACCTCCTAGTCACAGAGGGGACCACAAAGACAGGACAAGTATTCACTAATAGGAAATAGGAAGAGATTGATTAGAGCTTGAACCATAGGGATTCTTAGGCTGATGGAAGTATCGAACAATTAAGTATTGAAGGAATCTGAAAGATCAGTCAGTCCAGTGTTTCCCAGATAAGTTTGATGATAAGACTTATCTGGGAAACTTGTGAAAGATACAGATTCTTAAGCTCCTTTCTTGGAGTTTGGATTCAGTGAATTTCTAGGGGAGCCAGTGTTCTGAAGAATACACTTAAGGGAACACTGACTTACATGCCTCACCGGCAGTGGAAACATTTATTAATTCTTTCCCCAAATGCTCTTCTTCTCCCACCAGTCACCTCATTATTTGTACTAGTACCATGCCATCTAAATTAATTGCAATTTAAACAAAACAGGAGGAACATAAAGGATTGTGGAAGTAGTCAAAATTGACCTACTGTCTAGGTGGATCTTTCCCATGCATCTCTCCCCCTACAAATAGTACCTCTAATAACCCAAATCTTCCACCTAATCCTTGGCTTTCTCTACTTTTCCTCTCCTCACCTAAAATAAGCTCTCAATGAAATTCAAGGTGAAAACAGAGTGTGGAGACTGAATTAAAATTCTGGATCTACTAGTGATCTTTAACCTGCACATCCTTGTGCAAACACACCCTCTTTGTCAGTCCAGGTTGTTTTTTGCAGTTTTAGGCAATTCCCTAAGGAAAGGCAAGGTCTAAAAATTCCTTAAAAGAAAGGAAATCAGAACTCCTAAGGTCTTAGTCATCATTATATTCCTAATGCTAGCACAATACTTATGCCTATTGGTGTGTTCAAAAAATGTTTCTGAATGAATGGATAAGGGTCCTTTCAGAGCAGTTGATTGCCCATCTCAGTCTTTCAGGGAGCTTAGAGAACAAATATTTCTGAATGCCTGCTTGTGTTGGGTGCTTTATCCCAATAGCTCTATGAAGTAGGTTTTAGGAGCGCTGTGCTCAAAAGGAGAAACAGGATCATGGAGGTGAAGGAATTTGTTCAAGATCATATGGTAGGTAGTGATGAACTGGAATTTGAACTTAGTTCTGCCCAGCTTCAGAGCTCATGTTTATTTCTGAAAGTTTTGTTTCTAGACGTCACCTGATTTTATTGCACTCTTTCTCACTAGCTCAGAAGGAGCATTGGTTATAACAATATTCAAATATTTAAATGTTTTTCCTTGGGCTCAGTTCAAAGTTTATTTTTTCCCCTTGACTGTTTGACTTTCTACTTTTTTACCACGATATAGGTATTTCACAAAATGCACCTTGAAATTAAAACCCAATACTATAACAACATCAGGGGTAAATTTAGAGAAAAGAAGATGTCATATATATTAAAAGAGTTATGTTTATTTCCACTTTTCTGGAATAGCCTTCAAATTGGAGGTTTTTAAATTTATTGGTAACAAGCTGAGGTTATTATTGACTTCTTAGCATGCAAACACCCTGTACCTTTAGTAACTGTTATTCTCTCCATGGTCTAGTGACACCATTGCTAAGCTGGATCCACTGTGCATCCTGGCCCTCAGGTGTTAGATCCTCCATCTCATATCATATCTCATCCATATCTCATATCACATTTTATCTCTTCCCACAACCCAAGGGAAGAGATGAAATGTGATATGAGTTATGTTTGTTGGCTTTATATCTGAAGATGACTTGTGCCAAGACAAAATTTAATAATATTTAACCATGTGTACTTTAGAGGTATCAATAAGGTTTGCAAGGGAGTATACAAATGGGGCGGGAGATGCAACTTGAAGCTCTGAGGGTTTATCTTTATGATAAAATGTTAGAAGCTAAATGTTAAGACATTTACCTAATTTTGCTTCATATTATACATATGTTGTCTTCTCTTTTGGACTGTAAGTGACTTGATAAAAAGGAATGTTTCTGTATTCCCTACCACTCTTATGCCATTGCCAAAAATATTAGTTTGATAAATATGCATTGAATAAATGAATTAATGAAAGAATAAATGGATATTCTACTGGAATACAATGACTATTTTAGACTTGGCCACAATTTGCTTATATTCCATAGTGACTTCATATACAATTAAAATTTGGGGGGTTTTCTTTTCCTGTTTCTTATTTTACAGAAGTGATAATAGAAAATAAGGTAAATATCCCTTGTAAATCTCCAAAATAAACTCATATTTTTCTTAATGACATGATTGTTAATTTCTTTAGAAACCACTGGCATGTCAGAGCCAAAGTAATTCTACGTGGAAAAATAAGATAAAATTCTAGAAGGAAGAGATACTATAAGGATCTCAATTATCTCAGCGGATAATAAATAAATATGGACTCATAGTACCCATGAATTAATAGAAAAATAATTTCCTGGAGACCAGGAAAGTGATCTTTGCAGGACTGACCACCATCTTCCTGGAGCAGCTTATGTTGGTGTCAGTGGTGGCCAGAGGCCTCAGATACAGTGACATTCAGTAATGAGGTTGTGCCAAATTTTTCTTATTGAGAAATAAATTACCAAAGTTGATGAGTAATTCATGTAAACAAAATAGGTACAAGTTATTGAGTACCTACTACATTGTTAAACACCATGCTAAATGCTTTATTGTTTCATTTTAGCCTCTCACCAGCTCTGTGAAGAAGATATTATTATCCTTAAATTAGTGAGTTCCTGGTTATCCTTACAATTACATTCACTCATTTGCATTCTAACATACTTCCTCGAATGAGAAAAAAAATGGAGGGGGCTCCAGATTTTTTGTTAGAAGTTGCTCAGAAATTCAGACACTCACATTAGTGTATGCAAGCCATGTGTAGGGCATCTATGTGTGTCTTGGTGGGAAAAATATTGAGAATGGCTAGGCTATAACTTGAAAAGTAACCCTGTGTAAGAATTCCAACTTAGTATGGGTTGCACATTCATACATATTTTTATTTTTAAAATTATGTGGTTAATTTAAGGAACATTTGAAAAAAATGTGACCAGCATATAAAGTCATAATTTCTCAGGTGTTACTTAGGACCAGCGTAAGCATAAAACTAGGGGTGATCCACTTAAAGACAATATAAAGACAATATTAAGTAATGAATATAAACAGATAATGTGAGGATATGACAAAATCTTCAAGATGACATGTGAGTGACTGGCATTTGTGAAACAGGCTCCCTGCCTGGCTTGAGGTCTGAAGCTCAGGCCAGAGCTGAGTGCTGATCCGTGTCAATTTTTGTTGGATCAGCATTCAGTCACCTTCTAGGACCCTATGAATTTTCTCGTGACTTCAGTTACTCCAGATTGGAGTGTTCATGAATGGCATAAAGTTGAATCTGAGTTAGACAGCCAGGAACCTGATATGTCAGTTCTCTCCCTTCAATATTGACAGTCGTAAATACTCAGGCAGAATTAGTGGACTCTCTGTCTTCTTGCCTTTTTATGGATGAAAGTCAAGCGTTCTTACCACCTAACTTTCTGTGTACAGGCAGGAAACTACTTCTCCTGGATGTTGCTAACATTTCCACCCTTATTTTATTTTATTTTATTGCAGTAGCTTTTCTTTTACTTCTCAAAGTTGGAAGTTATTCAGGGACTGTTTATCAAGTACTACTGGTGTGCCAGGCACAGTGCTGACCAGGGACACAGAAATGACTGGCTCTTGCCATGAACATCCATGGAAAAACCTGGTAAGGAGAACTCAAGATGCTGGTCAGGAAGATGGACTAGATTTAAAAAGCCAGTTCAGGACAGGCAAACTCAGAAAACAACAATGACCTCTAAGCAATCTCCATATATTATATTATGATACAGAAGGAATTGGATTGGAGAAAATACAAAATCCTAGTTGCATATGGATGGTATCTTTAAAAGCTCAGGTATCCAGGTTTGTCCTTAAGCCACTAGTAAAAGACAGTGACTACGGTTATTATTTCTTAATGTCTTCAGAGATGGGGTTTCTACATTTTTCTTACAATACTTATACCCAGGATATTTTCTAGCGTCGATTCTAAATCCCTCCTATTGAAAGTTAAGCCCATTCTGTCTTAGAGAACAGCTGTCTGCTGTTTCTTTCAATATCATGATTGGAAATAACTTCTGAGTCTGTCCTTCCTGTCCACAAATCTATATTTCATTACAAATTCTCCTCTTTTCAGCACCTCTGGTCATCTATCCTCCTAGTATTTTTTAACCCCCTCCCCCAAATAGCTAAATATCACCTTCAATGTTTCCTTCTAACTATATAATCATAAATTTCTTTGGTTTATTGTCCTTTCTTATTTCAAATTTTTAAGGTCTTACATTCTCCCTTCTTGTGTTTTTTCACTTCTTCAAATTTTCCTTCTCCTAAAAATTCTAAATTTTAATTTTATTTCGAGTCCAAGTTATTTTACCTTTTAGCTGGATTTAGTTTCCCTCTCAGGGAAGTAGCATTGTCCCTTTTGTACACGTGCACCTGGGCAAGGTAAAGGAGCCCATTGGTTTAACAGTCTTTGCTGGTTCCCGAGGGCTGCAGTCACAGCTTTCAGTGTGTGAGAATCCAAGGCAGCAAACAATCCCTCTACTGCTTTGAGTGCTTTCCTGGGCGGTAATTTCTGGGGCCCAGATCTTTAGGGATGCATGAATGCTGGCGCTAGCAGGGAAGGAGTAGGTGGAAAATAAATATGCTCAAGGGCTCAGAAGCTACTGCTGTTGCTGGAGGCAGGTAGTCAGGCAATAGGACATAAATACAGCAAAACAAAAGGAAAAAGGTATTTACCTTCAGTCCCTTGAGCAACATGAGTCTGGAGCAAGGGGACGATTGTCCCAGGGCTTTGTGTGGGCCACCCTTATAGAAACTTAGAGCCAGGTAGTGATTGGCTCTGAGCAGCTGTGCCTTACAGACCTGAAAATAGCCCAGAAATGTGTTTTCTCAGTCCCAAGAGCTGCATAAAGCAGAGCTGGTGAGAGAGATGACATCTGTACATCGCTAATATTGGTGTGGTTCTTCACAAAGTGCTTTCTCTGTCCATTGATGGAAAACAACCTTGTAACAACCCAGTGAGGGACCAAGGGCAGCTATCACTCCTATTCTGTTACACAGATGAAAAAACTGAGGTACAAGGAGCTTAACTAAACTGCCCATAGCCATGGACATAACTTAGCTTTAATGTTATCCCATGCTTCCCAGAGCACAAGAGCTAAAGGGTAGATGGGACCCTAATAACAGTTTCTAAGCAGTATCAATTTAATTGTTACTCACTAACTTTTGGGAATTTCAGGTCTTCTAAGATTTAATAATAATAGCAGTAATGACGACCTACCATTGTGTAAGCACTTACCACATGCTACTTAAACCTCACTGTCCTAACAACTTACAGTGATAGTATTATCCCTATTTAACTGATGAAAAAAAAATGAGGTCCAAAGAGGTTTAGTAATTTGCCCAAGATAACACAGCCAGTAAGTAGCTGATCTAAGATTATAACCAAAGTATGTGCAATTCCAAAGTTACATATTTGCATCAGGAAGAATTCAGGAACTAATCTAGGAGTCCCCTGTATGCAACAAGCACAGCTCTACTGGCTACAGTAGCATTTTCTACTCTCCCAGACAGTGGGCTCATGGGGCTGCTCAGACTCTTGGCCTTCGGTGGTGGTGTGGGTTTCCATCCATGGTGGCTCTGGCTGTTCCATCCCTGGCCCTATTTCTGTTCCCTGTTACACTGTGCTCCAACAGTCACTCCAGTGAAGTGGGGCCCAGTGCAGAGTATTCCCCAAGCAGCATGGCCTGGTGCTCCAGTTTCTTACAGAGGTTTCAGCAACAAAGCTCTTTATCTCTCTTCTAAAGAAGTTGGGCATGAACCAAGAGAGGCAGAGCCAGAGGGCTGTAACCAGCATACCCTTAAGCTCTTCTCAACATTGCTCTGCTCTTTGAACAGCTATTTCTCATCTGAACACAAATCATGCTGTCCCTCATATCTCCCGGCTCTTAGCACACTCCTTTGCCTTTCATGCAAATAAGGGCCCAGTGGGCCAGATACACGTGGTCAACTGGGTCAGACATCTTAAAATTAAACTTGAAACTCCATTATCCTCATTATTATGACTATTGCTTGTTATTTATGGATTGGATTCTCTCCCATGAAATTGTGCTTGTGATTTTTTTAGGCAACTCATCTTTGCATTTATACATACAGCAGAGTGATGCATAGCTTATTATATGAATGAATGAATGTAGTAAACAAGACTAAGTGGTTTCTAGTTACTGCTGATTTAAGATTAGATTCCTACCAGAATCCTTAAATCAGCCCACCTCATTCGTACCTGAGGGTACTTGTTTCCTTTCCTCAGAATGTTCTTTAGAATATGGCTTCCTCCCTCACTTCATTAAAATTCAATGCAACCTCCTCAGAGAGGGCTTCCCCAACAACTTATTCTGATTTAGTTTTTCTAAATAGAATGATTTTATGTTGGTTTATTGTTTTATCCAGTAAGGTCCATGAAGGTCAAGACCTTTGTATTATTCCCTGCAATAAATCCATAGCATTGAATAGTCACTGGCAGATAGTAGGAGCTCAATAAATATTTGCTGAACAGATGAATTAAACTGAGAAAGGCTCCCCACAAAGGGTGCGTGTCCACACGAAGAGGCTTCTTTAGTCTTTGTTATGCACTACTCTAGTGAAGACACTCAAATTTCAACCATCTGGTAACATATAAAATGTTGGTTCCTCAAGTTAATTGTTTATTGATCTCTTCTTGTTGCTCCTTGAAAATAATGCATCTAGATCTATAAAACTCTTAGTTCAGAGTCCATTATTTCCTGGTGTTTACAGCTGGATAGTTTCATGATAAATGACAACTTATATTAAAACCTTGTTTATCTGCCATCATTGAAGAAAAGGTAGACTTTCATGTCATGTAAACATATTTCTAAATATTCTTATACTAAAACAACTGTTTTGCTATTATTAAAATGTTTAACAATTTTGGGGACCTTTGATTCTGGCCATGATGAAGTAATGATGATCAGATTTCCCTTCTTGCCTGAAGTAAGTGAAAAGCAGGACAAAATATGTGAAACAATGATTCTCAAGACATTGGACATCAGATAATAAACAACAACAATTTCTGAGAGATGATAAACAAACAACATGAGTCCTACAGTTGCTCCCAACTTACTGTCTTGAGACAGTTTCTAGGCTGTGGTGCAGGGAAGGGACTCCAGGAAGAAACTCAGCAGTTCTCCTCGAGTTGGTTTGAAGCTAAAAGTCCAAGTAGGTCAGATGATCAAGAGTTCACATGACAGAGTAGCAGAGATGAGAGAGATGCACAGAGAGAATTCTAGAGATCTGCACAGGCTCCCCTTCAGTATTTAGGTGAGTATACTGATGAGCTCATACATGTGGAAAAAACTATGATGGAGGAAAGAGCCACTCCAAATGATTAGAGGGAGCAATCTCTCTGGCTTGTACAGCACAGGGAATAGTGCCAGTTCCCATGAGCAGGAGAGGAATATGGCATAATTCATGGGGCATCAAGTGAAGTGCTAAGAAGGATTTTCTCTCAGTAGCAGAACAAAATTAGTTTTACTTTAAATACTGCTCTCCTGTCTAACAGTTTAAAAGCAAGACTTGAAGTTTCCAAGTAACGACCACATCCCCAAACAAAGCTCAGTAAACATGCTAAGTATCTGGGATCTGGTAAAAGTTACAAGCAAAGAAAACAGGGAAACACAACTCATAATAAGATTAAAAATTAATGGAAACAGACCTCTCCTCAAATGATACAAATGGTAGAATTAGTAGGCAAAGACATTAAAATAGCAATAACTATATGCTACATATTCAAGAAGCTAAAGGAAGTATTGAACATGTTTGGTAAAGTAATGAAAGACATAAGAAAAACATCCAAATTGGAATTCTAGAGATGAAAACAACAATAAGATGAAAAACATATGAGATTGTATTAAAGGCAAATATTAGATATTATAGAAGAAAAGTTTAGTGGTTGTGGGGGCAGAGACGCAGGAGGTAGGCATTCCAAAAGGGCATGAGTAATCTCTCGGAGGTAATGTGTATGTTCATTTTTTAATTGTGGTGATGGTTTCACAAGTGCTTACTTACATCAAAACTCCCCAAAGTTATACTTTAAATGTGTATTTTATTATATGCAAATTATACCTTAATAAAGTTACAATTTTACCTTACAATTTTTTCATGAAAATCTTTCAAAAAAGAATTCTCTTCATCTTGCATTTCTTAAAAGAGCTAAATGAACATCATTAATACCTTCTGAGTGACTCTGGGGTCATCATTATGAATGCAAATTATTATTAGATAGCCTCAAAAATGAACTCAGACCAATATAAATGATTGAGCCTGTACCTGGAATTTATTCTATTTTTCAAGTTCTTCTGGCTCCTCTCTCAGCTGTCAGCTTTCATGACCTTTCATGGATAACAGCATGTCCTCCTCTAATCTGAAACGTTATTTAATGCACCATTGCCCTTAAGTGTGTTGCCAAACTTCCACAGGCTAAAGCTCACAGGCCATCTCAGCAGATACTCCTGTTCTTTACTTCCCAGGACTAAGAAGCGCTCCCTTGCTCTACTTCCTTGGGCTATACCCAGCCCTCCCTCCTTCTTCATTTTCAAATAAATCCCAGGTGATGGGACATCTATTACTTTTCAAAGGCTTGGCCAGTTAGGCATTCTCTGGTTAGTACTGAATGGATGAAAAAATGATCCGATAATTCTATAATCTGAAATATGTAATGCATGAATGAAAAGTGATTCAATAATTCATAATCTGAAATACGTTATCTTCTTTTTTTGTCCCTATATTTGATGGCTGACCTTTCAGTGTTTTTTAAAAATTTTTATTTAAAAGAGTGATCTCACTATTGCTGATGGTAATGGTAATTAAAGACCAGGGCTCTAAGGTGTTAGTCATATTGCATTTTAAGCATCTAAGTCACAGAGATGAAAGGAACATTTCCACGATTGCTATGGAAAATGCCAGGAACTTCGTTTTGTTCCCATCTCTAGGCATATGAAAATTGGAATAATTTTTGTTTCTAGATGTTTTCAGATTATTTTTTCTTCCCTTCATCTTCCTAAAATTTAAATTATTCCTGGTACCTCTTTTATCATTTATTTTGAATACAGTAAGGCTTTCTTTTTGGGTTTGTTGACAGCTTCTCATTGAACTTTTCTGGGAACAAGCATGTTAAATGGCATATTTAATGTTGGTATGAGCCATTGCTTTGGGTTTGTGATATTTGCTGGAACATTGTGTCTTGAATAAAACATAAAAACACACTAAAATATAACCTCAGAAACTGAATATTTAAACAGTCACAACAAAAGAACATAATCCAATTATTTTTTTTCCCCTGGAGTATACAGAATGTAGGAATTTAAATCTATTGGATCAGTACTGATTTACAGAAGTTCTATGTTTCAGGAAAATTCCTTTTAAGAATAAATAGAGAATATAAATTATGACAGCTGAATTTTTTTTTTTTTGCTAAAAGTAGCTATAAAAGATGTAACATATATGATAGTAAAAGTCAACATTTATCATTGAAATGTTTGTCTTTAGAAAGGAATTGCTTGAATCTAGATGAATTTAGTATTGCTGCTGTCCTAATAAAAATGCATTGAAATGATAACCTTTCTGAGGTTAATGATTTATTTAATGTTCTCTTGCATTGTTGAAAATTACTTTTCTGCTATTGTGTTCATTAATGTTAACTTAAGGATCTGTGTTCAGAAAACTTAACTTTGAGATACTAAAACAAGACTAAGTTATTTTTTCCCCTCCACTGTGTTAAATTGTAGCATTGGCCCTATTTCCTCAACCCTCTCTGTGTCCATATCCTTTGCTGTGAATTTGTAGTTCTCCTTGCCCTCGTGGGTGGATCTATGTTCTCTTTCCTGTGATACTGTGTTTGACAGAAGAGAACAGAGCAGAAGCGACAGTGAGTCAGTTCTGAGCCTAGGTTTTATGTAATTCTGCTTCTCTTGTGTCTCTGCCATTGCTATGAGAAGAACATGCCTGGAAGAGGGTGGAGGGCATGTGGGCAGAGCCATTCAAGCTGAGCCTAGCTTAGATCAGCTGATCCCTGGCCAACTCATAGATGTGCAAGTTAAATAAATGCCTATTGTATATGCCACTGAGATTTTATGGTTATTTTTTATACAGCATTCTTTTTTTTTTTTTTTTTTTTTGCTTTTTGGTATGTGGGTAGCTCCCTGACTGGGAAACGAACCCAGGCCGCAGCGCTGACAGCGCCAACGCCGAAGCCTTAAGCCACTACACCATCAGGGAACTTTCTATACAGCATTCTTAAAGCAAAAGCTAACCGATACATTCACAGATAAATAAAATTGTCAAGACCAAAAATAGCTATGCACAGTAAGTTTTCTAAACATTTATAATAAAATGTGTGTGTGTGTGTGTGTGTGTGTGTGTGTGTGTAATGTTTGGCTTATGTGTTGAGACTGAGATTAGAAACAATTATGGCATCAATTTTGGAAATACGGAAGTTAATCAAACCATGATAATATTAAATTAAGTAATATGGAAAGCTTAAAATTTGGGTCGTGACTATGTTTTACCTATTCATCTTTTACACAATGCCTATTACTTAGTAGGCGTTTGGTAGGTATTTGTGGAATGAATGAGTGGAGCTTCTTTTCATTTCTTAATTTTCTTTATTTTTCCCTCAGAACAGTTTACTCCAAAAAGGCAAACCTTTTAAAAAGTCTGCAAACAACAAACCAATCAGCAATTCAACAAATTATTGCTATAGGTCAGTGGTTCTCACCTGGATGTGATTTTGCTCCCCCTGAGAACATTTAGCAAGATCTGGAGACGTTTTTGGTTGTCATCACTGCGGGGTGGTGTGCTAATCACATCTGGTAGGTAGAAGTCAAGGGTTCTGCCAAACATTCTACAGTGCACAGAATAGATCCCCACAATAAAAAATTATTTAGCCCCCAAATATTTGTGCATCCTGTGATTTTTTGTTTTATTTTGTCCTGCAGAATTGTGAATCATTCTCTCACATTTCTTTTTGCCTTCTCTATGTAGTATCCAAAGATTGCTTCTACTTTTCTTTTTATTCTTTTCTTCCCCAGCCTTTCTAGAACTGCCTCCTTGAATCTTCATGTCACTTTTCAGTTTCTTCCCTGTAGTCAGCACTCTTACCTACCAGAACTTTTTCAATATTTAGACACTTAAGATAAACTTTCTCTTTCTGGGACCTATTTTAGCTAACTCTCCTCTTCTCTTTTCCATGCAGATTTTCTAGAAATCCTCTTTAGGTCTCTGCAAAGGCATATGGTGGAGATCTAGATATAGGATTGATGTTTTCTTTTTTCTTAATTACAAATAATTTAACATTTGTAGTGTCATTGGTTTTCTAGTTATGATGAAGGTGTGGCATTTCTGTATGTGTCTTTTTTTCTTCTTCTTGTTGACCTGCATAGTTTTTTTGGAAGATATGTGAATATAGTCAGTCAGGTGTTCAGAAATGATGTTGTTTTTTTAACTTTGTTGATAGTATCCTTGTAGTATAAAAGCTTTGCAATTTTATGCAATGAAATCTTTATTGCTTTTGAATTTTTGTCATTTTTGAAAAAGGTTTCCTATCCCCACTATTGTAAAACAGTAATTTCATTTTTCCCAATATGATTTTTTAAAATAACAAAAAATTGAAATCTGAATGTATTTACATTGGGGGAGATTGGAATCTAAATTTTCCTATAGATGTTAAAAGAACTAGTTATAAAATATAAAATAACATATTATTTCAGGAGGGTTATGGATCCTTCCCAAATTCTTAGTCTAAAGACATATTAAAGCCTATATAAGGAATGCGTAAAGGATTTTGATGTGGAAATGCCTTGAACGCAGAAGCCAAAGCATGGGATCCATGATTGAATCAGAGTTTATTAAACAGAGGTTGAGGTTGATATTATTAATAAGAAATGTGCTCTTTTTTACATAGGCATTTGAATTCATTTGCAACCTGTGCCGACTTGTTAATAACTTTTAAAAATAAAACTTTTTAAAGACTAATAAATGACTATGCTTTATGCACTCAATCAGGAGTGGCAAATAAATTTTGATGCATGTACCAGCTCTAGTTGATTAATAATGGCTTCCTGGAACACTGCATTAAGAAGTGTTCTGAGGCCAAATTTGAGCCCAGCTTTGAAGAGGGATGTATTGACTACTGGTGGTTAAGAAGTAGGGTGGAAGTGTTGCGAATGCAACACATTTGCTAGCACCATAAGTACCTTTTGTCATGACCGTCATTACCTAGGATGGTATCTGGCACTTGACAGAGCCTGAAACAAAAACTAGGCTGTCTGGATTTAACCCTGGCTCTGCCACTGTGTTAGTCTGTTTGGGCTGCTATAACAAAATTTCACAATCTGAGTGGCTTATAACACAGGAATGTGTTTCTCATGGTTCTGGAGGCTGGGAAGTGCAAGATCAAGGCACCAGCATGGTCGCATTCTGGTGAGAGCCTTCTTCCTGGTTCATAGCTGATGGTGTCTTCTCACTGTGTCCTTAGATGGTGGAAGGGGCAAGGAAGCTCCCTGGGGTCTCTTTTATATGACACTAGCCCCATTCATGAGGTCCACCCTCATGACCTAAGCACCTCCCAAAGGCCCCCCCTTCCTAATACCATCATCATCTTTGGGAGTTAGGATTTCAACATATGAATTTGGGGGACACAAACATTCAGACCACTTACTAGTGTTCTAACCTTGAGTAAATTATTTAACCTCTCAATGTTTCACTTCCTTTATCTGTGAAATGGGGATAGTATTAGTATTACTGTATAATAAAATTGTAAAGAATAATGATTTTTGTGTAAAGTGCTTAAAATTGTCCCTTATTTATTATAAACATTAGTTGTTATTGTTATATATCTAAATACATATTTATGGGATGAATATATTTGGCTATTGTGTTACAATGTTCCTTTTGTTCACAGGAAATTATACTCATATCTGAATTGGTTAACCATGTTTTTGGAAAGCTTAGTTATACTCTATAAGAGAATCACATCCAAAGTGTAACTATGTTCTACTTAGTATCTACTTACATTAACAGAAAAATTAAATAGTCTTTAGGTATTAGCTTTAAATGCAGATCTGTAAAGGGAACATCTTTTCTTAACAAACTCAGAAAAGGTTAATGGGAGAATGAATATGAGGTGTTACGAGCTTTTCAGAAGAAAGTAGTTATTAAGTACAGAGCCCTGATATTAAAGGTGAACTAGAATATTCTGACCTTTGGCCTTTACCTCCACAGTTGAATCTGTCTTAGGCTAATGAATTTCAAAGGGAATTAGTTTGAATAACAGAAATCTTAAGTATGCCATATTTAAATAAACTTTGCACAGCAGATGCTATACATGAGCAAATTAACTTTAATCCTCTTCTCAGGAAGAGATTTTGTGAAAACAAAGAGAGCCTATTTTGATTTGTTTATGGACATTTATTGCAAAGAAAAAGCCAAGCAGTCATCAATAGTGCAGCTGGGGGAAAGTATTGGATTTAAGCTTTGCTTTAAATGAATCTGTTTGTGTTCTGTTTTGGATCACTTCCTGAAGTCAATATTCATTGACCTTTAAGTACCTCTTTGAGCTCTAAAAAGATGTCTATCCATGGAAATAACATTTAGGGAGATTATGATTGTGTTTTAAAATTCATGTCTAAAATTGACTTCTCTTTAACATAATCATTATCTTTCAGGAAACAAATCACGTGAAACTATATAACTGTGTTTAGATTTCTTATTGGAAATTGTAAAGAATATTCGTAAGGTGATGAATGCTGAATGTATGAGTCTCAGACTAGCAGCATCACCATCACCTGGGAGTGTTTTAGAACGCAGACTCTCAGGCCCAGACCAGACCTCCTGAGACAGAATCTGCATTTTACCCAGATCCCCAGGTGATTTGTAAATGCATTTAAGTTGGAGAAGCGCTACTCTATGTGGTTGGACAATTGAGTGAACTGAGACTTTTGCTAAGCATCTGGTAGTAGGGTAGTTCGTGACACAATTTAGACTGGTAGTTGTTTAGATAAATACAAGTTGAATAAGGTGGAAATAAAATGCTCAAATAATATGTTGATTTTTACAGAAAGAAGGTCCCCTGAGAGTATTAAAATGAAGAAAGGTGGTCTGATCAGTGTGCATCATGGTTGTTCCTGTCCCATCACTTATGTAATTAGAAACGTATTGTTATATGTTGCCTGCTTTTATAGCCAGATTGAACAGCCCATCACATCTGTTTAGTGATTCAGAAGTTGGATTTTCATGGTGGAAGTCATCAAATTATGGTGTCACTAGACTCATGCTAATTTCACAACATGCATTTTTCAGTCTTCTATGGAGAGGAAGATTAGGGAACATCCAGAAAGGGCAAGTCATTTCTGCTGTATGAAATCTGTAATCATTGGCTGATTTAAAACCAAACAGCCATACAGCCCAACCCACAGTCAGGCACCCTGTTGCCTTCTTCAGACTCTCTTTCTGTTAGAGCTGATATCCAAGGTCATTTATCCTCTCCTTCCTGGGTTTAGAGCACCAGCAGATTTAAAGCTCTCCTTCATATGGTTTGTCACCTGGTGACGGTACCTGATAGATGATCTCCCTCCTCCTGGAAATGGAGCAAGCTAATGAGATTTGTCGACTGCCTCTGGTTAAAGAAGCAGGACTGATAAATGCACTAGTGACTCTGTTGACCCCAGTAAAAGGATTTTTGTTGACAGCCTGTTGACACAACAACTAAGAGTTTGTGTTTCTCAGCCCTTAAATAAATAAGGTCTTTTATTCTAACAGTAGTTATTTGCAATTTGTCTTGATTAAACACACCTACAACCTTCTTGGAAGCTCTCACATTGTTTTGCAGTTATTTCTAAAATGTGCCTTTGTCCAAAGGTATGTATTTATTACATATAATATACTTATATGTGTATCAGTATTTTTTTTTTACCTCCCCACTTCCACCCCCACCAAAACCCAGCAACATGTAAAACATGGATGCTGTAATTGATTTTTCAATTTCACTGTTGTTGGGAGATGGAAATAAAAGGGTTACATCAGAATCCATCTAGAAACATTCTGCTGTAAATCAGACTGCACTGGTGAGTAACAGTTGTTGCCTTGGTGAGCTTTATTGCCATTTGCTGATGCAGCTTGCTCTAGCCAACCTACCACAAGGGACATGTAATGGGAACCCTGTATTCAAGCCCCTCATAGAAGAAATCATAAAAGAGCAGAGATGTGAACCCAGCAATAAATTCTAGAAGCATTTGTGCCACAGCCGTGAAATGATACCAATAACTCCTTAGTAACACATTAAAGGGATAATAAAAGGATTTCACCAGTGTTTTTTTTTAATGTATTAGGGCTATTTTTAATTGAAACTCCTCAATGAAAAATAGAGCATGTGCCAGCAGCTGTTTACTCTTGCTTTTTATTTATTTCAGATTTTATCTTGAACTTTAATTGTCTCACTTACAGGTTACTATTTAAAACACCCTTGAAGATTAATTCAACCATACTCAAGGACCCCTAAGTGGGTTCATTATTCTATACCAAGCTCCACACATGTCTCACCCTTATAGCCTTGCTTTCCTTGATCTCGTCTTCCTCAGTAAGTCAGCTAAGTGATCTACTAGCTCCTATAGGTTGAGTCGTGTATCTACTATGTGTCCAGCACGCTAGTAAGTTTCATGAATATGAGGAGGGAGAATCACTGCTTCTATCCCCCAAGGAGCTCACAGTACATTTAGGAAAGCCCAGAATAAAACAATAGGCTAGGTAGAGAATAATGCAAGATGGAGTTAAATGCTAAATAGTAGAATGAGGGAAAAACTCAGGGTGGCTGGAGCAGAGGGTTTCTTGGAAGAAGAGGGCCTAAGCTGAAAGGCAGAGAGTCAGGGCAGGAGGGAGGTGTTGTAGGTAATGTTGTATCCAGGCAGACCTGGTGCTCTGAAGCAGCAGCTTTATGTTGGACTTTGGTGGGGAAACTTGGATGGACTGGGATACAGGGTTCAGAAGAGGTTATAGAAGAACTTTACTTGGAGAAGACCAAACTTGTGTCAGAAAGGGAAAGTTTTGTGCAGCCTCCAATTTGTGAGTGGGTAAGGATATAGGCAGCAGGGAAGGGAGAAGCAAGGACTGAGGAGACAGTCAGGGTTTTCATAAATTTTCTAGTTAACCCTCTTCCTATTCAGTGTTTCTCAGAATATGCTCTCTGAACCACCTACACTGGACTTGTTAGAAAGGCAGACTTGTAGGTTATGCCTGAAATGACAGATTTGTAGTAAGTCTTCCCATATTTCACATACAAGGAAACTGAGGCTCACAAGAGCTAAATAACTTGCCCATTTATTAAAAACCTCAGCAAGTGGTGGAGCTGGAGTTTATATCCAGGCTTAGAACCTCATTCTGTTTCCACCCTACCAGGTGCCCATCTTTTTATTTTCTCTATCATATGGAGAGGCTAGACTGGCAATGTTTGCGTTGTTGTGACTTCGATGTTTTTATCTTTTTAAAAATCTTCTCTCTTGTGTTTTTCTTGGTGGGAAAAACGTTGTAATACTAAAGGCCATAAAAAAACTTCTACAATATTTCATCTCATCAAGTCATCTACATTCATTGGCTGATTGATTTTTCCTTTATATTGTATGAAATATTCCTTTGTGTAACTTTCAGTATTTTCCTAGTTACATAAAGAGACAAAACAAACATGATAAAATGTCCAGAACTTATAAATCCAGGTGAAAAATTCTTGGTTCCATTTTTCAAAATCTTTCTGTCTTTTTCTGTAGGTTTGAAATTTTTCAAAATGAAAAGTTGCTGGGAGGGAGTTCCCTGGTGGTGTAGTGGCTTAAGGCTTCAGCGTTGGTGCTGTCAGTGCTGTGGCCGGGTTCGATTCCCAGTCAGGGAGCTACCCACATACCAAAAAGCCAAAAAAAAAAAAAAAAAAAAAAAAGTTGCTGGGAGAGGAAGCTGAATGTCTTCTTCTTCCTCCTTGCACCTTCCCACTGACTGGGAAGTGGCATATGGCGAGTGACAGCCTTGCATTCAGAGACAAATGCCACAAGTTGAGGAAAGAAGATTCTTCCTTGCAGCCCTGGATCCTGTACCTCTGTGCTATAATGCACAACACAGAAATAAACATCTATCTTATTTCAACACAACAAAAATACCCCCCTTCCCCCCAAACCATGTGTGGTTATAAATGTGGTTTCTGAAGCCAGATTGCTTGGGTCCAATTCCAGCTCCACTGCTTACTAATTAGGCAAATTATTTAAAGCTATGTGTCAGTTTACACATTTAAAATGGGCATATTGTCACCTTCTTCCTTGGGTCATTGTGAACACTGAATGATCACAACATGTGAAGTGTTTAACATAATGCCTGGCATATAGTAGGAACTCAGTGAATGCATGTGATCACTACTACATGTATTTAGTACATCCGTCACATGTATTTCAATATAATTATTAAACGCCAGAAGAAGTTGGGTGATGATTAAGCCCAGACCTGGCTCTGAGGGACACTTAGGCAAGTTCATGTGGTAGAGAAGTAAAAGGAAGAAAGCGAGTTTCTTGTTGGCTTGGGATTTGAGAGGGCTCTACAATAAAAGGCGTGCTGATGCCAAACTAGGTTATGAATCGGAATTTTATGTCGTAAACAACCTATAAAAAAGGTCATTGGGAAAGAAAGTGTGTTCATTTCCTTTCAGACTTCTTGTGCCTCTGCGACCATCGGTCTGCGAGTGCCCGGGCTGTATTTCTGTCATGCCAAGGTCAGTGAGGGGCAGTGGAAAGGGTCTGGCCCGGCCGGTGGGGCACAGGACTATTGGCTGTGTGATTTCTCTGATTTTAGTTTCCCTATCTGCAGGGGTGATTTCGTTTTAAAGGTCTGTTTTAGCTGGAGGATTTTCAAGTAAGCGTTGCCCTGAGGAGTTCTTTGAATTTAAATAGGGATCGTTCACAAAGACTTCAGTTTCCATTTTCTAATTCAGCAGGCTGATGTTTACCGATGCGCCAGCGCTCTGATGCCTAGTGACTCAGCCCCCGCCCTCACCTTCAGACTCCGATGTACCTGGATCTACATGGGTGAAGGCATCTGCCTTCCTGCATGAAGCCAACTGCACTCATTCATTCGTGCATTCATTCATTCAATACATATTTATGTGCTAGGCTCTATGCTAGGTACTGGGTATACATTGATGAACAAAACAGCTATAGCCCCTGCCTCTTGAGATTTCGAGGCTCCTGGGCAAGTGTGACAGGCAATAAACAAGGAAACAAATAGAAGAATATGATATACTTAATTATAAAATTATCAGGTTCTATGAAGGAAGCCAATGAGTTTTACTTAGGCTAGCTAGGGGGTTTCTAAGGAGAAGCATTTAGGTATTTCTGTAAAGAGGGGAAATATACAGCCATTTAAAGAGTTGATGATGGAGCTGGGAGAATGAACAAATGGAGGGACTGGCCTGTGTAAAGCTAAAATTACCAAGAGATCTTGTTAGTCTTAAGACAGAAATAATGCTTCATGTCCTTACCATGAATAGTACAACTTAAACTTTTTTTAACATCTTTTTGAAAAACAAAACAAAAATTAAGAAAAACATACTTAAAATTATAGAAATAAACATGTTTATTATAAAAGATTTGGAAAATACAGATATTCCACAAAGAAGGGGAAAAGAAAACCTCCTGTTATTACATCCAGATATCATCACTTTGGTATCATTGGGCCTTATATCTATCTGTATTCATCTCTGCATCCATGTCTCTGTTGCTCTCTGCATAAATCCGTATCTATATTCATATTCCATTTTTATAGCTGTATCTATCTCCAAGGAAGCATATAGCTTATACTGTTACAACTGGCCTTTTTATTTGTGAAGCACATCTCAGCCATCATATTATTTCATCTGTGAATATTTTGAAACACACATCTTTTTCCTAGAGGTGAGGGAAGTGACAATGATGTTGGTGTCAGTCATTGCATTTGGGCCACCTAGAGTATTTGGGCAAACAGTTCTTATTCTTATAGTTTTCCAATAATAGCAACAATCACTAATACTTATATAGCAATTACAACTTTTTTACCACCACTTTCTTATTTCATTCTGTTAGGAAGCATTTTTATTCATCTTTTATAGATGAGGAAATGGAGGCTCCGGGAAGTGACACAGACTTTCTCGGTTGACATAACACGCTGTCAGTGTACGTTTGAATTCCATCAGCACACTGTGATTCCTTCTGACCACCAACCAGGATGCATCAGTGCTCCCAAGTTCCAGTTAACAAGCTGCTTTGGGATTTTAATTGGATATTAATTAATAATTTGAATCAGAACTGTTCTCTCAAGACAAAGCAAACAAGACCAAAGTAAATACTTCCTGATACATTTGGTGAGATTTCACTTTTAAGAACTTACTGCCATGTACACAATGTAAAATAATTATTCCCTTCTAAAAATATAAATACTCGTATGCCCTTAAATTCTTGAAAAGATTGCATACCAACTGAGCTGGTTGTGTCATTTCTGCCTGTGTGTTTTGGGGGCTCTTTGTAAAGTAACTAACATGATCTTCCCTAGTATGTAAATTTGAACACAAATTTTATGCCTCAAGCCATGCTGTTACAGTAAGAACAAAGAGGTAGATGTGTAATATATGGGAAGGCAGACAAAAATGGATGCGTCTCCTATCCAGCAGGGGAGATCAAACTCTCCTCCTTGTTATTTCTGTCTATTAGAGCAAACTGATGACTTGGATGTGTTTTGAATAGTTCATCTAAAATGGCTCAAGGCAAATAGACACTTGAGACTTTATAATCAACTTCAGCCTTCTATAAATCATTCTCATGCACAGAAGTCACCCATGAGAGACTGATGATTGGGCATCAGGCATGAGTTTTGCTGGGGAATAAATTGATCATTTTTATAAGGTTTCTATCTGGGTTGCCAGGTTTTCATGCAGATAGAAAACCTATTTTTTTTAACTTGAAAAATTCCATTATTACTATTAGTAATAATAACACATTCATAGTGCTTTGGAGTTTATCAAGAGCTTTAATTACCTTATTGACAGTAATTCATTAAATTTGGCATTATTTTCACTTTCTTTTTTTTAGATGAGGAAACTGAGACTAAGAGACAATGACTAGAAACTGTATCTTTCAAGACAGGTTCCATTGTTTTCTATAACAAAAGTTGTTATATTTTTGCTCGTACCTTGCATACTAAACAATCATAATAAGCAATGATTTCAGTTCAAGGGATGATCCCTTCACGAATCAAGGTGATGTCTCTCTTTGATGATGAAGGTTATCCAAAGAAGAAACCATCCAATCTGTTGCCTTTTTATGCTCTGTTCTCCTGAGGGGAATGGAATGCCTTTGGGTTCTAGGGCAGATTATCACCTCATAGGCATTCCCAGGGATGCCCAGGGGCTGCATAAGGGTCTAAATGCTGCTGGGAAACTCTGACCAGGAACAGTATTCCCCAGAGACTACAAGCGTAAGAGACTAAAACTATAAATATGCCCTTAAATTCTAGAAAAGATTGCATGCCATCTGAGCTGGTTGGTTTCATTTCTGCCTGTGTGTTTTTGGAGCTCTTTGTTAAGTAACTAACATGGTCTTCCCTAGCATGTAAATTTGGCTCAGTTTCAAACTGAAAACAGGCAAGGAAATAAAAGATCCTCCTCCTCCTCTTCCCTGAAGAAGCCTTAGGAAGATGGCCCTCTTTGTTAGTGGTTCCTAATTGCACTATGAGTGGTTTTCAAATTTTAGTCTTGGAGTAGTCTAGAGGGGTCTGCAAGAGACTGCGGGTCACCAAACATGGCCTTTGGATGAAATAAATAAAGTGTCTCCCATCTAAGTGTTACTATTTTTCAAGGAAATGAGGTTGCTATTGGGCTTAATTAAAATAAAAATTAATTTAGGAGCAATACTGAAGGCGTAGTAGCTTTTGTCATGATGTATGTTCATAACCAGTAGTTATGAAAACTACTGCCACCAAAGCGTGGGTAATGGCATTGTTTAATGTGAACATCTCTTACACAGAAGAGCTGGGGATGACTGCCGACCTCCAGAGGAGCAGGGCATCCGTATGCAGATTATTACAATCTCTCTTTCATCCTGTTTAAAGCCACAACAGCTCCCATTATTGACATTTTCCTACTTTGAGTTTGGAGCCACAAGGATCCTCAGAGATCAGCTAGTCAGGCTCCTCATTTTAAAGGTGAAGGACCCGAAGCTGAGAGAGGTGAAATGACTTGCCCGAGGTCACACTGTTGAGGCAGGCTGGACCCTGAAATCCTTTGACTCCTGAATCCAGAGCACCTACTCCATTGCCAGCACTAATAGTGGCCCTTAATTATAATGGCCTCATTATCTGAATTAATTTTCATAGCAGTCCTGTGAGGTTGGTAGTATAATTCCCTCTTCATATATGGAAAAGCTATAAGCAATTAGGAACTTGCTCAAAGTCATGCACAAATACCACAAACAGGGTGATTTCAAAACTAGAATTTATTTTCTCATAGTTACGGAGGCTTCAAGTCCAAGATCAATGAGGCAGCAGGGCTTGGGTTTATGGTAAGATCTATCTTCCTAGCTTATAGGCGACCATTCTCTTGCTGTGACCTCACATGAACCCTCCTCTGTGTCGGGCCTGATTTGGTCTCTTCTCCTTTTAATAAGGATGCAAATCCTATCAGATTATGGCCCTACCCTTATGACTTCATTTAACTTTAATTATCTGCTTAAAGGCTCTATTTCCAAATACTCACAGGGGGGTTAGGGCTTCAGGATATGGATGTGAGGGGACACAATTCAGTCCATATTTCTTTTTTAGGAGGGAGCAATTTACCTCAGTGTTTCTAAATAATATTCTTACACTGCAATCTCTTGATTTTCCAATTTTGGACGTTATCTGTGGACTTCCTACTATGGAAGATATGAGTTTACCTGTCTTATATGTTACCACCTCCTATTCCTTTACACTCACTCCCCCCATACTTTCCCTCCTTCCTTCTCCCAATATAGACGTATAATAATTTGGGAGTAAGTCAATATTTAGGATATACATTGTTACAACTACATAAATACCATAACAGCTAACTTTCAATGTACAAGGGCTGTCTGGAACGTAGCCAGCTGTGTAATATGAAAAATAGAGGCATTTATGGCTGGATGTTTTCAGAACAGCCCTCATATATTACGATGACATTTCCTTTATTGTTTAGCTTTTTGTTTTTCCTGGAGTTGATTGCCTCAGTTTTAGTTTTGTATCACTGATGTAACTCCAGACTTTCTGGTAGAGCTATAGAAAACCTTTCAGTAAAACCAAAGACTTCAAATAATCTATTAATTCCATTTTTTTCTTGAAGGTCCCTTCCGAAGTCCCTATCCTTCTGCTCTGATCTTTTTTGGTTGCTCTCGGAGACCGCTGCCTAGCCATCCTCCTGAGATTTTTCACCACCATCCTGCGGATTCTCTTCACCTGATTCCGTTATCACTTACCTAGCTGCCTAGATTCTACACATACTTTGTTTTACTCCCGCATTTTTATGGGATACACCCCCTACTTGCTTTTTCAAGAAAAGAGGCAAAGGGGGTAAATTTTTGACAACTTGCCCCCCCCCCCCCACACACACACACTACTGTTTGCCCAAATAATTGATGGTTTGTATGGTGACAGAATTTCAAGGTGCTCATTAGTCAGAATAGGCTTACTGTTGCACCAAACAACCCTCAAATCTCAGTGGCTTTACACAAAAAATGGATTTGCTCCATTCATCGTTAAGTTCATTTATTTGGTGAAAAGTTTTCTACTGATTAGGGACCCAGGCTTCTTTCATCTGGAGACTCTAGAGTCTTGGAGTCCTTCTCTAGCTCGTCTGCATCCTTCCAAGTGACAAGGAAAGAGAACACGGAGGATCTGGTGAAAGGTTTTAGGTAGGCTGACCAGACATACCATTTTAAACGGGACGGAAAACAATGGTACTGTCCTCTTTCAAACAGTACAAGGTGTCAGCCTCTGACACCTTGAATTTAGCCCAGTGAGACTAGTCTGGCCGTATGTACCATTTGAAATGGGACAGTTCTTTTCTGTCTTGTTTAAAAGGATGCACTGGTCAGCCTAGTTTTAGAGGTCTGGCTGGAAGCATCTTGCACTTGTGCCCACATTCCATTGGTCAAAACTCAGTTCTATGGACTGCCCAAGTGCAAGGTGGCTGAGACATGTAGCCTCCTCGTGTGTTCAGGAAGAAGAGTGCAAACGAGCATTATGAGCACTAGCATTCCAGCCACAGTCGGGAATCACTTTCTCTTATAGTTTTAAAGTCATTTCTCTTCTGTGCTCTGGCTTCCCAGGTTGCCGACTCCTAATTCTTTGTGTCTGGGATGCCTCATTTGGTGATTGGTGAAAGTCCAGTGGAAAAATATGTGAATGAGGGAGAAAAGTCCACAGGAAATGTACGCCATTGTCACATTGTGTGCTAAACCTGTAGGAGATAATTTTGCCCTGCAGGGAACATCTGGCAATGTGTGGAGACATTTATGATGGTCACAACTAGTATGTGTATGTAGATGCTACTAGAATCTAGTGAGTAGCGGTCAGGGATGCTGCTGAACATCCTGTCGTGCACAGGACAGACTCCTACAACAAAGAATTAATAGGCCCAAAATGTCAGTGATGCTAGGGTTCAGAAACCCTGCACTAAATGTTATATTGGGCTTGTATGTTAGAAAGAATGGTTACCAACGCCAGAATAGGAGCATGCGCAATGGTAGCACCCAGAGAGATGCAATGAAATTTCTCTGGAGGCCTGGGAGGGTCATACATGTGGCCCTTGTCTTCTGTGCAAGGAGCTGGTCTTAACTACTCTGCCGTCTCCAGGGCTTGGGTTATTGGCACAGGTGATTCTGCTCAGTAACCAAATTGGATCGATTGGAGAATAACTGACATCTTTATGATATTAAGTTTCCATATCCACGAACATAAATTTCTGTTTTATTTTGGTATTCCTTAATGACTTTCAAGGTAAAGTTTTATAATGTTGTTTATTAACGTTATTTTCTACTTTTGTTAGATTATGCCTAAGTATGTATGTATGTATGTATGTATATATGTATTTTTGTGGCCACTGTAAATGTCATATCTGGTTATTTATTATTTGTATAATATTTATTCTTTATTTTCAAAAATTTAAAATGTATAGAAAGATAAAACTAATAGTACAGTGAACAATCCCAACTTAAAAATTTACATTTTGAGTGCTTATTAATATGTAGATATAGAATTATTTTTGTATGTGGGCCTTTGCGTAACTTCCTTGTAAAACTCTTCTGTTAATTCTAAAAATGTGTCCTTTTTCCTATGTAGGAGATTATAATTGGCAAATAATGACAGTTTTGTTTCTCCCTATTCATTCTTATACTTTATATTTCTCTTTCTTTTCTTATTGCATAGGCCAGGACAATATTGCATATAGAAGTTGTGAAATAGCAGACATCTATTTCTATTTCTGATTACAAAAGAAGTACTTCCCTTTTGTGTAATTCCTGATTATAGGAAAATTCCTCTATAAAGGAATTGTTCACTGTGGAGTATGATGTTTGCTGCAGGCTTTGTAGTAGTTATTATTTGTTAGATTAAAGACTTTATTTTCTATTCTGAGTTTGCTTAAACATTTTTAGTAAGAATAAATGCAATGTTTTTATCAAGTACTTTTCTGTATCTGTTGTGAAGTTTACATAGTTTTTCTACTTTAATCTGTTACTGTAGTGAATCACATTAATAGATTTTCTAGTGTTAAAATACTCTTACATTTCTAGGATAACTGAATCCAATAGATATAGATTATTTTTGTTATATACTCTGGATTTGGTTTGTTAATATTTTGTTCAGAATTTTTGCAACTGTATTTATACTCTGCTATTTGATTTGTAATTTTCTTTCCTTATACTCACCTTATCTAAATCTTGTATTAAGGTACACTAGGCTTTTAGAAATACTTGATGACTATTTTAATTTTTTTCCTATATTTCCTGGAAAATTTTGCATAAAACGGAAAAGATCTAAACTTTGAATATTTGTCTGAAAATATCATATGGGTCTAATATTTTGGGGGAAACAAAGATTTTAATTACTGATTCAACTTCTTTATTGTTAGAGTATTATTAAGGCTTTCTATTTTGGTAACATGTTTTTTCTAGAGAGTTTTTCATTTGGTGTATGTTTCCAAATTTATTGTAATAAAAGTGTTCTTACTTCCTTGTAAGTCTTTTATCTGGAGTTACAGCTAGCTTAATTTCTAATATTGTCTTTATTTTTAATTTCTTGCTCAAGGCTTTTAAAAAAACAACTCTGGCTTTGGTGAGCCTTTATAATTTTAGTATTTACCTTCAAATTTTTAAATAAAACAACCTGCATGGTAGTGAATATGATTTTTCCTCTTTGAGAACGATAAAAAGACCTTAAAATTGTGAAAGCCATAATCATATTTTCTTTGTAAATTCAAGCATTTCTTTCTTTTACTAGTATTTTAGCTCCACCATTTTTAGTCCACAAATTACATCTTATTGTTTGATACTGTTTTAATATGTCAATATTTGTGTAGAGTTGATTATATCATTATTATATTACTTATCTTTGTCAACATTTCTGCTTATGCCTCAACATTCCTTCTAGAAAATTTTTCTTCTACTTGAAGTACATGCTTTAGAATTTCTTTATTGAGACTCTCAAGCTTTGTTCTTCTGAAAATATTTTCATATTACCTTTATTCTTAAATAGCAGTTTTTTGAAGCATGAAATTTAAAGTTCACTTTATTTATTTTCTCTCAGCACATTGAACAAACTATTCCACAATGGCTTCCACTGTTGGCATTCAAAATCAACTATGAGTCTACTTGCCTGTCCTTTGTAGATAATTTGTCTTGTTCCTAGCTGCTCTTAAGATAGTCTCTCTATTCTAGGTTTTCTTCTATTTTACTATCATGTGTTTAGGTGTACCTTTATATTTATTTATTTTGTTTGGGATTCACTGTACTTCTTCACTTGAGAATGCTTGGAGTATTCTTCCCATAATCTCTTCAAATGTTGATTCTCCTTTGTTCTGTCTATAATCTCTGTTCCTTCTGTAACTCCAAGTAGATCTATGTTAGTTTTCCCCATTATATCCTCTATACCTCAGAACTTCATTTCTATATATGAAGTGTGTGTGTGTGTGTGTGTGTGTGTGTGTGTGTGTGTGTGTGGTCTTTTTATGCTGCATAATTTCTTATTAGCTTCTTAATTCCCTCTTCATCTATATCTAATCTGCTTAATCTGCTGTTTAATTAATTAATTGAGGTTTTTCATGATTTCCATTTTTTAAAAATTTAAGATTTAATTGTTTGAAGAAGTTTTAGGTTCACAGCAAAATAGAGTGAAAAGTACAGTTTCCAAATCCTCTCTCCCCACACCCACCCACAGCCTTCTGTACCATCAATATCCTGCACCAGTGGTACATTTGTTAAACAGTCAACAAACCAGCATCGACACAGCAGTATCAATCCAAGTCCATAGTTTACATTAGGGTTCACTTTTTGTGTGGTGTATTCAATGGGTTTTGACAAATGTGTAATGACATGTATCCATCATTAGAATATCATACAAAATATTTTGACTGCTCTAAAAATTCCCTATGCCACCTGTTTATCTCTTCCTCTCTCTAAATCTCTTCCTTCACTTCTAAATTTCAGTCATTTTATTTTTTATTTCTAAAAGTTCTATTTTGTTTTGCTTCAAATCTTGATAGGTTTTTGCTCTTTATTTTTTTAAGTTTTTTTTTTTTTATCTCTTTAAACAAATTATAGTACTTACCTAGAATTATGTACCTGATCATTTTAAATCTGAAGTATAATATTTCAAATGTTTGCAGGTCTGGTTATATATTGTCTTTGTGATTTGAATTTATGGTGGCTTGTGTGTTTTATGACTATGTATGTGCCTCTATGGTGGAAATTTTGCTTGGAATTCTTAGAGTCCTGGGTTGTCAGTGTGCTTCTCCCAGGAAGATCTATGTCTGCTTTTATTAGGTATCTGGGGTCACCACAGACTTGAAATCACTAAAACCACAATTCTTACATGATAGCTTTTAAAGAACCACATAAGTAATGGAGACTGGGGCCTTAAATCCACTTAAGAACTAGCCAGTAGGCACAAATTGCCAGATGTGACTTTTTTATTCTTAACGTCCAGGATAGAGACAGATACTATTTATTTTTCTTGCAGTCTCTGTGGGTCTCTTTTTCTTTTATTTCTTTTTTATCCTGACAGTGTATTCACTTCTGTATTTCAGACTGTCATGTCCCTCCACACATCCAAGACTTTGTATGTTGGCCCAAGGCTTTGTTTGTATTCTCCCTATGTCCCCATGCTACAGACCACAGCGACCCAGTGGCATACAACCTTGCTTACCTTCCTAGACTCATGTTCTAGGCTCTGGTAGGATACTCTCATCTTCTTGTAGCCCCAGATATTCAGTTAAAAGTGTTGATCTATCTATCAATCATCGATCTTTCTATCATCTATGATTTATTTGTATTTTAGTAAGCATTAGATGTTATGTAGCAGGAGTTTCAGGACTTTCCCTCGGCCACATGCCCTTCAGTCAGTTTTTGTATTCCATTGTATTTGCCACTCTGAAAGCCTAAAATCTCTTTCTTCTAACTGTTTTCTCCATTTTGCTGTAGTTACCCACCACAAGAACTTCATATAGTGAGAACAGTATAAACTAGTTCAAAGTGTTGAGCATATTTGTTAAAAGTCATCAGTTGTCATCCTGGATGTGCCAGCTGAGATATGAACCTCCCTGCACCTCAGTTTTTCTCATCTATAAGGGATGGTCTTGCAGCCACCTTCCAGCCTGGACATTTGATACAGAGCACAGATTCCTTCATGAGCTTGGCACCTGTGACTGTCAGCCCTTGATTTATCGTTTAGCACACTATTTGTCCTTCTGAGTATTTCTAAACACAGAAATTTATTTTAACTCCAGAGTACAGGACTCTTGTGTAGTTACTCCATTCTGGTACCGTGGCTAGCCTTGGAGATGTCACTGAGCCTGTGGCATATTGGAGAAAGACTATATGGAGCCCTGGGTTTGGAATCTTCCGAGTGGAGAGCAAAGCACACTAGAAGAGGAGGGCTTGGTTTTGGCATTGCTGTTTTAACTCTCTCCCTTCCTTCCCCCCATTCTCTCCTCTCCCCCTTCTTTTCCTTCATCTACTTCCTCCCTTCTTCCCACAGATATTTAGTGAGCATATACAGTGCGGTGTGTAATACAGTGGTGAAAAAACAGATACAGTCCTAGTCTTTAAGAAGCTTACAGTGTAGTAAGGGAGATAGACATTAAATCAATGTAAAAGATATGAATCTGAGTCACAACACTTTCAGTACAAGAAATGTCACATCACTTAAAAAAATCAAATTAATTTTACCTTACACACATAATTATTTAGGTCAAGGAATACCATTGCAATTTTGAGTAGACTGTCTCCCTTCTCTGGGACTTGCAAAATCCAGGGGATAATGAAATCCAGGCATTTAGGAAATCCAGGAAAATTTGGGAAAGGCCTCTGGTCTTCAGCCCATTGACTAGCCATGCAATGATCCCAGTCCACACCTGCAGTGCCCACCCCAAGGTGAGAGGTGCTACTGCTCTCGGCACCCACTCTCCTGAAGCCACAATGTCATATTGGATTGATGATAACTTATTTGGAAATATTTAAGTCCTAGGAGTGTGCTATAGGTGTTTATCTCAGTCAATACCTTGAAATTGGTTAAGTAACAAAAGAAATATTATTATAGAATAATTTTTCGCAAGCCATATTTGTTGTATTTAAGTTATTTTATTGGCTAGGAATGATGTGACAAGAGCCAAAGCCCTGGCATGAATAAGGAATAAAAACTCAAGGTTGATATTCTAAATTAGTGGACCTACTTTCCCCACTTTGCAGAGAATGCTGTTGACAGCCTCTAATGTTGGAAGCTCCTAATAGTCACCAAAAAGTCCCTGACAACTGTGGTTCAGCCAAGCTTGCCCAGATCTCTTTCCCATACACTTGGCCAACAGTCTCTTGATTGAGGCCCCTAGGGCCAGGGTGTGTGGTGTTCAGTATGTGGCTCCACACAGGCTGTCCATTGGAGATGTCACCATCTTGGAAATGTTGCATGGAAGACATCTGTCCTGATCTTCCCAGGCTGACTACCTCTCTCCCCTTCCTCATCTACTCCTCAATCCCTCCCGTCTCAGGTGACCTAGCTCTACATTGTTGGAGATGTAGAATTTAACACATGGTAGACTAAATGTTCTAAGTTTCTGTACTCTGCCCTGGAGAAAAGGAGGCCCTTATCATCTTTAGAAGAGGAGGAACTAACGCCACTCGGACTTTCTTCTCGAGTCTCTTGCTGAGAAAAGATGGCCCAGTGTAATTTTTCAGTCAAATCATTCCATCACACAAGTAATTATACAAACAAGGATCTTACTTTCAATTCTGATTCCTCTGAGTTGTCCATCCAAATAGAGTTAGCTCTTTTTTTATGATCTGATGAAATCTATATCCTAGTTAGGACTTGTCCTGAAAGATATGAGAGAAATAGCAAATAAAGCCCTAGATATGAAAAATTTATGTGTTTAGGCATATATACCCTGGAGGATCCAGAGTAAGCATATTTCAAAGAAATCACCCCTGTCCTTGGGATCATAATGATTATTCTACCAAGAAAAGTATCGAAAGTTGAATCTTTATGCATTTGTATTATTCTCCAAGTCATCGGTCTAGTTTGGTCCTGTGGGGTAAATTGTTTCCTGAAGCCATGCTCATCCACACATATGCATTTCAAAATATAATAAAATTCTTTAAAATAAAAGAAAACATGCTCTTCAGGGTTTTACACTCCAGTGTGCTTTAGTACGTAGAGATACTATTTTTTTCTTTCAGCTTTGCAGATAAAATGAGTGTAGTGCTTCAGTGAAAATACAAGATTTCTGCTTTGCCCAGAGGGTACGTGTCTTCCCTGTGGATGTTTATGCAATTGGCATTATGAAAACATTAAACCAGGAAAAGAAACATCAATTTATGCTTCCATTTTATGTCCTACAAAATGGTGAATGGCGTGAATACAGCACGCATGCAACAAATTGAACCAAATGAATAATAAATGGGACTGAACTTCCTATTAGTATGTAAAACATTATTATATTCTCCCTGACTTGCAACATTTATGTATCTCATTATGAGTAGGATGCTCAAAATGCTATAGAGGATTTCATTTCAGCCCTTTTATTATGCAATACCTGATTTCCTAGAAACATTAATGAAGCAATCTCATAAATCTCTATTTACTGAGTCTCGTGTCTCCCCTAAATTTGCATTTGAAAACTATGATTGCATTATGTTCCTCAAAGACTGGGATGTGAATTTACTATTGTAAATGAAGGCAGTTTCATTAAAGCCTCCTTTATTAAGGAATGTTGGAGGAGGAATAGCCACTGATAAAGACATACTTGAAATTCATCTGAACACATTCTTTTGTATGTGTTTTAACAGAACTTACACCTGCAAAAAATTTACATTTGTGCTTTTTCTTTTCATTTTAAGGAAATTTCCTCTAAATTTTTTTGAATTTATGAATTTTGGAATATTATATACATTTTGTTAAATCTAAAGCCATTCTTAAAAGGCTGAACTTTTAAAGTTAAGAAATAAACAGTAGAGTACTAATAGTAATGCTGATACTCCCTGGGGAGATTGCATTAACTTTAAATTTGGAGCATTTTGCATTTTACAGTGGCAATCATGTATGTGCATAATCTGGACATCAAACTGTTCATGACCCTCAACCTCTGATGAACTATGCCCTGTTTAGAAGGTGGACAAGAGGTTAATCTTGACTCCAAAAACAGATTTTTCTTTAAAAACTTTCCCTATCCTTGGGGAAGGATGGGCATCACAAGCAATTGCCCAGGGAAGGAACATAATCCCTGCCTTCCAGAAGCTCAGAGTAAAGGGATGTTTTCCTAAGGACAGTGCTTTGGTTGCTGATAGTTCTATAAAGTCTTTAGTAGTATAATACATAGACCTATTTTTAAATGTCCATAATTATGTATTTTTTGTAATGTGTATTTGAAAGAAAAACATTTGACCTGGATATTATTTCTCAGGACACATCTAAAGGAAGTATTAGATACATTGATGTAAACAAATACTTTAGTTAAATAATAATACAGGTGATAGATATGGCACATTTTCTCTACCTTCTCTCCTGTCTGAGCATCTACAAAAGGCCTCCAGGATGTTCTTTGCCAAACCCTTTCTTCCCATCTCACTTGTAGGGGCACTCTACTCTTTCCTTCCCCAGACTCTAGTACCCTCACCCTTTACCCAGTCTCCCCAGTTTTGGGTGACACCCTGGCCACACTAAGGGGCAGAGTGAAATATAACTTGGAGTCCTTAGGTAATCTTCAGTGCAGTATTGCCAGAGTGGAATGGCCTACATCAGAATCACCTGGGCTTAAAAATACAGTTTCTGTTCTGGGTTGTATCTGAGAAAGACAGATTTTTAATAAGCACCCCTGCTGATTGTGATCCTGTGTAAAGATTAAGAGAGGTTTCATGGATGGAAATAACTGAAGACAGTTTCAGCTGCTTATCCCAGGGTAAGCAAAGGACTCCGGGAGACTTGTCTGGGTAACAGCTACTTTACCCAGTGGAATATTCTCAACATCTAACTTGAAAATGATACCTGGAAAAATAGATCTTTCTGGATTTTTGAGGTCAAGAGCCCTTTTCTAGCTTGCTGTACTGCTGCTCTCTATGGCTTGGTTCTGACCAACTTTGCCATAGAGGCTGCTGGTGTCCAAGTAAGAGCTTGGGCAGCTGGCCCGTGACACCTGCCATAATCTTTCTTAAGAGAAAGTGCTGTAATCACAGGGCTCCTACGTTCCACTCTCATAACTTCTCCCAAATTAAAAAGGTTTTAATTTTCCCAGGGCTGGGGTAGAAGAGTAGAAGGTTGAAGGAGTGACTGCTAATGTTTTTGTTTGTTTGTTTGTGTTTTTTTAGGTGATGAAAATGTTCTAAAATTGTAGCAGTGGTCCCACAATTCTTTGAATATATTAAAAATTACTGACTTGTACTTTCAATGGGTGAATTGTTCAATCTGGGCCCCCTTTTCTCAGCCTTTAAAAGCTCAGTTCTATAATATGGACGCCCTACTGTGTGTCCTGCCGTGTCCTTGATGCATGAGGTTAAAGTGAAGATTCCTGAAAATGAGAGACAAGGAAAGAATCGCAAACCCTTGGCTTTTGTAGCTAAGTAATACTGATTACATTCATATATGTGATTTTCTTATGCCTGGGTACCAGGTAGTGCAATGATTGTTTGTGCTGGAAAATAGGAGTCAGGTTAATTTTATTGTGCATTTTGATGACTAAATTCTTTCCTCAAATGCCCTGTTTTAAGAGCTTCTTATTTGTAACACAACCATGACTTCCCATAGCTGAAAACAAAACTACAGGTAATAATCGTGTGAAATGTTTTTGAGTAAATCTTATAATTAACTGTTTTCTCCAGCAGTACTTTAGGACAAAAATCCCACTATGGCCACATTTATGTTGCTCCTTTTGTCCTGCTGCAAGGCTAGACTCAGGAATGGACTCCACTACAAGTTCTGTGGTACTTATCTGTGCCATATGCTGGACTTAAGGAACATCCTACTTAGCAAATGCATTCCTGGGGATTGGAGCTCTAAGAGAAATCAGTGCTATTTGGGCTTCCTGGCACATCCCCAGTGAGGATGCATTCTTAGCAGCATATGTAGGCTATTGCTCTTCCATTCTCTTCAGTTCTTTCTGCAACTGTTGATCAACCCTCCCTGAATACACTGATGTTTTAATGCTCTTTTTACATCAAAGAATTTCAACCAATTTCTTATTTCTTGTTGATTTATTGATTTATACCCTTGATTTCCTCATCATTTTCAGGAAGGAGTCTTGAGCTACCATTATTCTTGCCTTTTATGGCCAGTGGGATTGTCCCTTAATTTATTTTTAACAGGTGAAACATGGTCACTTGCATACATCCCCCCACCTTTTTCAGTTATTATTCATCAAAATTATGTGCAGAAAAGAAATAATGGCAGGGTGACAGACCTCAGCTGAGTGGAGGGAATGGACAGTGCCCCTCAGACAGAAAAGTAGACTGTATTGTGTTAGAAAGCACAAGCGAGGGAGTGTCTGAAATTTTTCCCTCCTTACGTGGTAACGAGTCAGCCTGCCACAGGTTCACGATTCTGGTGGAAAGCATGAGACTCCCAGGTTAGAAACAAAGAGCAGTTTATTACAGCAATAGTAGCAGCTAGAGTATCAGCAACACCGAGTGGGTTTCCTGAGCCCTAATTCTCCTAACCTGATGCTACAAGGACCAGAGGATACCTGCACAGGCAGTGTTGCATTATAGAGACAAATCCTGAGCTTAAGGAACCCAGATCTTTTACAGTGGGTAGTAGGGAAGGCTGACCTTTGCTCTGGAGGGAGATACTAGCTTTGTCTTGCAAGGCATTTCCTTATACGATATCCTTGAAAAGATGGTCCAGAACAAAGGGCTGTCAGTGCCTCACTTGTAAGACCTGCAGAAGCAGAGGGGCCCACAGAGAACTGCCTTCCAACTTTGAGAACACACAATAGCATGCTCTTCACTGTACAGACTGGCTGGCTGTGAGAGAATTACAGCAGTCAGTACCATAGCAAATTAATGTAAAATATTTTGGGATACCTGTGTTATCACGAATCAGTACCATATGGATGCGCTAAGAGAGGTGTGCTTTTTTACTTACCTGATGCCTGTCTTGCCTCTCCAGCTGTGTATGCCTGTGTTTCTCTCACAGACAGCACAGAGTTGATTGATAATCCTAAGGAGAGTGTAGGAATTGAAGGACTGCTTCTTTAGTTTGCAGAAGGCAGCTCTCCCAGGTCTGCTCTGGGCTCAAGGTGAGAAGATGTTAGCCTTGTCAGGGTAATTTCTGGTTATTTTTTACTTTTTTGGCCCAGTGTCCAGGAAAAACGCTTTTCAAAAGAAACCCACCTGGAAATTCTATTCACTCTTGGTGTATGCGGGGGCTGGGAAGTGGCATAGTGATGTGAACAGGGTGTGTGGTCGACCAGCCTAGGGTAATTCTTGGCTCCACCGTGAGTGATTTATTTAATCTTTTTAGTCTTAGGGTGTTCATACCTACCTCACACCACACCCACCCCACTGTGTTGCTCTGAGGATTAATGACAGCAGGAGTACAGTGTCTAGCAGAGAATAAGCACCTAACAAATAGCTGTTATTGTTGCTATTGTTTTCTCCCACAATAGTATCATGACTTACTATTAATTTGTAACCTGTTTTTTAAGTTTAGAGATGTATCATGAATGTTGCCTCTGATTTGGGGGGGTTCTCTCTTCAGGTAAATGGGTCTCTTGCTCAGCAGTGAATGTAAATCAGGTTGACTCCCCCTGCCCCCCCCATCCCCCCAGGAAACGATTAGCTGGTCTCTGAAGATAGGTTCAGGCAACTCTGGGACACGTTGCCCTTGGACCTGCCTGGGGCAGTGGCCGGTGAGAAGGCACAGTACAAACAGAGTGTGATCCTCTTGTGGCCCCTCAGGACTCTTCACATTCAGCCTGGGCAGGTAACTCACGCCCTTTCACAGAAATGAAGAAAACCTTTGGTTTGTGAAGACAAAAGAGATTGTTTGATCCAGCTCATGAAGCAGAGCGACATAGTATATTTACAGGTGACCTGGTGTGAGGCACCTACGTCAGAAATGATACTCTTTTCTTGCTCCAGCTCCCAGCTAGAGCCTAGGATATTCTTTCCACTGAGCAGTCCTTTGGGCTTGCAGGCACCCGTGTACAGGGCCCAGATGGCAGCTTTGTTCCAAGAAAAGCAAACCAACACTCATTTTCTGCAATAGGCAGTGGTCACCCGGAAACCCACAACACTTCGCAGCTTTATAAAAATCACCCCTGAAGGTTCCCCATAGACACGTTCCCACACTGGATATCCTGCGTTCAAATCACAGCTCTGCCACTTTCTAGCTGTGTGATCTGGGGTAACTTACCTCCCTGTGTCTCACTTGCCACATCTGTAAGATGGAGATGATAATGATACTTACTGATACTTACCCCATAGGGTTGTCGCAAATAGTAAATGCATGTGTAAAGTCATTAGATGGGTGCTCAGCATATGGTAAATAATGATGGTTACTGGTTTTAATTATCGTCATGAGCCCCTGTGTTCTCAGCTTGATCAAGGCAGTTACTCCTGATTTTCCACCAGGTTCTTTAGCTCTAGTACACACTAGGTTGAGGTCCTTATGGCTTTAGCACCTAGGAGGGTGGCTTCTTTGCTTTGCAGAGAGGTCAGTCTGTCCTGCTTTGGGGCTCACTTTCCCTTTTGGTTGTGGGAGGAGCAGCAGCGTTCATTCTACTTTAAAGAGACCACTAATCACCTGCAGCCTGGTCCCATCTTGACGATAGGATGGTGTGGCCCTTCTTAGAGTCAACTCTGCTATTTAGAAGCTTTAGTTATGCTCTCACTCAATGCAAGTGGTGAAGCTGCAGGGATTCTCATGAAAAGCTTTTCTGTGCCCTGCAGCCCTCAGAGGTTCTCCACTGGCAGGTCGGAGCTCCCACAACTTGCTGCCACCAAGGAGGGCTTTGCGGGCACAACAGTAGTACATGCTCTCAAGTATCTGACCCCTTGCATGATTTTGGAACAAGCCACTTCTGGAATGTATTTACTCTAATAATGTTTTTTCATGCAGTAATAATAACCTGAGCCCACAGCTCTGTGATGGGACCAGGCCTGGGAAGGCCTCCTCCTCATCGTGGTTGAGCGTGGGTAGATAATGTGATGTTAGCAGGAAGCAAACAGTAACAAGTTAGGGGCAGGTTGGGGGTAGTGGGTGGGAACGTGGAAACGTGCATCCCAGAATAGCACCCCCCCCCCCCCCGCTGTGTTTATCCTTAAAGAGAAAGCATTGTGGCAGGACTGAACATTCTGTGTTGCACAGTGAAGCTCTCGGTGGCCTTTGGTTCATTTGCTTACAGAGCAATGGTGGCTACCTCCAGCTCTGGGGCCGCTGGCTGAACGCAGCCCAGAACTCGAGACTGGGCCTGTACTTCTTAGCACAAAGAAAATAAGAAGACAGGAATGGCTAAATGTCCAGGGCACTTTGTGGCTCTCTACTGGCTCTGGGTCACAGTCTGAGCTCCTGACCAAGGCACAGTTCTCTCCTCTCACAGGATTAGATTTCTGCATTTGAGGGGTAGCCCTACCGCCTCTGTGACTTTGGGTAAGGTCCTTGACTTCTTTCAGGCACAGTCAGATGCTCTGTAAAATGGAGATAGATAATTGTGCCACACACATAGTAGGAGGATTCAGTTAGACATTTTATGTAGAGGCTGAGCAGAGGCTCAGCCCATGGCAAGTGGTCAGTGACAGTCAGCCAGGGTATCATGGTTGCTGCTCCTTCAGGGATGTGCGCGATTGCCGTGTGCTTCCTCCCAGGCTGTCAGCTTCCTGAGTGAAGAGGGAGCCTCCACCTCCCCTCGAGAGGCTGTGCAGTGAAGAAGAGTTCCCTCTGCCTAGCCTAAGCCCTGCCTCTGCCGCCTCCTTCTTCTTAAACTTTGGGCCCATTCCTTAACCTCCCTGTGCCTCAGCTTCCCCTCTGTGAGTGGAAGAACACTAGGATCTGCCTTTTAGGGGTGTTGTGAGGATTGACACATGCATCTACAAGAAGCCCTTCCGCTCAGCACTGGGTGAGTGCCCAGGAAACAGTGATTGTCCTGTATCCAGGCAGGACCTGACACAGCACCTGTCATCAATTTGGCACTCAACAAATGACTCTTTGCTGGTTTGGCTTCAACATGGTGGACCAGTTACCTTTGGCCCCTTCTCATTCCCCTTTTCCCAAGTTCCATTGCAAGTTTTTAAGCATATGGCCCATGAGAAACAGCAGAAGTATGCTGGGGTGACCAGCTGCCCTTGTTTGCCAGCACTCTGAGTGATTTCTAAGGATATAGGACTTTCAGTGCTAAACCAGAACAGTCCTGAGCAAACCAATATGGTTAATCACCCTATTCCTACTCGCATCTCCCATCTGAGGCGCCCGGGCTAAGATGTTTGCTCCTAGAGGCAACTGGCATGGAGGGGTGGCAATTTTGGTGATGGTTCCCTGCCTCCCCCACTTGTTATTAATGCATCCTCTTCCCTCAGTGCTACTGAAATCTGTATCCTGCATCCTGACCCTGCATCCCCAACCACAGATGCTGGGATGGGCTCCAAGGGAGTGGAATGTGTTGGCCTGGAGTGGTGGAAAGAAGTAGCTTGAGCAGCTCAGAGTTCATCTTAGTCTCACTTTTAGGCAACCACACTGATTTCTTAGGAGGTTGGTGCTGATGGGAACTTGAGGTCCAGAGTGGGAGGTGATACACCTGATTCTAATTCTTTGAGCTGTGTGACCTTGGACAAGAGACCAAACTTTGGTGGGAATCCAGTTTCCTCATCTGTAAAACAGGAAGAAAATTAGATAATCTCTTTAGATCATTCCCTTGAACCCATCAGGGCAGTTGCATTGGCCATGCTGGCTGAGGCCTGTGAGGGGGACTTGCAGTGCTGGCTGAGGGGGTGAGGAGGACAGGGTCCTGTCCAGCTACCCTGCTTGTGTCATGGCTGCTGTGCACCTCCCTAGTGAACACTGGGTCATTTCACTTTGACAGAGGCCCTCAGGAGGCTTGGTGACTTCACCTGCTGCTATATGAGGTCATGGCCTGAGAATGTCTCACTTTGGGCGTGTTACTTAAGTTCTCTCAGTCTCAGTTTTCTTTTTTTTATTAATTAATTAATTTATTTATTTATTTGCTTTTTGGTATGTGGGTAGCTCCTTGGCTGGGAATAGAACCCAGGCCGCAGCGCTGACAGCGCCAGCGGCAAAGCCTTAAGCTACTACACCATCAGGGAACTCCCAGTCTCAGTTTTCTTATCTGTAAAATGAGTATAATTATAATACTTTCTTATTGAGTTGTGAGAATAATTCTTCAAAGGTCAGTTACCTGGATTTGGGAGATGGATTTGCACACAAACCTGTAAAATCTGTCTTACTATTTTATATTCATATCTTATGCTTTAGTTCAATCATTAAACTCATATTTATTGAGCACTTACTGTGTGCCTGGTACTGAGGTAGGTCCTTGGGACACAATGATGAATAAGACACAGTTCCTGCCTGCAAGGACCTCGTAGGTCAGAGGAATAAGTAAACAGGCCATTTTTTCTCCTTTTCCTTTTCCTGTTCCTTCTGTCCTTTTTTCTTTTCTTTTCTTTTTTCTTTTTAACAACAATTTATTAAGAGCTCACTGTGGCAAAGATTGCTAGGTCTCTAATCAGTATAATTCTTCCCTTCCTTTTTACTAACAGCATCTCTATGTTGTGTGTGGCAAAGTGTTGGGGCAGGGGAAATTAAATATAATTGGAAGTCATTGAGTGGAGCTTACAGAGAAAGCTTTTTAAAGGAGGGTAATTCAGTTAGAAGGCCCCACTGTCTTTCCCTCATCTTCCTTCTCTTTGCCTGGAACACTGAAGAGAGGAATGGAGCTCCAGTAGCCATATCGTAAGCATGAGGACTAGGGTCACTCCCTTGGAATGGTGGAACTTAGAGCTGAAAGGAACCCAGGACCCTCATGACATTTTGAGGTGATCCTATCCTCTCTGAATATTTAACTTCAGACTTCTTATTTTGTAAGTGAGAAAAAAAATCTCTGCTTGATTTAAGCCAATATTTTCAGTCTTAGTTACAAGTAGCTGGACACAATTTTAGTTGATCTGTCTAATAGATGTGGAGCACAATGCAGAAACAGATGCAAGTTTTTCTCCTAAATCTCAAGAAGTGAAAGTATAGAAATCTAACAAATAAGAACTTACTATTAAAACATAAGACAGCCATTCATCTTGCCCCGTGTATACCAAGGAAAGCTGACTAAACCTGCCTTTTTCTTCTTTGTCCTCCATAAGAAAGCTGAGTTTGAAATACCCTTAAATTCTTGTCTTTCTCAGGTTTAACACAAGGGGATTAAATTCACAGAATTCCTGCTTTATGAGAAATCCAGATTGTTTTATCCATCTGCATAGCCCTGTTATGGTTTTATTTTTAATAATGGTAATAGAACTCAAGTTTTTAAAATTCACCTAGGCACATTTTTACTCCTTCTAAGCAATAATAAGAATAGGTTTTATTCTTTTGCATTTATTGAGTACTTACTCTTTGCCAGTCATTGATAAATACTTGACAAATATAGTCTCATTTAAGCACCTCAACATTCCTAGGAGATAGATGCTGTATTATTGCAGTTATGCAAATGGGAAAACAAGGCAAAAGGACCTTAAATAGCCTACCCAAGGTCACACAGCTAAGATGTGATGATGGGATATGAACTCAAGTAGTCTTAAAAGTAGCTACCCTGTCCTGAAATAGGTGAATGACTTTGAACGAAGCTATTTCCTTACATATCAAAAAGGAGAAATATTTTCTAGAAACTTTACTTAAATCTGCCCAAGAACATAGCAGATTCACCCAAGATCTTGGGCATTCCCTAAGATGCTCTGGTCTGAAGGGGTGGTAAAAAGGATGCTCTCCTATTGGAAGGCAATCAATGACATGTGCAATACTGTATTTTCCCATCCTCATTTAGGACATGTGAATTCCATAACCATTCAGTTATGTAGCTCAGGAGGCAGGAGAAACATTCAGTATTCAAGGCCTGCCTGGTAAGTGACCAGATGCTTATTAGAATGGTAACCTGCTTGATAAGGCATCATTTATTGGCTTTCCTCTCCTACCTGTCTCACTTCCCTACTCCCCATCAGCATTTCCTGGAATCACCTTTCAAATAAATGACTTTATCCCGGGATCTGCTTCTGGGGAACTCAAACTAAGACCCATATTATTTTTATTTACATCCATCCATCCATCCATCCATCCTTGCCAATCTCCTGTATGTCTGGAAACATATGAGGTACTCAGGAGAAGAGATAAATACATCACTGCCCTTGAACTAAAGTTGCTCAACTGAATGCCTTTGTGTTTCCCTTATCACCAAGCAGACATAGTCGATAAACCAGCTGCCAGAGCAGCCCTGGAAAGACTCCAGAATTTCCTTTTCAGAATCTTGAAGGGTGCTGTACCAACACAGCCTCCCTGCGGGGCAGACAGTGCCGGCATGTGGTGGATGTTCAAGAAATGTTTGCGGAGTGTACAAATGGGCAGAATGAGCAGGTGGATTCATTACAAGGCAGAGCAGGTTTTCTCTGGGACCCAGCTCCCTTGATTTCTGAATCCCTGCCCCATAACATTGTAGATTCACAACTGAAAATATGGTCTCGAGAATCAACAAACTTCCTCAGGTAAAGTGAGTTTGGAATCCTTCCTAGCAAAGATTTACACATAAAAGAAGAGGGAGCAGGGAGACAGATGAACCCGAAGTGACCTACTGTAAAGACCTTCTGCATGTGCCTGGAGAGATTTGAGGGCGGCAGTCTTTTCTGGTACCCCTTAAATCATACAACACAAACAAGGTTAATCCTAGAACAAACAAGGCCACGTTTTGAGTTCCTGCATTACCAGTTGTTACGTGCAGCTCATGAGCTATCGCTGATGATTCCTGTGCACTTGGGAGTTCTAAGAATGACAGCTTTTAACCCTCTTTCCCTGGAATGTGGAGAGCCCAACAAGCTGCTACAGGGAGGAAGGGTGTAAGAAATCAGTGTCATTGTGTGATGGGCTGTTGGTTCACGGTGGGCTCTTGGAGGACTTTCTGGAGGAGAAGGGGCTTGAGCTGGTTCTTGGACTGTGGGTAGGATTTAGCTGGGTGGAGAGAATAGTCACAGTCCTCACTTAGCAGGTGCTTACTCTGTGCAGGCTTTTGTGTAAGGGCTCCTCACCAAACTCTTATTGAATCCCCCCCCAATCCAAACAAGCACCTGTATCATCCATCATCCCTATTTTAATGCTTTTGCTGCCACGTTCTGATATATCCGAATGAGTATTTCCATCCACTGACTCGGCATTTGAGTTTACCCCACAAGCTCAAAAAACCAGATGTACATTTCTCTATATTTTTGTGTTTTTCAAGAATGAATAAGAATAGGACATTTTATACTTTAATGTAATCACTTATCTTAATAAAATGTACCACCTTAACTGTATTTACTTAAAATATAAATACCGTAATTATTGTAAAATTGTTTTTCAGTGTGAAACTGTTTCAAGGACTTTTCTCCATTTACAAGATTTTTTTCATGTTTTCCTGTGGCTTGCACTATTAACAACAAAGATGTTTTGTATGCCGTATTGTGTAACATTCTGTAATAAATTTTTTGTCACCAATGCCATTAGATTCTAATTTATCTATACTTAAATGTAATTGATGCCGCTTAGTATGCTTAGAGTATTTTCTGCTAAAATTCAATATATTGGTAAATTTATTACCATATAACAAAAATTGAAAATAAAAATGTCATTTATATATAAAGCAGTTCAAAATTTATTATATGCATAAAATAGTAAAACTATCAACTTTTTATTTTTTGTGGCTTTTTGATAGATTTTGAAGAAAAATTTGAAGTTAATTAACACAGTGAAAGGGTTAAAGATGAATGTTAGAAAGGTTAACTAATGTGCTCATATGAAAACAATGAATAAAAGGCGGAGTCAAGGTCAGATTTAGGTGGTTTGCTTCCAGAGCCTGCTCCTTTAGCAACAACTCCACTGCTGTGCTGTTTCTCGTAGAAATGGGGAAAAAAAAAGCATTCTGCAATGATCATGACCTTGAGAGCCAGGAGAGATTCTATCTATTGCTTCCTGTGGGCTGTGGAGCAGAACTGATTCCCCTCTCTGCAAGGGCTCAGCCTGAGACACACTTGAGTGTCAAGCACTCTTGTAATCATGGCTTTGCTGCCAGAACAGCTGGGACACAGGAGAACGGAGCCTACGCTGCCTGTGCTTTCACATGCACCTCATCTACTGCCACCATTGCTTACTTCTTTTTAAAGATTTTTAATTGTGGTAAAATACACATAACATAAAATTGACCATCTTAATCATTTTTAAGTGTACAGTTTAGTAGGATTAAGTTCATTCACATTGTTCTGCTACCAATATACAGAACTCTTTTTATTTGCAAAATTGAAACCCTACACTTATTAAACGACTCCTCATTTCTCCTGATAACCACCATTCTTTCTGTCTCTATGAATTTGACTACTCTGGATACCTCATAGAAGTGAAATCATACCGTATTTCTCTTTTTTGTGTCTGGCTGTTTCACTTAGCATAATGTCCTCAAGGTTCATTTATGTTGTAGCATGTGACAGAATTTCCTTCTTTTCTTAAGGCCGGGTAATATTCCATTGTATATATAGATCACATTTTGTTTATCCACTCATTTAATCGTCTCTTAGTTGTTTTCACCTTTGACTATTGTGAATAATGCTGCTATGAACATGGGTGTGCAAATATCTCTTTGAGATCCAGCTTTCAATTCTTTTGGGGATATAGACCATTGTTACATATATTCAGTGGCCATAGTAGAGGGAAAAGCAGAGGAAAACTACAAAAACATACAGACAAACAAACAAAAAGAGTAAAACTTCACCTAAAGCTCACAGCTGGCTACTTAAAAAGTCATAGAGACAGTGTTAACAGCCCAGCCAAGAGAGGAAAGGAGCCTTGCAGCCATAGTAAGCAGTTCCAAAGACAATTTCTAAGACCAAAATGTCAGCTGATAATTCTCGTGGGGCTAGAAAAGAACCTGGAGATACCACATCTAATTCCCTCATGAGCTCTTCAATGGTACAATTGTTGGATCCATGCTTGTGGCCCTGCATTCTGCCCTGGAATTTGTTCTCATGAAGAATTGAGTCTGGAGAGAAAGTCCTAGATCCAAGCCATAACAATCAACCACTCCCAGCTGTGCTCCAGAGGCCCCAGATGGGGGTCAAGAGTCTTGAAAGAGATTTTTTAAACCTTCAGCTGTCCAGCCTCCTTAACTGTGTATAGAAAGGCTCAGCCTATCACCAGAGCCCATCATGTACCATCTGGGCTCTCAGGCGAAGTTCTGGCCTTACTGTTTAGGGCTAGATGCACGACAGATGTCCTTTAAAGAGATCATATGTATTCCCCCGACTTTTGAAGGTGAGGAAATGGCTGTATGAGGTCCCCATGTTCCTTAATGGGCCCTGGTCCTGAGGGACGCGGAATGACCCTCAGCACAAGACGAGAGGCCTCATCTCTCTGGCAAGGGCTGTCCCTTCTAAGGCTCTGAGCTGCAAGTTGGCTTCATTTGGGTGCAGGGAGACAGAGGACAGTGTTCTTTGGTGTTCTTTGTGCCCACTCTGCACTTAGGGGGCTTCTGGCTAGCATTCCTTTGGGGCCAAGTGAAACAGGCGTGGAAGGGAACAAGGTGTGGCTCTGGTCCCAGAGATGTGCATCCCAGAGGCTATGTTCTCTGGCTCTAAAGGGCAAGGGCTTCTTGTGGTGACAGCTAGAAGACTAGATCCTCCTCAGGGTCTGCACTTAGAATTTTGTTAGAGATGGAAGGGGTCCTGGAGATCATCTGATTCAAGGCAGTCATTTTACAGAAACTTTAATCAAGCCAGACAAGTGAAATGAGTTGCCCCGGACCACAATGTTAAAAGAGCAGATCCGGCAGTCTAACCCCAAAGTTCTTTCCTCTGCCCTGCCAGGCCTCCTCTGAAGTTAGTGACACAGTGTCAGGCTAGTTGTCTTTGGCATTGATAAACACCAGCTTTAATCAGGAATGAGGCCATCATGAGGGCATGTACTATATGGGCAGGTCGTAAGCAGGAGAAAGGAAATTCAGAGACAACTCTTCCTGAACTCTCTCTGCGATTAATTAAATTCTCGAAGAATTCCCTTTTCACAGACAGAAGCCATTTTCTCAAGTTCCATTTGGTTAGTTTCTTGTGCTGAGCAACTATCCTCCCTCCTGGTCACCCAAGTATTAATGATACTTCTCTTCTGAGACTTCCAATCTATAAACCTAAACAATCTTTTCTTTTTGTACATCTGTTTTCTATTTCTCCTGGATTGGCTCCTCTAGACTTGGATGTATTTGACCTGTCCTGGGCAAGCCACGCCAGCACTTTCCCCAGCAATATAGAACCTTCCAATGGAGCCCAGACTGCCCGGATTGCTTGGCTCTTGTCAATCCCTGAGATAAGGGGTGCGGGGGACAGAGGTTGATTTGAAGAGAGAGAGAGAGAGTGAGAGAGAGAGCGAGAGAGAGGATATTTGTACCCAAGCTTGACTGTGAGGAATCTTCCCCCCACCCCACCTTACCATGCCCCAACATAGCCTAGGACGACACTCCTGGGGTGGCCAACCCAGTAACACATGAGACCCCAGGATTCACCTTGTTTATAAGGGAGCCCTGAAACTGGACATCACATAGCCCTTGGGTATGATTTGAGGCTATTGAATATATTTGAAGACTGAACTTCAGGATGAGCCATCATGAAAGGCGTGGTCTCAGCTGCCTGTTTACCTTGCAGCTTCTACAGGGATTAGAGCAGAAGTAAATCTGTCTGCCTCAGACATCTTCCTCCACTGGACGGACAGGAGTCTAAAGAGGACACTGCCTTCTTTCAGAGGACGATGCTCTCCCTTTCCAAGGACATAGCAGCACCTCCTAGGCATGTTCATGTGGGAGCTTGTCAGGCCCTGGACCATATTGTCATAGGGCTGGAAGAGACCTTGGAAAGCCTCCAGATCAATGATTTTTCAAATATGTCTTTAACAGAAGAAACTTTATCCAAATGAAGTCTTATTGGTACTGGGAGACTGTAGCACAAATTCCCCCAGCCCACCCCAGGGGTCACCTGCAGCAGATTCTAGATGCTTGCAAGGCTCCAATTAGCCAGGTCCAGGTCACGTGTACTTTTTGGAATTAAAGGAACAAGTTTGTCCCAGCTCCACATCCTGAGAATGGGAGGAGGATTGGCTTCCTAAGGCATACCAGAGGGTGTTATTAGAAAAAGAGGAAGTGTAGATGTCCATTCTAGCAGTATTATTCAAACTTTAAAGTGCATACAAGTCACCTCGGGATCTTGTTAGACATAGGTTTCTGAGGCTAACACTTGAAGATGCTAATTCAGAGGATTAGCATCCTAATTTGGAGTAGGGCCCATGAATTTGCATGTCTAAGAAAGCACATGTGGCGGGTGCCTGACCATTGCACTGTGGTGTGCAGTGACAATTAAATTTTTCAAACTGCTGCTGGAGCTCATGAAGCAGTGCGCTGCTGCTTTTTTGAGGTAATTGCTGGATGTGGCCAGAGAGAAGGTTACTCTGCCCTATTTTCCTGGGTATTACTGTCCTCTCTGCTCTTCCTGTAGATCAGAAGGACATGTGGGGGCATCCAGAGCTATCATATAAAGGGTTTTCCCCACAAGTTCCTTTGGGAAAGGCCTCTTTACCCCCAGCTCCTTCCCTAGCAGGTGACCTTCTGTTTTAGGAAGAGGAAAGGGAAAAGAAAGACAGTGGAAAGGCCCAGGGCTAGGGTGGGTCACATGGGAGTGATTTCCTGAAAAAGGAAGTTTCTGAAAGTGGAGATAGAGTCCTTTACCTCTCAACCCCTCACATTCAGTAGGACAAGGAAGGGCTTGGACTTTTAAGGGACCTAAAAAGACCAATGGCCTGGAATTGCTATGTACTGGGACAGAATCCTTTCAAACACATCCAGATGTACCTAAGGACTAATCCACTGAATCAGGAGCTGGGATGAGGTGAGATCTGATTGGCCCCATGGCTGCCGAGGCAGAGGCAGCACACTTAAGTCCTGTCTTACCTACTTGAGCCAGTAAAAAGGCTAACTCTAGCACAGCCCAGTAGAAATATAATAAGAGATGTGATATGAGCATACATGCAATTTAAAAATTTCTAGTGGCCATAGATTACAAAAGCAAAAAGAAACAGATGAACTTGATTTTAATAATATATTGCATTTTACCCAATATATCCAACATATTATCATTTCAAAACATACTCAATTAACAGATTATTACCAGAATAATCTATATTCTTTATTAATATGGAATCTTTGAAATCTGGTGTGTATTTTACAGTTACATTTCAATTTGGAGTAGCTACATTTCAAGTGCTCAGTAGCCACATGGGGCTAATGGCTGCTGGATTGGACAACACAGCTTTAGTCCTAGCAGGTCAAAGATATTCTCCATTTCTTCCTCTTCTAGAATAATATGGCTGCTGGACAGAGATAGCACCAGACCCTGCAGAGGCTTAGCTGCAATGGTGGTGGTGACGGCAAAAGCTCAGACTGAAGGATGGCACCCTGCTTGTTCTGTGATCAGTTATCTTCTGTCTTGGTGGCTCTGTTCAATGTGTGAGTCATTATGGGTGCAGAGAGGATGGGAGGCAGGGTGGGTGAGGGCCTTTCTATTCTGGGACCTCCTTGAGGGCCTTTGTGCATGTGGGGGCCGGAGAGAGGGCCTGGCACAGTGGAGGATGGGGTGGTGAGGGAATATGGAGGGTTGTATCTGGATTCATAAAAATAGACTTGTGTCTGCGGGCTGGTTACAGAAACTCAGAAATACCATTTTCCTGTGCAGGGAAGGAATAGGACAAGGGACATGGTAAAGAGCTACATGCTTTTATGATTAAAAGACTCAGGAAAGATAATGAAGACCAGGACCCTCAGAAATGTCAGGATCTGGGGCTCTTTATAAAATTGGATCCCAGCATCATTTCAGTTTCCCAGAGTTTTGTCTGAGAGCCATTTTCCTTGCCCGTGTCACACATCTGTTTTCAGTACTTCCTACTTGATTTGACAATTTAAGAAAATTTGCCTCATGTGCAATCTTCTGTTGGCTTCTAAAATGTGCAGATGTAACTCATGTAACTCTACACCAAAAAAACTCCATAAATAAACCAATTTAAAAAAATGGTCAGAAGACCTGTGTAGACATTTCTCCAAAGAGAACATAACAGATAGTCAATAGATATATGAAAAGATGCTCAACATCACTAATTATCAGAGAAATGCAAATAAACACCACAATGAGATACCACTTCCTTCCTATCAGAATAGCTATCATCAGTACGTCAACAAACAACAAGTGCTGGTGAGGATGTGGAGAAAAGGAAACCCTTTTGCACTGTTGGTGGAATTGCAAATTGGTGCAGCCACTATGGAAAACATTATGGAGATTCCTCAAAAAATTAAAAATAGAACTACCTTATGACTGAGCAATTCCGCTCCTGGATATTTATCCAAAGAAAATGAAAACACTAATTAGAAAAAAAAAGTGTGCCCCTATGTTTATTGTAGTACTATTCAAAATAGCTAAGATATGAAAACAACCAAAATGCTCATCAATAGAAGATTGGATAAAGAAATTGTGATACATTTATACAATGGAGTATTACTCTGTCATAAAAAAATAATGAAATCATACCATTTGTGACAACATGGATGACCTAGAGGTTATTATGCTAACTGAGAAAGACAAATACCATATGATCTCACATATCTGAAATCTAGAGAACAGAATGAATGAACAAACAAAATAGAAATAGACCCATAGATGCAGGGAACAAACTGGTGGTTGTTAGATGGGGTTGTGTGAGAAAGGTGAAGGAATTAAGAAGTACAAATTGGTAGTCACACAATAGTTACAGGGATGTGAAATACAGTATGGAGAATAGAGTCAATAATGTAAAAACCATGTATAGTGTCACATGTCTACTAGACTTACCGAGTGGGAGCACTTTATAAATTATAAAAATGCCTAACCACTGTGCTGTACACCTGAAACTAAGAGAAAATCATACTGAATGTCAACTATATTTATATGTGTTTGTGCATATATATATATATATATATATAGTCATGGGATATAAAGTATAGCATAGGGAATATAGTCAATGGTATTGTAATAGCTATGTAAGGTATCAGATGGGTGGTAGACTTGTTAGGATTATCGCTCTGTGAGGTGTGTAAATGTCTAATCATTATGTTGTTTCGTACACTTGAAACTAATAATAACTTTTAAAAAGAGGAAAAAATGTGCAGATGTGTTATTTGAAAAGCTGCTGGCCGTGGTCACGGAGCTGACTGTCCTCGGGAGGAGTGCTTTACTTGAGTATAGCGATAGTCATTGCCAAGGGCTATGAGCTCAGGCTGGGTTTGAACCCCATCTTGTTACTTGCTGGGCCTCTGCCAAGTTACTCAGTCTCCATAAGCTTCAGCTTCCTCTTCCACCACATGCAAGTAATAGCAGTTCTTACCTCACGGGGATACTGGGAGGATCAAATGCAATAATGTGTGTACTATGGTTAGCACAGTGCCTGGCACCTGCCATCATGACTGTTTCTCTGTAGAAAACACCAACTCTTCTGCATTCAGTGCCATGGCTGGCCAGGTGGGATCTTCTCATTTACCAAACTGCTTTATGTTTAAATTAGGCTGTACAACACAACAGAAGTGGGTTATGGTACACAGGTAAGAGGGATTTGGCCATAGCTGCTTAGGGAATTGGTGGCAGAACTCAAGACAAAACCCAGAATTTCTGTTTTCCAGTGCATATTTAGCAGGGTCTCTGGGTCTCAGAACCTGTGTCTTACATTTCAGAAACCACAGAGAGGAAATGGGTAAGGCAGGATTTGAATACCTAACCACAGAGTAAACATAGCAGCCTAATATAAAAAGGCAAGGAAGAAAGCCTTAAATGTAAGACATTCAGTAGAATAGGCTAATATGTAGTCACTAAAAATTCTTACAGTGAGTATTGATTTGACATGGGAAAACACTTTTGATCTATGTCAAATGAAAAAGCAAAATAAAACTGCACATAATTTAATGCTAAACTTAAATACACATATACAGAAGGTGCTAAAAAATGTATACATATTTTAAGAAAGGAAAAAACTATATTAAAATTGCAATACTCAATAATACCAATAACAAAAGATGAATACAAGTCACATTTAACTTTTGCAATTACAAGAGGTGCTCAAAGCGGTTACCATCAGTGTCCAAACATCTCTGATTATGCAAACTACTGCTTGAGCAACATTGACCAAAATGTCCACTTGTATCGCTGTGCTTGCCCTTGTACACATCACAAGCTTATGAATGCATGCAATTGTTAGGCATTTTGGAGGTCCTATTGCATACTCACACCTCCATTGTTGTTGTACTTCTGTAACATTCTCAAATTTCAAACACCACTTCAAAATGATCTTGTGTTCCTCCAATGACAACTGTGTTTCCGCCACTTTCTTTGACTGTCCTGCCCGTTACGTGGTGGTGCTAGCATTCATTTGATTAATGCCATCTTTTGAGCAAATGCCATTCTACATATTGTTACTATAATTCAATTCAACTTTGAAAAGTAATAGCATTGCTTAAAATGTGTATACATTTTTTTGGCACCTTGGTATAAACACACACACACACACACACACACACACACACACACACACACACACACACACGGTAAGTATCCAGCCACGTAATATGAAAAAAGGAGGCATTTATGGCTGGATTTCTTCCAGACAGCCCTCGTATGTGCTCTAAATCAGATGTTATGTTTCCTTATCTCTGTTGGATAATAGATTTTTCTTGATGCTTTGGTGTATTTTTCTACAATGAACACTCACTACTTTCATAATCATGAAAAACAATGAAGAAGATTATGAAAGATTTCCAGTCTCCAGTTTCCACTAGGGGGTCTGTAACTTATTCTCATCTCTCTCAGCCTTGCAGGGCTCCTAGTGGCTTCAAAGCCTGCTTTGTTTACAAAAGGATGATTATGTGGGGTGTCCAGGGAGACTGGCTGAGACAGAACAAAGTGAAACATGTTTTATTGAAGATGCTAACCAGAGTCAAGACACTCTGACAAACAAAAACCTTTAATGACTTCAGTGGGCGGCTGTTCCAGACAAAGTAAATTGGGTAAATGGCAAAGGGAATGTTAGCAGGCTCTGTGAGAGATGGTGATAGATTTCTTTTTCTCTACAGTGAAGAGATTACAAATAAAATTCATGATGATCATGGTTTTCATTCAGTCGGGGATGGATTAACTCAGTTTATTGGGAATCTGATAAGGTCAGTGGCAGAGGTTCATCCTTCCCCCTCATCCCACTGGCTTTCTGACCACCTCCCTCCAAATCATGAATGGATTTTGCTTCTGTTCTCCTAAACCTCAGGGTCTTACCTAGGCCGTCTTCCCAAACCTGCCTATTCTGTCTTATTACCCAACTGAAGTTCTTTTGTCTTGCCTCTGGTTGTTCCTCTCTGCCCAGCCACTTTGGGTCTGCCCATTGTCCCCAAATTTCTCTGTGGCATCTGGTCCGACATCTGACCCTTTGCCTGTTCCTCATGGTCCTTGCTCTGCACCTTTGGTGCAATCAGTGTGGCACCTCTTCCATGTCTGGTTTCAGCCAATAGAGCCCAGCCCCCACCTTCCATCCCCACACTGCCAGGTCAGAGCCCTGCTCCTCCTGTGTGCTCTGGAGAGATGCTGGACATCACTGACCATTTGACCTTTCTTTGTGCTACAACCAAAGAAGCTCTGTGACTCTGTTATCCTTGGTGGTCTTTCTATAGCCAGAAGAGCAGGGCAGACTGGGAGACGGGTGTTGATAGATCGTGCTGGGGCCATCCTATGAACCTGGTTTTGCCATTTCCTGGTTGTGACACTTTGGGCAAGTGATTTAATCTCTGTCAGCCTCCATCTCCTCACCTGCCAAATGATGATAATAATGGTTACCTGATAAGGTGAGTTATTACATGTAAAGTGCATTTTACTTGTCTGGCACATACGTAGCTAGCATTCAATGAATATTAGTTTTTACAATGTTATTAATATTATTTTACTTTAAAAACAACCTATCATGTGGTAAGAGCATGGGCTTAGGAGTCAGACAGACCTGTTTAAACTGCTCTTCTGTCCGTGGCTACCTGTGGCACACCTGTGTGCTTCAGTTTCTTCTTCCATAAAATGGGATAATAAAGAGTACTGATTCAAGGGCTTGCTGTATCCCTGCACAGAGCACCACAAATGTTTGCTGTTGTTTGCATTACAGATGATGAACAGTCTAACCAACTTTTTGTAGGAAGGATGACTATGCAATATTTATTTATCAGTTTCTTAATAGCATTCCAGAGTTGACATTTGAATTCTAAAGTAGCTCAAGCTTTCATGGTTGTGCTGAGAATCATCACAGGATAAGAGTGAGATGAGGGACAGAATTGGCAAGCTTGGTTTTCCCTCTGTCCAGGAGAATGAGTTCACTGTGTCTTAAACCAAATTCTGTTTGTTGCCAGTGCATGTGAGCTGAAACCAAGGGGCCTCTGAATTGGTGGGTCTGGTGGCTAACAGCAATGTATTTGGATGCATGTGTGGATTATAATGTTAAATATAAAGTAAAAGCAAGAGTTCTTTCAAAAAATTATCATGTTTAGTTCAAGACTGCAAAAGTGACCCAAAATCACCTTGAGGGAATCACTAGGAACAGGAAAATATGACCTCATGGAGTCAGTGAGGATAACTAGTCATCTTCTTGAGAAAAATCAGCTTTTGATATGATTACAACACCACCCCCACCACCCCCAGTTTGGAATAATCATAAAGCTCAAGGAGAACTTTCCTCCTTGAAAGGTAACTTGCTTTATGAAAAGTAAGTTTTCTCATCACTTAAATCAGTCACACATGGATTCCCATTTCCTGAAAGCCGCTGTAGTGAAATCTACCTGTTATAAAACATCATAATTGAATTCTTGATTTGCTGAAATAAGCCACTCAAGTACTAATGCAGTAAAAGGGTTGCTCTGCACATGAAATGGGGCTTTTATGTCAGATATTAAAAAGGTTTTATATCCATTGGCTCATTAGTGATAACGGGCTTTATGAACCAGGCACCAGACATTTTTTCCTAAGAAAAAAAATAAGCTTCAAGGAATCCAGGTACCAGGGCTAAGCTCTGAGTCTGTCAGTGGAGAGTTGCACATCAGATTGAGATTCCTGTTTTCAAACCTAGACTCCGGGGCCCCGTTACTCCCTCAGTCGCCACCAAGATGATCGGTTTCCAGAGCAGGGAAGAAGTCCTTGAGATTGAGCCTGTCTACAAAGAAGCTCAGTAGAAGACAGGCATTGATCTTGATCTCAAGATTTATATGGATTCAGTTGAAGTGGTTAAAGAAAGAGGGTAACACCCTAAACCAAACAAAAACATAAACTCAGCAGCTTTCCTCAACTAAAAGAGTACTTTGCTTAGCAGAGACTCTTAAGTAAAAGTGGAAGAGTATGAATATTAAAAAAAAAAAGCAATACAAGGTCTTTGTGCAAATGCTGTAGTCAGTATTTCATATGCTTCACACTGACACCGATCAGATAGTGTTTATTAAACTCCCACGTATGTCTGGTGCCATGGTGCTCTGGTGCATGCATACAAATCAGTCTAAGCAGACAGGAGTCCTTCTTTTCCACTTTAGTGTGTTTGCAAATTGCTGCAGGTGCTTGTTCAGAACACTGACTCCAAGGCACCACCTCTAGAGGCTCTGCTGCAGTAGGTAGGTGTGCGAGGTAGGGGTGGGGTGTCTCCATTTTTCTTAAAGCATCACATCAGGTGGTTCTGATATAAATGATCCACAGACTGCACTGTGAGAAACACTTGACTTAGCAAAAATGATAAATTATAAAGCCAAATCAGAACACTACCCATTGTAAAAGGAGGAAGACTAATAAATCCAACAACATAATAATGTAACAGTTCCATGAGGAAGCCATTATATTTAAAAGCTGTCTAAAATCTGTGTGTTTTGAAACTTGCAGGTAAGTGCTTAAAGGAGCTAGTTAGCCCTTTTAAGAGGTATGAAAGTGAACTCAAAGCCACCTGGTTTATTTAATCAATGGCATTCATCAGTGCCATGTCTATTAGTATTTAGTGACAGTCCAGTGGTTCTCTACTCTGCATGGATGCATATAAGAATGATCTGGGAGCTTTTCATAAACTGATCCCTGGGCCCCAGCTCCAGAGAGGGACCCAACTTATCTGGACTATGACAGGTGTGGGCCTGTTTATAAAGCTGCTCAGGTGATTCTGTGTCCAGATAGGACTGAGAATCACTGTCCACCTCCTGTATCCATCTTCATTCTCACTCTCTCTCTCTCTCTCTCTCTCTCTCTCACACACACACACACACTTTAAAAAAGATAGGTGAAGAAATTATAGTGCAGAGAGATTAAGTAACTTGGCCAGGCCATACATCTAGCTGGTACATACAGGTAGGCTCTGATGTGAGAAAATTAGCCAGCAGATGGTCAGGGGAAGGGAAGATCCCCTGACTGAGAAGAAATGTGTGAAACAAAGCTGCTTCCGGTCTCCCTGCAGTCTAGGAAGTGAAAAGACTGTACTGAGCAAAGAGAATTGCAGAAAGACTATCTTATGGGGGTTGAAAACTTTTAAAAAAGGATATTTTCCTTTGATGAAAGGGACAGAAAAACACTGGAAGGTATAAAGTAGTGTTCCAAGGAGGCAAATTAACCCCGTCTGCCTGGTGAGTAGAAACTAGGTTGTTAAAGGTTGCATGATGTTTGGGGGGCAGCTGGGCACCTACCACTGTCTGCTTTTCTCCCCACCAGAGCCCATACAGACATGTATTACTCATTGTTAACAGCAGTCTCTCTCCTGAGCCCAGGCCCAGCCTCAACACGCTTTTTAACACAGCACTCAGTCACCACCAGTGCATCTCATTGGGCATATGAGTTAAAATCTATTTGCCTGCCTTCTCTGGTGAGGGGAAAAAGTACTGTCTTTGGACTCAGACCTAACTTTGAGTCTCAGCTTGACACATTCCTAGCTGTGTGGCCTTGGGCAAATGACTTACATTCCCGAATCTCAGTTCCCCCATTAAAGAGAATAAAAAAAGAATCCATCTTGTAGTTTCATGTAAGGTGACAAGTAGAATGTCTGGCACATAGTAGGCCGTTAATGACGGTAGCTAGAGTTACAGATTATCTGCAAAGTAATGGGAGTAACTATGAATGCCCATGACCTTGAGGTAGAAATAGAAAAATAGGTAAGACTCCAACCTGCAACCTTGTAAGGCCCCATCCAGTAAGAACCCTCGCTTGTGGGGAATCCTATATTTTACAAGGAAATCTCAAGCTGTGGCTGAAATAAATGGGACTTGCCAAATCATGAGTTCACTGCAAGACCCGCTAACAGCACGTAGAGTAAATGCTCGTACGACAGAGCAATTCTCTGCTCTGTGATGTTTAAAATTAGTCCCTGAATTAAGAGAGTAGCAGGAAAACAACAGGGGTGAGAAGTACTCAGGGGACAGGACTTGAAAAAGGGAAGTAAAGGGAGAGGGGTCTCTGACAATGCCCTTCTCCAACCTCCCCTGCCCAGATCGTCACCTTCTCTCATTTCATCCTAAGCGCAGCCCTGCAAGGTGTGTTACTATGGTGATGGCACCTATTTCACCCATCAGAACACCAAGGTCAGAGAAGACATACATCCCTTGTTGAAGAGGTGGAGTTAAGATATGAGTTAATGCACTTAGACTCCAGAACCTGAGCTCTGTGCCGGGTACTAAGTGTGGTCATCAAAACTCATATAAATAAATAAATCTTTTCAGAGGAGCATGCATGTAATCCTCTATGTCCCTTGATTACTCAAGATCATTGAAATAATCTATAAGCAGCATTCCACCCCCATTCAATAAGAGGCTCCATCCTCCTCTGTTGGCTATGCTTAGTTTAACTAGAAAAGTGTAAGAGGCCAGGGAGTTTGAAGCTAGCAAGCAGAGTTAATTTGTGGGTATTTGTCAATTTGCTTTGACTTTCCCGATTTAAAGAATGAGGAAATTCAAATGCAGTCTTTGTTAAATACCCTTCCATGTGAGAAACACCATAAAATAACACTTTGGCTCCTTTAAGATTGGCAGGTAGCACAGAATGCAGTGTAAGGAAAGTAAAATAAATACAGTACCTTTATATCCTGTGCTCCACAGAATCAAGATAAATTTTCACAGAACAAAAATAAGTAAGCATACACAATGATACTTTGTTCTTTAAATGGATTATTATGGGTGGCATGGTGCTGGCTGCTCTGGAGTAGTGGCCATGACCTTGGGCCTCACTGCCTCCAACATATGTGAGCTTCTGTGGAGGGGCTGGGGTTTTTGGGAGGTGTTTGAAAGAGAACAGAGCTGGCAGATGCTCAGAAACGAGTGGTTTCTAAACTTGCACAGAATGCAGCACTTTCTTTTCCTGCAGATAGGAAAGGATTTTATTTTAGAGAAGGATTTACGTTTTGAATTAGAATAGCACTATTGTGACAAAGCTGGCTTTCCAGTTAAGTGATTGTATTTGCTGAAAATTATATCGATGACTTCAGTGGGAGTTCAGAATGGATTAGAGCTTACTTCTGTGTTTTGGAAATATGTATATAAGCAGTAAGAGAGCAGAAGTTCTTTAGAATGATATTGACTTAAATGTCATTTTCCATCAGCCTAGGAGTTGTGATGGTATACATTTGGTTCCCTGGATGAATACTGAAGGTAGTTAGTATAGCTGTAGAGTTTTGGATGCTTCTAGAGTTTCATGGGGAAAAAAGGGGGTATTTGGTTGTATTTGGACTATAACCTTGAAGTGCTTAAAAATGTGCTCAGAAATTTGGACCAAATTTTCTAAAATGGTGTCTATTTCTCTCTCATAAATCCACCTTTGAAAAGGTGAAGTGAAATGTCACATTGGGTAGATCAAGGATTAGTCATTTGGAAAGTTTATGAGATGATATGGTTCAGGCAATGAATAGGATTAAGTATTCAATGACACCCAGAGAAACATCAAAGAGAGTCAGACCACAGATCTCAGAATACCAAATAGATCTTCAAACCTATCGCTTTCCTTCAAGCTCTAAAATGCATGGATTACATGACCTGACAAAAATATTAATAATGGCATCTAAGATCATTTCTAATTCAGTTCTCATGTCCTGGGAATTGGGTTGGGAATGGGCAGAGAGAGTTATGCAAGGCCTTGCTGGAAATGTTCAAACAAAAAAGTGCCCAGAAAATTCAGTATACTTAGAATAAGACTTTGCTCATTAGGAAATTAATGAAGTGAAGACATTTATATCCTCAGGTCCTTAAAGATTCTTTAGAGAAAACAAGGCTAAATAATGGCTATCTTGAATTGCAAAGATAGAAGCCAGGAATTATTATGTTTGAATATTTAACCTATAAATTTTAAGAAAACTAAAAGAAACCAAAGGCATATTGGTAATGACTTCATTGAACATACAAACACTATTCTTGAAATGGGTTATGAATCACTCAAATTAGGGACATCAAGAGGAAAGTAGATTATGGTATTCTGGGTATTTTGCCTCCTTTTCTACTTGTCTTTGTTACTTTATTTGGCTTGGTATTTCTATTTTACTATTTCTAAAATTAATGGGATTTTTTTTCAACTTTTTGTAACTTTTTAACGAAACTAATCCATCAGGTTATAATTCAATTTGGAAACTAATTAGATAATAAAATATTTTGGAAACATTTTACTAGCAAGATTGGGGGGGGCAAAGGAGAGAGTAGTAATAAACAGAGGAAATGAATTACATATTGCTAATCCTAAAATATCCTTTCATAGTTTACTGTGTATCTTTTTATATTTAAAATTTTGAATTTTCTTTGTTTTCAAGAATGAATTGACAATGGAAATTACTTTTAAACCTTTCCATATGCATTTCTGCCTGGTAATTAAATCATTTGTTTATGTTATGTTCCACCACATAAACCAGATTTATTTCCTATCTCAAGAACCTTGCAAAATGTCTGTCAAGCAATAATTGGAAAGAAAACACGGGCCAAATAATTGTTAGTAAAATAAAATCGGGTGAATGTGGACTCGTTTGGATCATCCCAGGAAACTGGAGCCAGGGCTTTGGCCACAGGGACATCAGACTTAAGTGGTGCAGTGTGTGGGCTAGTGAAATCATTAAGTACTTAGTGGGGGCATATTTCTAGGCAAATAGTGTCCGAGACTATTAGCTGCCTACCAAATATCCATTCTCTCCATCTCTTTAGATGGGAATGTGTTCTGCTTTTCCCACAGTTTCCCTTACTGCTTGAGGTAGTCAATGGGATGTATTACAATGGAAAGTCATTGAGTGGAGCTTCTGGGCTGCCCCAACAGGATAACATCCATTTGCCATTTTTTCCTTCCTTTTTCTTCCTGGCTAGAGTGCCAATATGATGGTTGGAGTTCCAGCAGCTATCTTGGGCAATGAGGCAGCTTTGAGAATGGAAGCTTTTTGCTAAGGAAGGTGAAACACAAAGATAGAAGACAACCAGATTACTGGTGATTATGAGGCCTCCCTACCAGCTTTGGATTGCCTGTCTTGGGACTTCTATGGGAGAGAAAAATACAGTAAGCTTTTATCTCATTCAGGTTTTCTGGAGTTGAGTTTTCTGTTCTGTGTAGCTAAACCGAAGCCTAGCTTAATACACAATGAAACTTTGCCCCTTCACCAATCAAATACCACATTTGGAAAATCATGACTTCAAAGAATAATTAACATATCACTTAACTATAATCTTGATAGTCATCTCTTGTTCTATTATCATATAATCACAATGATGATGATAATGTCTAATAGTAAGGTAATATTTATATAAATACTCGTAAATCTTCCCTTGACACAATCTATCTTAAATCAATTTTCAATCATCTCTAAATTGAGGACAGTTACAATAATATATCTCATTCCTGCTTCAAATTGGTCTTAGTTCTCTCTGTGTCAGTCTGATTTTCATATTGATTTCAATTTCTGAATATAGCCCAGAAATGCCAAATATTTAACACACATGATGCCACTTTCCCGTCCTGTGTCCATGCCAGCCATTAATAATTGATTATGGCAATTTCTCTCTCTCAGCTCTTTCTCACACACCTTACCAACATAGTGCCAGGCAGCTCCTACCATTTGATCAGAATTGCCAGCAGACATACATTTATTGTAAGCCACTTACAATGATTTTTAAAATGTTGGGTGGGGGTGAGAATGATAAACTTTTCTTATTCAAATGGAAAGATTTAGGAGTTTTCTTTGAGTAATAAAAACTAAATAAACTTCCAGTCCATTGAATGGACAACTGATTTAAGTGTTAGATTTTAAGGAAAGGCAAATGGGGGTACAATTTGCTTACAGGAGGGAGCTCTGGTATCAGTATAGATTCATAAGCTTTCCCTTGGACACACATTGTTCGCACAGCATTAAATGAGAAGGAAGAGAAACAGTGGGAAATATAATGGTCTCTTCTGTCTATGGATAATGTAATGAAAGACAGAAGAGAAATCCAGAAGTTTAAATGTATAGATACTAACAACAACAGCTAATGGTTTGCAAATTTTTAGGGATGGGGAACTTAAATTCCAAATGTTACCTCTGTCACAACCATTGAAGTAATAATGGCTAATACTGCATGGGACTTTGATGTCCCCTAAGATATGGCTTTTCTATAGGTGGTGGGGGCCACATGCCTCATCCAGATTTCTCTTCCTCAGGACTGCCCTTTAGACACACTAAGGTGGATTTGCAGTGCCGTGTCCCCTGCATGACTCTTGGGGCCTCTTCCCATCTCAGCCATGCTCGGCCAGCTCAGTATATAGACCTGATCCATGCTGAGCCAATGAAATTCTCTCTCCCTGGAATGTGCTTAGGGGATGAAGAGATCATGGACTGTAACCACTGAAACTGAGCCACGTATCCATGTGTTTCAGAAGGAAGAGGCATGACTGTTGCTGCTGGATCCTGGATTTGCTGGTTCCTGCTCTCTCAGCGATTTACCAAACTTGAAATCATTAAGAACTATGGTGAGGTCTGTATTTGATATGGACATTTTAATCTACTCTTTCTTCACTTCTTTCTTGAACACTGAGATACCCCAATATTTAAACAAATACTCTGCTTCTCTTTCTCTTTCTTTGTCTTCTTCTTTCCTTTCTTCCTCCCCTCTTTTTATGCTGTAAGCTAGCCAGAATCAGATGCTGTTATTTGCAATGAATGAACTTATTAATAGATATACGTTATTTTCTTTAATTCTTACTATAATACTAGGGGGAGATATTGTACCCCAACTGTGAAATAAGGAACTTAAGGCCTAGCAAGCTTACAGAGTTTGACCCCAAGTCATGCAGCTATTATTAATAGGTTGCAAAGCCAGGATGCCGAGCTAGTTAGGCCTATGTGGTTCTAGGACTTGAAGAAAATGTTTGCCCCTATAGGTGATGAAGTAGGATTTTCCCATCCTCTGTCCTCCAGAAGATGGACAAATTGTCTTCAGGCTGCTGTAGTTCTGGACACAGCATTATGAAACACAGAACAGCAACTCCCTGAAATGCAGGCCTACCTCATCAGTTGTTTTTAGGCTCACTGTCACTGGGACACTTACCTTCAAATACAGCAGACCCTGTGTGGAAAATGGTAACACATAGAGTTTGCTGCATTTTATGTAGCAAGTGATATTTTTGCTCTATTTGGTATAGCAGGTGAAGATGATAACAACGTCCTAATTTCTTCCCTCATTACTCTCTTCCTGTAGTCTTCTTGACTGTCTCCTAGCCATGTCCTTTTCTTTCTTAAAAATGTAGCATAACACCTACTTCCAGGAAGATTTTCTGAATTGATTTTATCTCATTAGTTTTTACATCTAAAAACTGGAATGGAAGGAAAAAATAATGCCGATGCTCAAATCTTGCTGCATTGCATCCTGGGTATCTTCCTCTTTTTTTTGGAGTGGGGTATATCCTCCTTTGCTCCTTCAGAATTTCTTTTTCTACTTGCTCTCTGGCCAGGAGGCTGACCTTCTTGGACCACATGAAGGAGCTGCACTCTGTCTTGGCCAATGAGAGAGGGGGAGCAGTAGATTAGAGAGAGGAAGGAGGTAGACATGGGGGAATTACTCTCCGCTTCCTCCATACGAGGTCACCTCAGGTTGGCTGTTTCTCTGGATTAAAGGTAACTTCTCTTACATAATGCTTCTTGTAACTGCTGAGTTTGGGCTCCAGTAACCACTCCTTCCCCTTCTCTCCTTCAACTCTGGGAAGGGTGGCAGCTCCACTGTTCCTTGCCCTGTTTCTGCACTGTTTCTATGGCACCTATTCCGTAAACAGTCCCTCCTGGGGTCATCCTCATGTGAGTGTACTTCTGTTACCTGCTGGGCTCCTGAATGAGGCTAATTGTAAGTGCTTCTTCCCTTGACTAGTCCGTCTTCTTGTGCACTCTCACCCTTCTTCATCTTCACTGATATGAAAACCTGTCTTTCTGGCACCAGGACTCTCTGGAAGGGTCCAGTCATTCAAAACCAACAGTTAAGCCCATTGTCCGATAGGCAGTAGGTGTATGGGGGATGTCTGGAAAAAATCCAGCCATTATCAATGTGACATTGTCATATTACATGGCTGGATACTTTCTGATAGCCCTCGCGCATCCCATCATGCCAAGCAGGAATCATAAATTCATATTTAGAGAGAAGACCCAGTTGGTGTGAGTCTGGTTTACAGAAATCATGTATTGTATTCCCTTCCACCACTGCCCCTTTAATGGTATCCCCATGTGTACTTTCAGGTGACATCCACATGTCTGTCTGTAGAAAGGCGAGAGGGACTGTGGATATTGATGCTTTGGGAACAAACACTTAGTGGATTTGCTCTGGAAATTCTATTCTAATTGTATTCCTTAGATGACCTGGACAAATATGCACAACCCTTAAATTCTGGGGCAAATCAGACTTCCGTCTCACAGCGCTCTCCAAATTGTCACAAAAATTGTACCTAACATTCTCACAATCAAATTAGAACTGAACTGATAGTTAGAGGCTCACATGGCTTTTTTTTCCTTCTAATTTTGTTCATACTTGTCAACCTATGATTAAAAAGGCAGAGACTCAAAAAGTCAGACATCATCCAATCCTAATTTCTTGTGCACAAACTGTCTTGGAGTTTAGCTGTGTTGCCCACAGTGTGGGTGATTTGGTTGTCCATGGACATTGAATCTGAGAAATGCTATTGATTATGTTGACCTGCTTATGGTGATTTGACCATGCTTTTGGACCTAGCTAACTTTATGCAGACTTACTCAGATTTTGTAACTGAGAAATTTACTTTCTCTGTTGTGGGGTAGAGGGACAGGAAATTCATGGTATAGTAAGCTGATTGAATGACAAAAGACAAAGGCCCTGAAGTTTAGAGTAGAGAATTCATGCTGAAAATACACCATGCTCCTGTGGGATGGACCGTGCTGTGGTAGACGTGACCTGGCCTGAGACCATGGCCCTCAGGAAAGTGTCAGACAGGGCTCTGCTTTTCCTGAGTGGAGTTCTCGAGTATGTGGTGGGATTTCCTCTTAATTTATTATGCAACATCATTTTGTCTGTATGGTATTTCTTCTTCCAAATCACCTATTCTCTGTATGGCTTTGTCTCGAAAGGCTATTCCCAATTTCCAAAATTGTATGTACTTGTGGATCAGTATTTACAAACAGTCATGCCCTATTCTTCTCAATATTGGGTCCCACCTGGCAGGAGTCCTTGCCAGGGCAGTTGCTTTTAACAATTAAAGAAAAAAGAAGTGGGAATTTAGAGAGTCTGCTGGCTTGGGATTGAGAGGAAGGAAGATGAATGAGGCAGGTCAGGTAAAGGAGACTCAGATGGAGCTTGGGGTGCCATGTATTTATGGGAGAGTGAAGGAAGCAGGACTGGGCAGAGGGACTATCTGGGTGCTGATGCAGCCACAACAGAGGCTTCAGCCAGCCTCATGGTGGAGCTCTGGAGCTGGACTGGCCTCGCAGAGTTGTCCCCAGTTGGCGCAAAGGGGCCAGGCTTTCATACTCTAGTGTACCAGTCATTAACCAGGCTGCCCCAGGGAACTGGTGTGTGGCCTTGGGATAGGCAGTCACTGGTATGGGGGCTCAGTTGTGAGCTAGCAACACCCAATAGTCCGCATGCCCAGTAGCTGCGGGAGTGAACGTGCTTCCGTCCTGAAGGCGTGATGAACAGCAGTGACTGCTGGGAGCTGATCCCAGTTGTCCCCCTTGGTCAGAGTCTCCCCATTCTGCCTAGTTGCTCTGTTACTTAGCTAAGAATGTGACCAAGGAGAGAACTACTGGATCAGGAAACATTCCCTTTCTTTCTAAACAATGCAAGGATTTTCTAAGATGACCCCTGTAAAGTGCAGATCAGCTTTGTGTGTTCAAAATTATAACTTGACTCACCACATACATTTTCATAAAGAAAACATTCCCAGGGACACCCCATTACATAAGGCTGATGGCATGACTATATGGGCGTGGATTGTGTGCACTTCACAGTGACCTTTTTCAGGGGATTTTAGTTCTTGTGAGATCAAGGCTCACTCTACTCCAAAAGTGGCTCATAGTCTGGCCTTGGAAAGTTACTGCTCTTGACTGATTAAAACATTTGGATTGGTTAACGGGAAAGCTCCTTTTGTGTTTTAACTGTTAGTGAACAATCTCGCTTTTCTACAATACATAATAAAACACAGAGGGCCTTTTTTTTTTAGAAAGGGACAATGGCATTGAAGTCAGAAACCTGGTTCCCAAACTTGGCTCTCCTGTCTATTAGTTCTGTAATTCCCAAACAAATTCCTTATCATCTCTGGGTCCCAGTTTCTTCAACTCATAAGATGAGTTTGGATGAAGACTGGGTTTATCGATGTGAAAAGGCTTTGTAAATTATAACGCACACTTCAGATGTCTTGTTATACTTGTTAGTGCTGGAAAAGAGAGGGGCGATCATCTTGGCAGTTCTTCGGTGGCCAGGTGATCCACAGAGTCCCAGAGAGGTTAGAGGACTCCCCTAGGATTGCACATGGTGTGAGTGGCCGAGCCAGAACCAACACACAGCCCTCCTGACCCCAGGCTAGTACTTTCCTGTGGCTCAAGTCTGCCTCCCATCTCTCCTCTATAGTCCCTCTCACTGCAGCTCCCAGACACTGTGTGTGTTGTTCACTCCCATAGACCCATCAAGAGGATTTTAGAATGGCATAAGGTTTGCCAAAGCTTTGAGTCTATAATCTGGAAACAAGACATTCTTCAGATCTGAAAAACTATTCAAATATCGTTACCTTAGTCATTCTGTGAAAATCCCCTTGGGTTACGTGAAGAGGACAGGAGCTCATCTTGTACTGATAATAGAAATACTGAGCTTGCACATCCGTGCATCTCGTGTGTGTGTGTGTGTGTGTGTGTGTGTGTGTGTGTGGCTAGTCAGAGAGAGGGAGACCAGGAGAGAAGGGGAGAAAGAGAGCATCTTTAAAAAGCTAATTACTGTACCAAATATCTTATATTATGTCCTATCCCCCTTATTTAATAAGTCTAAATTGAGAGTTCTTATAATTCTCTTGCATCAGTGAACTAGCTCTCAGCATCCCCAAGTCCTGCAGGGCCTGAAGTTTTTCTGCTTTTCTGTAGATATTCATTTCCAAGATTTTATTACCATCCCACATCTGAGTCATTCACTCCCATGCAATCCATTTAGAACAGCCAGCATGCTCGGGGGACAGAAGAAGAAAGCTCAGAAAAGGCCAAGCCATTTCATTTGATACGTTGAGGACTGGCCAGTGTGAAACAGAAGAGGAAGCCCAGTGGGGTTCCCCACAAGGTAGCCAGCAGAAAATGTGGCAGCCTCTGATCCCCACCCACCACCCCCCTCCAGGAGTATGCCCTTTCATTTTCCGGTGTGTTTCATGCGTGGGAGACTGAGGGCAATACAGTTGATGAGAAAGAACAGAGATGAGAAAAATTCCTTTAGCAGAATAATAAAAATGTAAGCTGAATTTTGTTAAGAAACAATGACATCGGCCCCATGCAGGAAGACTGGGATTGCGGTGCTGGCCTTGCCGTCAGCTAGTCCTGTGATCTGGGGCAGTTATTAACCCCTCCCTGGGGGCTCAATGTCCTCAGTTAGTAAATGAGGGTAATGCAACTTGCTGTAGTTATTGCATGATGAATGTAAACATCCTTGGGAACATAAACAGCTTTACAGAAATATAAATTTATTTTCTCTATTTACTATGAATTACATACTCGATGTCTGTTGGTATGTTTAGGCAAGCATGTAACTTCTAAGGGGGTCTCTGTGGCTTCCTGTGCCTTGGAAAGCACACAGCAGCACAACATTGCTGGCCTGCTTTTTCTTATTAAGAGGGAGTCTTCTAAGGCACAAATATGACAAATGAGTCCTATGGAAGCTTTCCAACTCTTACCTTGGGATGCACAGACATTGGAGTTAGGCATCTGGGGCTGTCATGCTAACCAGGCCACAAGAATCTTCACATCAAGGTGCCACATACCAGTAGGTGCCACACTGTGGTCCTTTGGCATCACTCATTTCCAGTTATACTGAGAATGAATTTTTCGTCTCTCCCCAGGAGTGTCAGCTTGAAAAACACAGTGTAAAAAATGCCCAAGGGATGGCTATCCTCTGCCTTCCTCCATGGATAAGGTCCACATGGAGAGTCCTACTTGTAGGGGTCGAGGGCTCCCACAAGTAGGCTGTTGTCTCAAGGAGCAGGTGGTGAAGAAGGAGGGGGGCATGGATCTCACTTCCTGATGAGTAGTTTTCATTGTGGCTTTTAAAACTGAAGAAGGGGTTAGATATTAGCTCTTGGCTGAGTCTAACTCAGAAATTCTTAGTGCAATAGCTTACTGTACTCAGATACATTGCACGACCAGCATTGTGCGCTCTGCCCTCAGAGTGGATGTAGCTTTCAGAAGTGGTTCTGTTCTTGTTCCTAAATACTGTATTTTCTCTGTCCTCGATATTGCTCTCATGGGGAAGAGTCATGCTTCCCTATATACAGGAAATTCAGCATAGGGGTCAAAGAACTTTTGGGGACTGAATCGTTAACACAACAAGATTGGGTTGGTGGCTAAGAGGTTCTTTGCTTAAGCTCTTCAGTATCCAGCAAAATAGCTTCAATTTTTATGTTAAAAGAATGCGATAGAGTGTGTGGCACACAAGAGGCACTGCTAATCTAAATTTGGAGAGAAGGGGAATTCTATGACCTTGGCATGGAGTTAGGCCCAAGGAGTGCAATGCAAATCTTTTTCTGATTCCCATGATTTTGTGGTATGGGTCCTCTCAGATTCTAGGAGCGTGGATTCCTTCAGATCTATCTATTTTATTAGTTCTATAGGGAGAAAACTTCAAATGGACTAGAGTCTATACAGAAAATCAAAATTAGAAATAGAGGCAAGTGAATTATAAGTTTAAGGTAGTTGGAGTAAGGGCCTGAAGATACAAGCTAAAATCTGGATGCTGTCATTTATTAGCTCAGAGATGCTGGAAGAAGTCACCATTGCTTGTCTGAGCATCCTGAAAATAATGTGGATAAATTGTAGCTGCCTCCTCCATCAGCACTCCTTCTATCTCACAGTTGTTAGTGCTTATAGGACTGGATATATCTTACTTGTGTGTGTGTGTGTGCATGTGAATACGTGTAAGTGAATACCAGGCAAGCACATTGTTCATTTAGGTGTTTGAGTTTTCCATTTTCATTTTGTTTTGTTTACTAATGGGGTAGATTGGATATGAGCATGTCAGGGAAGGGACATTGCAATGTTTATGACAAGGTGGATGCATCAACCAATCTGCACTCCCCTGTGGACCGGAAACCCACAATTGCAGAAATTATGCCTAAGTTAGACTTTGTCCTGGGATGGATGTGACATTAGCTTTTCCAAAGAGACAGTGGGCCTGTCACAAGGCTCCAAGAGTCAAAGACCTGTGAGAGAAGAATGTCAAAGGCACACAGTGGGGACTCAACATTACTTTTCTATTCCTAGAAAATCCCATGATGGTCTAAGCTATTTTCCTTCACATCTCTCTGACCTGACAGTCTTATCTGATTTCCTTTCTTGATCTTGAAAAAGAAAATTAACCTAAGAAGTATTTTCATTTTTTTACTTGATTTTGGATGTGATTCTTAGAGACAAAGAAATCTTTAGTTTTCTCTTTTATTTTAAAAATAGGCATCTTTTTTACATGAAAATCCACTTGATTTAAAGCAACAGTATTGGTATAAGGAAAGATAATTACACAGTGAATTGTTGAACTAGTCATAGCCTTTGTATACAATTTAAAAAACATGGTTTCCTCTTCCATTGCAAGTAAACTATCAAATTTCAACACTACAGTATTACAACAAATTTACTCAGTACCACTTTCAGATGCAGCAGACAATTAATGTGTCCAACAACCCTCCCATTGCCTGCCACTGCCCTAAAATTGCATTGCTAACCTTGGGAGCTAAGGCAGTTGAAATTAAACAGGTTAAGTGTAAAGACACCCTTTTGTGTTTCCATAAAAAAAGAACCCTCAGGTTTTCTTGTGAAGTTCAAGACCAATGAAGGCTTAAAAATATTTCCCAAGAACATTTTTTTTGTGGGGGGGAGACTGAGACTTAGAGAGTAACTAAATTTTATAATGATCATTAATAAAAGTACAAATGTACACTCATATTGTACCCTTTATCTAGAGAACTCAATAAACCACAAATATTAAGTACTCACTAGTTTCTTAGTTCTTATATCTTTAAATTCATTTTATTCATAGACTATTTAATTTTCTATCCGATTTTGGATATCCATGGGGTGATAGTGGTGAGCGGAGCCCTGTGTTGTCATTGGGCCTGTTTATTAGTTGAATGGTCTCAGCTTCAAAGGATCCTTCTTTTGAAGGAATTATACTAAGGGTTCTTTTGTTTGTTGGTTGGGTTGGTTGGTTGGTTGGTTGATTGGTTTTTGTTGGTTTTGTTTTTGTTTTATTTTTGTTTGAACATAGAGTTCTATTAGCAACAACTTTTACTTTTGTTGATCTAAACCTTTGATGGTCTTTCCTGAAAGTATATTTCTGTGTGGTATAAATTACTTGAACCTGTAGAACTTTCATTTGACCTCTTGGGCTCTCACTTTCATGATAACCAAAGCTCTTGACCCTCTCCATCAACATGAGTGAAATAAGCAAGTGAAGGTCCTGGAGGTGGTTGGTTTCTCCATGTCGCTCTGCTGGACTTTGATTTGTGACAGGGAAATCACTGGCTTCTGCCTAACCTGAGTTCCTGCATCCTCATTTTTAACTGACTATTGCTTTCTTCATTCAATCTGCAGATACCTGTAGTAAATACAATGTCAGTTATGACACAATCAAGCAGGAGACATACACTTTGAAAATGTAACCTGTGTATATTATAAAGTGCTGTGAATTGTCCGTCAGCATGCTTTATAATTTTAATAGGAGAAAAAGGCGTTAGCCTGTATTTTGCCGACTGAGGCCTTGCCCCTACCATCTTATAATTGAGAATGTTCAAAATGTTCTCATTTCAGCATTTGTGTACATTGAGATTCACATTCCAAAAATTAAATCAGATAAAGATCTAAGTAAGGCTTCATTCCAAGAGGCCAAGAGAAAACTGGGATCTGACAAACCATCTGCACTACATGCTCCCAACAATTCTGCTTAAGTTGCTTGTCAAACCAGGACCAGCCCCAGCCACCTCTGAGGGAGGCGCTCTTGACCTTGAGGCCATCTCTGAGCATTCACTTTGGGGACAATGCAAATGGAAGTATTTTTCAGTATGCTCAACTCATTCTAAGCCCATGGATGATCACTGTGCTCCATGAGTTTTGTAACTAGCCTGTGAAATTTGGCTGCCACCACAGGGGCAATTTGAGAGTGGTGGCTGGTCCTGGGCCAGTGATAACCACTCCAGCTATGGTTATAAATCACTGGGAGGCTGTGAAAGAGCCTCTCTCGGAGGCTGGCTACTGGAAGCCCTTTTTCTGCTTGGAGACCTCAGAGAAACAGATGCCAAAAGCCTAACCTATTCTATTAAAAGGAGGGCGGCAGCATCAGACCTTCTTTCTGCGTGCCAGTCTCAAGCCCTAGCCTTCTCTCCCTTGTTTTCTTTCAGCCTGCATTGCCTCCCCCTGACAATACTGCCTTGGTTTATAAAGAACATAACCTTCTTGCCATGAACAAAGCCTTTGTGGTGGTTTTGAATTCCAGAGCATGTGATTGATGTGGCTGTTAGTCTAAGCAGTGCCCTCTTCTCCGTGGCATAAATTCCCAGCCCCTCTTTGGGAAATTGACTCCTGACAGGACTATGGTGCTGAAGTTTGAGGACTGGAGGTGAAAGTGGTGTGTCCAGTTCAAGTTGGAGATGGTACTTGGAAATCACTTTTTCAAAACCCTGAAAAAAGAGCGTACTACTGACTCACTGATCCTATTTCCTTAGGATTCTCAATTCAGGGTGGTTATCATTTACCTGTAATTATCAAAACATTTCTTGTTTTATAAATCAATAGCATTCAGCATAATTGATGACAAGATAATATCACATAATTTTAGACATGATCTAGTCATGTATTAAAATAAACTGAGGGGGGAATTCCAAGGGAAATAACGAAGAGAAGTAGACTGACGGTGTAAGAACCCATGGAACCATTTTTTTAAAGAAAAACACCCCAAATACTTTCATTTTATTTTTACCTTTCAGTGAAGGCAACAGTGCTGTCTGAAACTTGGGAAACCATTGGTAGAGAATTGAAAAGAAACAAAATAAAACAAAACAGAGCTGGGATAAAATTTCACCAAATCTGTTGCCCTGTGTAAGCCAAATGTAACTTTGAAACTTGAGGCCAATCCCCAGTGGTCCAAGTTACTGGCTTTGCTCTTTTTAATACATTGGCTGATTATGGAGTTAATAATAAATGTAATTGAAAATCACTGTTGGATTCTTTGAAGTTTGCTGCCAAATAACGTCTTGTGGAAGAATGTAAAAGAAAAAAAAATTCCTGAGGGAAACTTCAAACAATATTTCAAATATTCAGAATCAACAGTCATGGCATTCGATTTACCTCAAGAAATTTATAGTGATTATAAATATAATATTAGCTCAAGAAAGCACTGTAATTTCTCATCTCTAGTAAATGTCACCAGCGCAGTCATTGTCCTGATTACTAACTTTCTGCCTGGCTTTAAATGAAATTATTTTTTTATTCCTAAATAAACATGTGACCAGAACAAAGTATCCAAGTTAATCAGCTATTGCCAGTCAATTTCATCCATGACTTGGGGAATGGTGCCATTAAGACAAAGTGGTTGTTTTCTCAGAAACAATGTCATACTACCCAGATTTTTATTTTAGGACCGGGTTTCTGCAGTGAATTAATAGCCTCGGAAATGGTGCATAGCTATAATAACAGCATTCTGGCTTTGATTATAAGGCAGAATGATTTTTGGTTTTTTGTAATATTTGCACTGTGAATGGGATTCCCTTCTTTTTCATTTAGATGCAGTGTTCAGGTGAGAGAAATCTGAGCCTGTTTGATCCAAGCCCTGTATTGTGACCAGAATACAAATCACTTGATTCTGGTTCTTTATGAAATATAGCTTATTTTAAAACAGAGAGGGTATTAGGGTAATGCACAATTCAGAATTTGAGAGGGTGTTCAAGAAACTGCATATTCAAGCTGAAGTCACTGTGTGTTGCTTTGGGTTGCATGGTAGCTAGCTGCATACCTCTCCACCAAAATGCTTTTGTGACATTCTTCTAGTGCACTGAATTAAAAAAAATAAATGTATAAAAATAAATACAACTTAAACAGAAGCAGGTGGTGGGGAGGAATGTTATCCCAAATGATCGCTGTATTTGTAACTCCAAGGAGATGGCTAATTGAGATAAGAGGCATCAAAGTTCATTGACTTCATCAGGCAGACGTGTGAAAATTGAGAAAAATAGAGTGGTGAGTTCTAATCTCTCCTCAGACTTAGGTAAATTAACTGTAGCACCTTTCCTTTATTTAATTTTCTTCCCCTGAAAATCAGATGGTGATGACATGTACCTAATCACAAGCCTGACCAAAATCTCTGTAAAGTGCTTTTTCAGAGAAATGGTCCCCCATGCTTAATGATAAAAAAAAAAATAGCTCAAGGCTGAACTAGACTTTCTTTAAAGTAGAGTGAAACCTCTTATTTCATTATTATTGTTTATATTTTCAATTAATTAGTTCCTCTTCCAAACCCCTGGCATTTCCTATGTGGAAAGAGTTTGTATACCAACTTGGCTCCACATTGAACAACACTAATTCCTCTCCCATGTGACTGTCCTAAAAATATTTGAAACAGCTGTCGTGATGTCTGTAAGAATTCTTCTCTCCAAGCTAAATAAGCCCAGTTCTCCATAGGCCATAATGTTAAGTACTCTTGCTGCCTTGGGCTCTCCTAGCTGGATGGATTTCAGTCAACAGAGGTCTCTTCTAAGTGGTGAGATATTGGGAACAGAATATGGAGCTCTCATTGTGTTCTGTCCATGTGAACTGTGGCAAGAATTGTTGCTTCACGTATTCAGCCTACCATGGCTCTTTAAAGACAGCCGAAGAATCAGTTATTTTTGGAGGCCACATCAGATCATTGGCTCATGTTGAACTTGGAGTCAATTAAAATCACAAGTCTTTTTCACACATGCTCCTGCTAAACCACTGTGTGTATATAGCTATATATAGTTATTATCTGTTGAGTACTTATTATGGGCAAGGCAATGTGCTAAATGCTTTGCATCTTTTGTATCTCATTTAATCCTCACATTAACCCAATGACTAGTGTCCTTAGCCCATATTGTAGATTGGCTGAGGCTCACATGAGTTAAGACTTGCCTAAAGTGGTCTGACTCCAAAGCAGTGCTCTTGAACTTGATGCTCTTCTACCTTCTGTGCTGACATGATGTTTTTGCTGCTAATCTTTCTTGGAAGGGGGATGCAGAGGACCAACTGTCAAAGAGCAGAACCATTAAATATAAATCAGGTTAGACCTGCCCATCTTTTTAGCCTGTTGAGATTTTTCTGAATATTGGTCTTGTCCTCAAATATATTAATAATAATATTAGCCATTCCCATAAAGCTTCATGCCACCCATGGATTTCATCAGCTGCTATCACTATTCTCATTTAAGTCATTGCTTCAAAAAATAGAACCAGGCTAAGGACAGAGCTTCAGAGTCCACACAGAGCCATGGGATTGTGATTTAGCTCATTTTTTCCCCTTTCGTACATCATAAATATCTTGCCAAATCCTTTTCTAAAATTCAAGTGTGAAAATTCTAAGGCATGTGTCTACTCAGTGCAGCATTACTACCACAGAGAGGAAGAAGCAGCAGTCTGACAAGATTTTTCATTGTGAATCCATGTTATCTTTAATTGCTCACCATTTCCTATGCTCAGGGAGCATGGACCAGCCCTACCTCACTAACCCAGACTCTAACCTAGGACTAATACCAAGGTCCAATTTATAGCATTAGCCTTCTCCTCTCTGAACATGTGACCGTGTTTAGTTTTCCTAGTTTTCAAAGGAAACATCAATGACAATGTTTGGGTGCCCTTGATCAGAGCCAGTGATCTGATGTGACCTTCAAAAATAACTGATTCAGGTCGTATAAGTTCTTTCATATCTTGGAAGGTATTTTTTATTGGCAAGGAAATTTGAATACATTTAGTGCACCTTACCATATTTGTTGAAACACTTTTGGCTAAATATAATTTTATTTTACAATGAAGACAGAAATGAAATGATAGTCAATGTTTTGTAGGGTCTTCCACTCCATGATATGCATTTTACTCCTCTTAAGCTATTGAGATGTGTTTTTCCTATCAGTAAAATATACTTCACATCATTACTTCTCAGTTTTGGATCTACTCTCTCTCTCTCTCTCTCTCTCTCTCTCTCTCTCTCTCTCTCTCTCTCTATCTGTGTGTGTGTGTGTGTGTTTTATTTATTTTTTTAATAGTTTCATTGTATCTGCTTTTAAAACTGGTGTTCCAAGGTGTGTACACACCATTCCAATGTGAAATGAAGATTCTAATAGGACATATTACCAGCGATCTAGGAAAACAACAGGTTAGAAGGTAGAGTTCATGTTGCACTGGATATTTGCAAACTCTAGCATACAGTGCAATTCAGCTAAGAGGAGAGAATATAACGTTAATTCTTCTGTAATTAAATACTCAACAAATAGCTAATTTGATTTTTCTACCAAGCTCTTACACTAAGTTGAGTCTGATAGAATAATTTAAAATGTTTCTCTGGGAAACAGTGTCCTTTGAATAAAAACAATTGTCTCTGAAGGTTGCTTTCACTTCTTCCTATCTTTCTCCAACATGGTATCTAGGTGGGAGGGTAATTTATATGTCATGATGCCTTCTGTAAAGATGAGATGATTAGCTTCATGCTGGTTCTCTGTACTAACTCATTCTTGAATGGCTTCTAAAGTGATAGCCTGGGTGCTCTTGACTTCTTGGCTTTCTGAGTGTTCTGGTGGCCTTCAAGGTTGCTATAAAGCACCAATGAACGTGTGATCTGTTCTTTTGACTTGTGTGTGCCTCCAAGAGAGATAAGCCATCTCTCTCTTTCGATTACTCAATTTTCTTTTAGCTCCCACAGCAGACAGACCCCAGGGTTTCTGTGACTTCTCCATTCGGGGGCAGGTAGTTCATCCCAGCGTCTGCTACTAGACCAGCTTGTTCCAGCACAGTGTGCCTCATGGCTGACTTTCAATTCAGTATTCATCCTGGGCAGGAGCTGGGGTAAGTTCATGAGTGGCAATTAGACCCTCTGTCTGTGTGACCACGCATTTTGGTTTCTACTCTTAGAAACCAAAGTGAGAACTGAGGGAAATTAATTTTGCCCTTGATGCTCCCCTCAATGTCATTAACATCCCCACTCCTGCAGGCAAACATTCAGGGAGTAGAGGTCAGAAACAGGTCTTGCTGTTTGCTGCTCTCATGTCTCTCACTTCTCCCTCTGCCTTCTTTCCGATTTCCCCAAGGCAGAAAAGAGCTTGTTTCTTTTTTGGTTTCCCCAACATTAAGACCTATTTCTTTCCAGTTCCAACTAAGCTGTAAGAGTGGGTGTGAGTATCTCCTCTATGTTGCAGTGATTCATTCTCTCTGAGCTGAGTCCAGAGTTCAGTTGATGAGGAGGAGGAGACAGAAGAATTTGAACAGTTTTGTCTCAAGACAATGACTTTCAAAGCTATCTTCTTGCTGTTTATTCATATATACGAGAGCTGTCTGGAAAAACTCCAGCCATAAATACGTCTATTTATTAATATTACATGGCTGGGTACTTCCTGAACAGCACACTCACACACACATATATACAGATATATATATGTGTGTGTGTGTGTGTGTGTGTGTGTGTGTATATCTATATCTATATCTATATCTATATCTATATATCTGTATATCTGTATGTATGCATGTATGTTTGTATGTATTATACCTTGTTTAAAGGTTTGTTCCCTTGGTTGAATACAGAACACTTCCTCACTATGACTCTGTTTGGCCTCTCTAATGAAGGACTTGACACCTAATGAATGGGGCACTTGGGTTATATCCCTCTCTATTTCTGGAAGTGGCTGTGGTCAAGGCAGGAGGATGGATTTGAAGTTAGGCTGAATTCTCAACCATTGGTAGTAACTTGCTAGGTTGACTCGAACCGGTCACCTGATCATCCCTATTCTGTGTCCCCGTGTCTAATGCGAGTCAACGAATGCTTACATGGTTAACATTTGCACAGTAAGATTACACTAAGGAAGTGACTACTAGTTGCCTGTGCTTTGCCTCTGTCACTTTTGACCTCTTTTCCATATAGACTTTGCCAGTTGCCTCTAAAAATATATATCCGCTGGTTCCACAGTTCTAGAGCCATGTGACTGTAATCCAACTCCTGACCCAGAGAAAGTGAAAATATTCCTCTCACTATCCTGTCCTTTCATCAATGACACTGCGGCTAAGCAGAGCCAAGATCGAGGGACAGAAACTCCTAGATAATAAAATTAATTTGTCTCCACAAAAGAGCAGGAAAATTTGTTCATATATATTTACATATTTAAAACATATATACTCCATTTATTTCTTTTCAAATTCTAAAATATGTCCTTGGTCTACATGTAAAGATAGAGAAATGGGAAAATAATTTTTCCTACTATTTACAAACCCCTTGGGTCTGTTGAGTCCCTACCTCCTACAAGCAGGTGGATCGTTGTCATTTGGGGTCAGTTCCAGCACCTGGAACCATATCCTTGCAAGGCTAGGAGTCTGCTTCTAGCTGAGAGGAAGCAGGGGGACCTGGGCTCTGTCCTGGAACTTGGCACCATCTCGGTTCACCTTAGCACTGGCAACATCCGAAGGCACTCCCGTTTGGCAACAGGCTTGAAACTCCTGGGAAAGTAGAATCTCAGGTGCTGGGACATGGATTTTTCCCCCCTTGAAGTAAAAGTTTAGACATTGATAATGACCTCCGGTTACTCTAGGCTGAGACAAAATCTTGGGAGCCAATACAGGCAGCGAAGATATTTCTTTTCTCTGAGGAAAGAGGGTAGTTCCCCACCTTTCACCTCTAGGTGAAACCACACCTCACTGTGGGATTTGATGTGCTAACAGCCTGAGTACCCTCGGCTTCCAGTCTATGCACAGGGACATTATTATTTTTGGTTGATGTAAGCCTGTTCTTTTTATGTCTCTCTCCATGCTCTGTAGTTTTTGATTGATTGTGGAAAGGAGGAGGAAACTGTTAGATGCATTCTTTCATCTTTCTCTCCTTTCGCTTATATCATTATCCTCACTTCTTCTCCCTACTCTCATAGGGGGGCCTTTTTCACCTATTTCCATTTGCAAGCTGGAGACCCAGAAAAGCCAGTGGTACAGTTTGAAGGTTTGAGAGCCAGGGAGCCTATGGTATAGATTCCAGCCTGAGTCTGAAATCTGGGAACCAGGAGAACCTCGGGCACAAGAAAATTGATGTCCCAGTTAAAGCAGCGAGGCAGAGAGTGAATTCCTTCTTTCTTTTACTTTTGTTCAGACCCTCATTGGATTAGCTGATGCCCACCCACATTGGGGAGGGCCATCTGCTTTAGTCAGTCCACCAGTTCAAATGCTATCTCTTTTAAAAATAGCCTCACAGATACATCTAGATATAATGTTTAACTAGCTGTCTGGGCATCCTGGGACCCATTCATTTAAGATTAACCATCACACCATCTCCACAGGGGACATTTTTGTTTGATTTAAAATATTCTCTGTGCAAACCAAATCTTTTCAAAATTAAGCATCAAATATCAGATATCAGCCAAATGATTTATTTAAAATTGGGCATTATCTACACATCTGCTAATGTGCCTCTCTCAGTATATTTCTGTTAACTGTAACCTTCTTCCGATTACCTTGCTTAATTATCAATAAGTATGCCCTTTCATCACCTTAGGGGTAAGGCTAGAATCTTTTATTTTATTGAGAAATTTATTGGGGTGACATTGGTTAGTGAAAATTACATAGGTTCCAAGTGTGCAGTTCTACAGTGCGTCATCTATGTGTTGTGTTATGTGCTCACCACCCAGTGTCAGTTCCCCTTCCATCCCCATAGAGTTGATGCCCCCTCTGTCCTCCCTGAGTCCCCTCCCCCCTTACCCTTAGGTAACCACTGAACTATTGACTGTGTCCATGAGTTTTTATTTCTTTGTTGCTTTCAGTGTTATATCTCACACATGAGTGAAGCCATATGGTTCTTGGTTTTTTCTATTCAGCTGATTTCACTTAGCATGATGATCTCAAGGTCCACCCATGTCGTCACAAATGACAGTATTTCACCTTTTCTTAGGCTGAGTACTATTTGATGGTGTATATGTACCACAGCTTCTTTATCTAGTCATCTATCAAAGGACAGTGGTCATTTCCATGACTTGGCCACCATGAACAGTGCTGCGATGAACATTAGGGTGCATATATCTTTGCAGACTAAGGTTTTCTAATTCTTGGGTAGATATCCAGAAGGAGGGTTGCTGAGTCATATAGTAACTCTGAGAAACCTCCATACTGTCCTCCATAGCACTTGTACCAATTTGAATGTAAGGCTCTAATCTTAAAGCAAAGGTATTAATACTTTTATTGTGTCAGAAAGTGCAAAGAGGAATTAGGAGGAATTCAGTGCCAAGAAAGTTCCCAAGACTCTTCAATGATTACTGATCACCATGTTGTTTCATGAGTAGGTACAGAGCTAAGGGACTTTGATATTAATGACCCTTAAATGCTCCTGGGGACAGGATTTATCCCGCTGACCTGGCACAGAATATGAGCTCAGTTTGCTTCTGGTGTAAATGAAGGAAGGACGGCGTTTGGCATGCTTGGACTTGACCTGCCCACCCCTACTTGGACGTGCTCCACCCTTTTCTCAATCTTAAATCTCAGTAATTTATGTACTCAAAACAGAAAAAAAATTTCTTTTAAGGTGGTTATAATTAATTTAATGAGTTAATGTCCAAAGCCCAATTGCTATGCCAGAGCTGCACACCTTGGTGACTATTTATGAAGCTTGAATCTTATTGACCAGCCACTTTCCAGTTGTGAGCAGCATTAGCTTGAACCACATATTGGGGTTAATGATTCTTCACTTTTACAGGAACCTGCACTAGGAAATATTTAGTTCTAATGATGGTGAAGAACATTCAATAGGTTGCATTATAGTATAGATTTTCTTTTGTTGTGTCTCATTTTGAAAGTTAACAAAAGAACTGTTTTAGGCTTAAAATAGCCATTTAGAACACTTAGGCACCTTGCATATTTAATGTTCCACTTTACTGCTTGTGGAAAGAAATAAATGCATAACAAAATGCTTTGTAAAATGCTTAATTTTTCAACTGTTGATTTAATGTGTAATGGTTCAATAAGGCAATGAATCGCCCTGGTCTATAACTACTGAAAAATAGAAAAATTACCCACACTGCTCTGTTGAATCTGTGGATATTAAGTTTGTCAATGTAATTTATGACTCGGCAAGTAATATACCGGTAATTTGCATACTAATTGCTATGGTGGAAGCCAAACGACTTTAATTCAGTGAATTAGTCTGCCCAAACAGAAGCCAGCAATTGCCTCTGCGTTGGGGAGAGAGATGAAGCTTGTTTTGGAGAAAATGGAGCTCTGGCCAGGCGCCTTTCAGAGCTGGAGAGGCCCCCTGCTGGCCGGCAGGGCACAAGGCTGCAAATCTGCCAGCCTTGCTGAGATTCTAGGGTCTGCTTCTCAGAGCCAAAGCCCAAATGATTATCCAAATAATTCAAATTCAGAAAACAGAAAACTGAGGTCAAAGGAATGCACTCTGGGTAAAAACAATACATGGCCATAAGAGAAACATATAGAAATTTGAAGACGGGAAAATAATTCAATCCTGTTTTCTAATAGAAGTTCTTTTAATGATAGACATATTCTTTAATTCTTTCAAAAACAGGTTTGATTCTCTCTTCTTAAAAAAATAAGAGTGTGTCTGAAGAGTCATAGGAGAATCAAATGATGTTTTAAATGCTGTGGGAACCAATTGCATACAAAAAGATGTGCAGCCTCCTCAATAATAACAAAAAAAAAAAGCATTCAAAAAGATGTTCAGCCTCCTCAAAACACTGAGATGTAATTTGCTAGCAAAAATGAAAAGGATTAAGAGCTTGTGTTGTTGTCAAGAGCGTGGAGAAATGAGCATCGCATAAATTATGTGGGCAGTGTGGTGGGGCTATAAAATAAAAAAAATGCACATGTGCTTTGACTCACCCACTTCAAGAAGTGTATTCTATAGAAATATAAATGTATCATGTGAACCATGTGGAATTGCTGCAATTCAACCACTTTGATATACAAAAACAGTAATTTCACATGATTCAACCTAACACAAGGGTTAGCTTCTTACAATGATGGCATTTTGGAAAACGCCAAAATGTTAAGCAGTAAGAGACTGATCAAATCAATAGTGATACATGTCTTATGAAGCTTTTAAAAAGCATGAGGTGGAGCTAATCTACATGGAAAAGGAAAGGTGACCATGGAATATTAAGTAAACAGGCCAGATTGTGTGGCATTATGCATAATCCTATTTTTGTTTAAAGAAGTGTTTGTATGTGTGTGTCTATTTGTATACTTCGATTTGTGTATAATATAGGTATAGAAAAAGATTGGACAGCTAAATCTTTTTTTTAATTTATTTTTATTGTTAGACTTATTGGGGTGACATCTGTTAGCAAGGATTACATAGGTTTCAGGCATACACTTCTACAGTGTAGACAGCTAAATCCTAACTTTTAACTGTGACTACCTTTAGAGAGCGGCACTCAGGATAAAGACTGGAGAGAGGCATGTTCTTTTACATTTTTTGCATTGTTTGTATTTGACATAGCCAATGTGCCCTTTTTATGGCTTAAGAAACTCCCCCACAAAACAAAAGATAATGAAGAGAAAACATTACAGTTATGGGGGATTTACCCAATTAAAAAGAGTATTTTGTGAACTAAGCCAATATTAAGTAATATAGTATTTGCTCTGTTTGGCATGTTAAGATTTTTACATATTGAACTTTTTTAAAAAGTGGGGTGCACCTTTATGTTTTGTGTGTAAGTATATTTTAAGAGTGGAGGTAGAAATGAGGATAACTGTGGTGTTAAAAGCAGTTATAGGTGAATTAAATAAGCTCAATAGCGTTAAGAGTACTCAGTGTCAAACCAACTCTTTCCTATGGGCATGGTGATCCTCTATTTCAGAAAACAGAACTCATGAGGACTTGAAAAGGCACATGAGAGCATAAAAGTTATGAATGGACAGTGGGACTAGATCACTAGTTGAAGACACTCTTTTAACCTTTTACCTGCTTTTTTGCTACAAATGCTTTATTGAAGCCCAATTTATATACAGGAAAAATTATGAGTCTTAAGTATATACTTTGGGGAAGTTTGACAAATATATTCAAGGATACACTGCTAAGCTGGCTCTCTAGAAATAAAAACAACAAATCTTGATTTGTAACATTTGTTAATTTTCATGGTTTAAATCCTCTCACCATGGCTGATTCCAGGCTATCAATGGTTTATCATCTGGCTCACAAAATTATCCTGATAGTTTAAGAATTGCCTCTCAGGAGTATGAGAGCTGGGCTCAGTCTACTGCAGACTGCATTCAACTGTGTAACCATCACCTAAATCAAGACACAAAACATTTTTACCACTCCAGAAGATGCCTTCATGGTCCTTTCCAGCTAATCCACTTCTCACCCTGACCTAAACACCCACAATCCTGATTTTCATTGCCATATATTAGTTTTGAACTTCATATGAATAGAACTACAGAGTATTATTTTTTATTTCTTTTGCTCAGCTTAATATTTTTGAAATTCATCCATATTGTTGCATAAGACACTATTGAAAAATCATTGTTTTCCTATAAATCTATTATGTGTGTCCTTGCATTGATCTTTGGTCCATTACTGAGATAGAATCTGTACTTTAGAATATGGTTTTCCTCCTTTAAAACTCCTCTTCTTTGCTTCCTCTGGTGTATAATGTTGGTCACACTGCACATAGGATATGAGAGAAAGCAGGAGATTCTTTGATTCTTAATATTTCTAAATTTCAGACTTCACATTTTATCAAAATGAGAATTGAGTGGAAAAAATATCATGGATTCTCATCAAAAGCTGTTTCCCATTTGGTTCCTCTTTGTGTGTGTGTGTGTGTGTGTGTGTGTGTGTGTGGTAAGTCTCTGAGTATGGTTACATCAAACCATGGCTACCAGATAGTACGCACCAGCACAAACCTAAAAACAGCCTGACTTAGGTCTACCAGCTGGGAATACTTTCCATGGAACACTCCAGACTCATCATAATGACATTAAAAGCCAGAAACTAGGGATAAAGGCCTGTCATGTCCAAGCAGAGGCCTGGGAGACTGAATGCAGAAGCTCCACAGATAAGTGGAGCTAGGTAAAAATTGGGAATGGATTTCAGAGAATTTCTAAGCACTTGCCTTGATTGTGTTTTTATTATAAGCAGAGCTATACTTTTGGGTTGCAATGAAATTCTGTAGACCCAGCACACAGCCTTGTTCTTTCAACCAGCACTAGCCCAGCAGAGTCTTGGGATCCATGGACCTTGAGCACTGGTCAGATAGTTGTCCCAAGTGCCCACGGGAGGCAGGCTTGAGTTTCTGCAACTTTGTGCTTTCTAGACTTGGCCTGTCTCCTCTGCTCTGGTCTAGCCCCACTCAGATGTCTGGTTGTCCTTTCTCCCTTGCTCTTAGAGGGTGCCAGACTGAGGCAGGGGAGCTTAGACTGTTGAGTCCATGGAGACCTGGGGGGCGGGACGAACACCATCGCTGCACCTGCACTGAGAGCATGCCTTCTGTAGGCTGCTCCCTGCCAGTGACTACCATGGCAGGGGTACTAAAGCAGACCCATTCCAGGGAAACATGAGACGCCCTTGCCAGGCTCCTCAGGGCCCATGACTCCCTGATGGCTTTGCTGAAGCTTCTCTGAGCTTCATGACAATCTAGGATGTTTTCACCCCATCTGCTCCCTCTGTCCTTCACTCAGGATCAGGGTTGCATCTTGGTGATGCTCTCTAGCCTTCTCCAGCTCCCTTTCTTTTCTTTTCTTTCTTTTCTTTCTTTCTTTCTTTCTTTTTTTTTTTTTTTTTGTTGTTGTTGTTCAGGCATTTCTACTAACAAACTCCTTACATTTTTAATCTTTGCTTGACATCTCCTTCTAAGAATATCCAGACTAATCAGGCTATTCAAGCACCTCCTGCATGGCTACTAGGGAAGGGTAGTAAAGACAGGCTTTAGCATAATCTAGGTGGTTACTTGCTGATCTGTAAGTTCTCCCCCAACACTGGTATCTTGAATCCACTTTTCTAAGTCCCCTGAAGTGCCTGCCCTTCCTGTCTGTGGCCAAATAGGGGATCCTCAGCAGCAGCAGGGGTCCTGGCTGCTGCTCAGCTGAGAGATGACTGTGGAGGCACAGCCCTCAGCATTGCCTGGTATGGCATTCTTCTCCAGCACATGCACTCATCTCCTCTGTGTCTGTACCATCTCTGTGGTATGCAGGACACCGCCTAGGCATTAAAGGGAGCCTGGACTTGAAAGCAACAATGGAGGTGGGTGTGAAGGAAGAGCAGCCCAATATCCTCAGTTTCTCTAGAATCAGCCAGAAGACAAAGGAATGCTGTCCAGACCCTGTTCCTTCCTAATGAGCATCATGAAGGGCAGCAGGAGAGTTTGCCAGCCAGACCAAATTTCAACAATAGGCAATAGAGGCTAGGGAGCCAAAGAACACGACAGAAGAGCCTGAGGCTCTGTCTTCCTGCAACATTTCTAGCTCCTGCATTTAACCGACTGTGGACAAGCTCATAGGAAAATAGCAGAACAACAAACAATCCTAAAGCAAAGATCTTCCACCCTCAAAGGGTCACTGACTTATTAGATGCTAGGAACGTGGTCGGAATCAAAGTGGATAAAAAAGGCTGCTTTCTCTCTGGTGGTTCGGCTCCGCCAGAACTGTTGGTTCTTAGTCCCTGGTATTCCTCAGGGGTTGGTTTGTACCAATCTGAACAAGACATCTAGTCCCTTGTCCAGTGGGCCCAGAGCCTGGGTCAGTCCAAGGCCTTGCTGGAGACTGAAGAGAGCCACAGCTGGACCCAGTTTTTGAGCCCAACCCAACCCAGATTATACTCTGGGGACTGGACTGAGTTCTATTAGTGTCTGAGAACTGGAGCAGGATTTGGGACTAGGAAGGGGCGGATATTTTCCACACTTGGGCCTCAGCACAATCTGGCTTTGCTGAATCATCCTGACCCTCTCAATTTTTAAGTCTCTCTGGTTGTATAAAGAAGAGACCCTTGTGTCTCAGGTCATTACCTTCTTCTTTCACTAAGAGTTCCATTAGGGCTGAATCTGCACATATGTAAACCACTGCAGAAATGTGACCAGGGAAAACTGTTGGTTTTACTTCATTTTACAAAACAAATAGGCATCTTTTCATCAAAATGATGAACTGGAAAGATGAAACAGAGGAATTTCCAAACCTGGGGGACAGAGAAGGGATATATATATGCCAGAGCAGCTTGACAATTGCTTGTTAAACCATCAGATTTTGAGAGCAAAATCAAACTCTTCTCTGGATCGAATTCACAAGGCAGTCCTAAGCTCTTAGACACACGTGGCTAACAGGAACGGGACATACTAACTCAGCTCCCAGATGCACAGTCTAAACTACAGGCGTCCAATTTCAATACCAATCGTCTTTGTTCCAAACCCAATAAATAACAAGTCTCATTGAGGAAGATGGTCTCATTTCAATTTATCTTGCTCTTGGAATCTTCGCAGCCCTCAGAGACCTGACATATCTACGTGTGTATCTTTCCTCCTCTCTGAGGAAGTTGTTTGTAAAGCTGAGCCCCCTGTCAGGGTCCTCAAGTTTGCTCTTAGGGACCATGGGACATGAATTAACTCTCTCATTGTTATTCTGGACACAATTCCATGCACACAAATTCCACAGGTGTATGCTTTTTATTTAAAAAAAAATTGTCAAGGGAAGTGGAGTTAGAACTTGGAACAATTTGTTCCATAGAACAGAGTGAGTCATCTCCCATAATGAGCTGTGCTGGCCAGAGCAGCAGCAAACACTGAATGGTCTCATTCATCAATTATTGAAGGGCCCTCAGCCTACCAAGGACATTCATTAATGTATTGAGAACTGATTGGTCCTTTGCCCTGTTACTCATTGTCCAGCTGAAGGACTTGGACTTGCTCGCCAGTCTGACTGCATTTCCACGGAAGATAGAAGATTTAGTCAAGGAGAATTTTCATCAGAATGTTTTCTTCCTTTGGCTGAGAACCTAAATGCCACATGATGTGAAGGTTTTCTTATTGAGGACCAGGAAGCAGAGGAGGGGTGTGTGCTCTGTGCACTTAGGTTCCAGGAGTAGTTCTTACCCAGTCAGCAAGTCTGTGTGCTAAGTCCTCGCTGCTCAGCGTGTACTGTGTGCTGTGCACCTGGGAGCTTGCTGGAAACACAGATGCTCACCTCCACCCAAGACCTGCTGGGCCCAAATCTGCATTTTGATGAAAGCTTGAGAAGCACTATGGGAGGTGAGGGGGCACCGAACGCTGGGGATACAAGGTGTCCTGGCCGCTGCCTCCTTGGAGCTCACTCCACTCACCTGTGGACTGTGGCGAAGAGGACGCATTCCACAAGGGAAGGGCTGTGGTAGAAAGTACTAGATAACAGAAGAGGCCATGGTTAATTCCACCAGAGATGACGGGAACTCTGGGAAGTGATGGCTTCCAATGTGAGCAAGGGGCGGTGGTAGGTCCCCCTGCTCCCACTGTCACCTCACTACCTTAGGCCAGGCCTTCATTGTCTCTCTTTTGGGTTGTGGTACGAGTCTCCTTGCCTCCACCCTTTGGGACTCGAAAATACCTCCTAAACTGACCCCTGAATTATCTAACTAAACACAAACTATCCTTCCTCTGCCTAAAGCAAACCACAAACTCCTTAGTTGGCAGACAAGACTTTTGCCTGGCACACACAGCCCCTTCCAGGCCAATTCCTGCCGTCCTCCAGCCCGTCTTTGTCTGCCTAGCCCCCTAGAATTGCCGGTCTCCTTACGTCCCTTTCTGTGTTTGTCAGTCTGCCTTTCCAATGGCTCTTCTTTCTGCCTGGACTGCTTTTCCTCCATGTTTCCTTGGTGAACCCTTCATCCTTTAGAGCCTTTCTCTGGCATGACAGTCTCTGTGAAGCTTTTTATAAACTAGAGGGAGTTCATAATTTCCTACTTTGCTCTACGTTTGCACTGTTATTATTTGCTTAATGAGAGGATCTTCACCTATGATAGTAGCTATGAGTTTATTCTTTGAAGGTAGGAAATGTGTTCATTTGAACCCCTGAAGTGGCACATGAGAAGGCTCCCAGTAAAGTTTGTTTTTGTTTTGTTTGTACTAACTATAATTTGGAGAAATCTTGAAAGCTTGAAGATGCTGGGCATATTGAGAGATATGCAGTTTTTTTGGGGGGGGTCTGGCTTAAGCACAAAGGAAGTGAGGGGTGTGGCTATTAACTGGAAAGAAAGGTAGAGCCTAAATTGGGAAGGGTTTGAACTCTGAAATCACCGGTCTTAGTACAGCAGAAGAACCGATGTGACTAGGCTTCGTTCGGATCATTGGGTGGGGACCAATAGGACGTGGGTGTCAGCACAGTGGGGAAACCAGGAAGGAGTGAGACCTGAGAAGTTGCTTTCTTCTGGGTAAAGAATGACGGAGGCCTGAAGTAGAACAAGGACTAGAAAGAAGGGAGAAGAGTCAAAGCTTTTCTCTTAGAAGAGTATCTTAAAAATGGGCTTAAACAACAATCTTGCTGTCCTGAATGTTTATGCAAAGGCTAGGGTGTTATTGGAAGAGTTCACTTTAGTAGAGCAGAACTTTGAGAAGCTAGGACAATGTGGGTGAAGTACAGATTGGGAGGCTGAGGGACGGGGGGAGTAAATGAGGTGGGGGTTCTGACTAACTTAATTTTCTGCTTAATTCAGTTAATCTGAAACCTCATCTTTTTTGTTTTCACTAGTCCTGAAATTTTATTCTGCTAAGACTTCTTTGCTGCCCTAAATTATGTAACAGAAAGAGCATCTTGCATTGGCCGTTGGTAGAAGGAGCACCAGAGTGTATGTTGGGAGATTTGATTGTAGTTCTAGTTTTATTGTGACTTTGTGAAAGTCACTTTAACTTCCTGGGTTGTAGAACGCTTATTTAAAAATTGAGATGTTTACATTGCTTGCGGGAATGTAAAATGGTGCAGCTGATGTGGAAAATAGTCTGGTAGTTCCTAAAAAAGTTAAACATAGAGATACCATATAACCCAGCAGTTCCACACCCAAGAGAAGTAAAGACATATTCAAACAAAAACTTGTATATGAATGCTCATAGCAACATTATAATAGCAAAAAAAAAAAAAAAGAAAGGTATGAACAACTCAATGTCCATCAACTGATGAATGAATAAAAATGCATTTTAAAATGTAGTATATTCATATAACAGTTATACTCAACCATTAAAACGATACATACTACCATGCTACAACATGGGTGAACCTTGAAAATGCTAGTGAAAGAAACCAGAGACACAGGTCACATATTATAATATTCCTTTTATATGAAATGTCTAAAACAGATCCATAGAAAGAGAAAGTAGGTAAGTTTGACAGGGGCTAGAAGGAGGGAAAAATAAAGAGTGACTGCTTAATTAGTTAGGGTTTCTTTTTGGGCTGATAAAAAATGTTCTGAACCTAGATAATAGTGATGGTTGCACAATGTTATGAATATACAAAAACAAAACATTGAACTGTACACTTTAGAATGGTTGAGGTTGAGTTCTGTGGCAACTTCTCATGTAAGAGGATCGATCAGCTTCGATGACTGCTCTCATCGGTCCTTGGAACTTCCAATGGCCGGCCACTACGCTCATCTTCAAGGCTCGTGTCGCCTTTGCAAAACTTGAACCACCACTGCACTGTACATTCATTAGGAGTTCCTGGGCCAAGTGTGTTGTTGATGTTGTGAGTTGTCTCTGCTACTTTATGACCCATTTTAAACTTAGAATGAGAAAATCACTCCAATTTGCTTTTTGTCTAATATCATTTCCATAGTCTAAAATAAATATAAACAGCAAGTAATGTCATTAGCAAAAAAGCAAAAAACGATACATGTGCATTAAAATGATGTGTAACATTATCATATTTATTTAAGAATGTATTTCAGTATCAAATAGCAAATTTCAACAACACAAAAACTGCAATTATTTTTGTATCAACCTAATAATAGTAAAATAATTACGTAGTGATGAGTTTTCAATATTTATTAACTCTGTTTTTAATAAAATATATTTAATTATAAGTTCATATAATTTAATTTTTTTTTGCTTTTGCACTGTATTTTTATTTTTTATTTTTTTATTTTTTTAATTCATTTTTATTGTTAGACTTATTGGGGTGACATCTGTTAGCAAGGATTACATAGATAATTTAATTTTTAAATAATGACTGTGTTTAGCAACCAGCTTTTAAAATTCCCTGAAATTTAACATTGGCTCTCATGAGCCATTGCAAGTAGACATCAGCACATGAGTGGATGTCACAATGTTTAGTGGCTTACCATACTTCTTTTTTAGTTCAAGACCTCACCAGAAATTTTATAATACCCTCTCTTAAAGATTTCTTCTCACCCAGATTCTTTAGTTCTGTGTCTTAAACTTTGCTATAAATTGTTTCCCCTTGAGATTGTAAGAGGCATTCTGCATTAAGAAAAATGGAAAAGGGTAGTGTTCTAGACTGAAAAGAAGTTTTGAAAAATGTTGTAGGACTTCTCAGAGCCCATAGTATGTTAAGTACACATTTTGAAACTCCCAGAAGAGTATATAAAATTCAGTTATTTATTTAGCAAGATGTAGTTCAGAAAATGCCGCTAAATCATGAATGGACGTGTGATAACATTGCACCTTCACGACAGCCATCTTTTTATCTTTCCCCCAGCACTTTTGAGGCCCCCAAGTTCCTGTAGTGGAGATTAGTGCTACACCCTTGTAGAAAACCACACCACACCATGGTCCTTTGCGCCGCTCTTAGGGATTTGGGGGTCAACCCGTGTGGATCATGTGGTTAATGAACACTTATGTTACCACATTCATTATGCTCTCAGGATGGAGGCCGGGGTCACACAGGTTCCCAGGTCACTGTATCTGCTGGGGGACTGATGCATCCTAATCTAGAACCCCTCTTCATCTTATTACTGTAAGGGGAGCATGTAGAGGAGGGGATAGGAGAAACTGGTTCACATGCCACCCTGCCACCTACACCAATTTGCTTTCAGATCCACGCCGGATCCTTTCCCTACTCTGCTCTGTGTCATGGTGGAAAAGAGCAGTTGCTTAGAAGAGGGGCGGCCATTAACCTGTGAAGGCTCCCCTGTTAGCTGGCTCCAAGCTAGGTCTGATCCTTGGTGAGAAACTGAAGGGAGAGAGGAAGAGAGAAGCCAAGGTATTTGCCTCTACTTCTGCCTTGGGCAATGTCTCTGGCAGTCTATGAATCTTCTCCTTTGTTCTGCTCTTGCAGGACTGTCCCTTTGTTTTTGGTTCTGGCTCCTGCCGCACAGTCCCAACCCTTGGATCCCAGGACTATGGCTTCCCACCTTTGTCTTTCCAGCCTAGAATTGGTAGATGCTTTCTGCTATTGCTCCTCTCTTGGGTGGCCTCACTCTCTTTTGTTTGTCTTCTCAGCTCTTTCATTACCTGTCAGAGCAGACACTGTGGCGCTCTACCCTTGTCCTCTAGGTCAGGCATGTCCAACCTGTTGCCCAGGATAGCTTTGAATGCATCTCAACACAAATTTTTAAAATGTTATGAGAATTTTTTGTGACCTTTTAAAAAATTCATCAGCTATCATTAGTGTTAGTGTATTTTATGTGTGCCCCAAAACAATAATTCTTCCAATGTGGCACAAAGAAGCCAAAAGGTTGGACACTGCTGCTCTAGGTGTTTACCTGTACGAGCCGAAGGCTGCTTCCTGGAACACCTGAGACTCGCTGGCCAAGTCCGGTTCTGGCCATTGGCGCATGCTCGGCCTGTGTTCAGAACAAGCCGGAGAATTCCTGTTCACAGAAGCAGCTGCCACGCAGAGGCAGTGTCGATAGATAAATACCCTGAGGCTGGTCTATGCTGGCTGCCTGCAGGATTGAGCTCTAGTTCCACACTGGGAATATGCTTGATAATGAACTTTTTAGATTGGTTGCCTTCCCTTGCGCATCTCACTACTCCACTTGTAATTTTTGTGATCACCTCCTAGCTAAGCTACTTACACTCAAATTCTTGTCTGGATCTCCTAGGGACCCAACCAAGAAACCTGTGCAACCTATTTCCCATATTCAATTCTCTTTGCTTTAAGTACTTGTGTGATTTCTGTTTCTCTGGTTAGGCACCAACTGATACACCTGCACTTCGACACAGCACCCCTGCCATCGTCCACCTTTCAACCCTGCTGGGGAGGAGGAAGAGATTTGCCTGGCCACTGTTCCTCAGAACAGCCCCAAAAGGTAGGCCTGGGGCAAATTATGGAAACTGAGAACCAACAGGGGCAGAGAATTCCCATGACCACTGTGTTGGTCATCACTTAACAACTCTGCAAGCCTAATGGAAAGCATTTGAATCTGGCTTGTTTCTATTTGAGATTCTTTCAGATATTGTTCTATGGTGATTTTTCTAGAAGGCAAGTCTTAATGCTCATCTTACTCTTTTCTTTCTCAGAGTTAAATATACCTATTCTAGTTCTCTGGTACACAGGTCACCTGCCAAAGCAGGGAGCTGCTAGGAGCCTTGGTGGGTTGCTCAGTGCTGTGTTACTCGGTAGGTGGGCTACTCATCAGTGTATGGCACCAAACTGAGTGCCGGAGGGGAATCTACAAGTGATATTTCAAAACAAGCACTAAAGTAGTTATCAAGAGAAAAAGCCCAGAATTTTGTTGTCCTTTAATACATTTGTTTTATGGCCTAGCATTCTATTTTTCACAGCATCTGTGCAGCATGTTGTGTGACTATCAGATAGATACACAGCTGGGCAGCAGCCCTGGGAGAAGGAGGCACGAGCATAATGTTGATGCTAATGATCTCCGTAGATTTCAAACTGGTTTGGGGTCTTCAATGTTTAGGGGAAGTAAAAATCAAGATGTTACCAGTGATGACTCCTAGGAGGCCAAAGAAGCAGAGTTCTAAAACAAACAAGCAAGCAAGCAAAACCAAGGTGTTTGTTTAAAAGGAACCTGTCCCATGGAAGCTAGCAAGGTGGACGAGAAGTGCCCAGGAAAATCACCTGTGGTGGGTCCCAGCATGAGGCAAGGCTGAGGAGAAGAAAGGGCCCTCGGCTCCCACAGCTCGTTGCAGCAGAAGGAAGGGAAAAATAACGTGATTAGCATGTTTCTCTCCTTCCCATGATTGAAATGACAGAAGCAGGCAATCTGCTGTTTGTGCAGAAAGGCCACTGGGAAGGAGGGAAGAGAGCATCTGTTCTGAGAAACTTGTTTAAAAATGCAAGAAGTACACAAAGCAAAGGAGGCACTCTCCATATTGCAGGCCACTGGCTCGGAAAACAGGGAGAAATGGAGAGAGGCTCCGCTGAGAAAGCTGCAGATACCCGCAGTCCCGCAATGGGGCTCTGCAATCCCAGGGCTAGCCAGCATGTCCTTCCACCAGAGCCGTGGCTCTTGGCCATGGTCCCTGGCTCCGAATGCCCTTTGTGAGGAGCGAAGCACCCCACATTGCCACCTCTGTGGCCAAACTCCTCCCCCTCACTGATCAGTGCTGTCCATCTTTAGAAGGAGTTAGCCTGCTGACCCTTACGCCTCCTTCTCCATTCTCTTCCCAAAGGGGTGATGGTAACTATCTTTGATGGAAAATAAGGCAAGCCAATGTCTCCAATGGACCAAGGTTGCACTGACCCCCCACGTTTGAAAGGCCTGCCTGTATCCAGAAGAATCAGGAACCTCATTCAAAGGTGCCAGTAAAATGGCTTGCCAGCTGGGCCAGTCTGAGGCCCTGAGAGTTACATTTAGCCTCAAAACCCTCCCTTTCTTCCAGTAAGCAGTTAGGTGCAAAACAAGGTCCCCTTATTAGGCACCCCTGGCTGCCTTTGATATTCAAAGCAACCACCTGAAAACTGTTGGACAGAAGGAATGTAGTGTGACTCAAAGTCCGGTAGGTACCTTTCTGATGGTGTGTGTATTCTACCTCCGTTAATTTGCAGGCCTACTGGATTGTAAGGTGTGTGGACAGCAGCCATCTGTGCATTCCTCTCGTGATTAGCTTAATGCTATTTTCACAGCAGGATCTCAATCACTATTTAAATTTGGGACTATTCGGCCCTCAGGTCTTGCCCCTTTCTGTTACATTAAACCAGCCTTGCAAATAAGAACAGAAAATAGACCAATCTTCTTTCTTTAGTCCCAGGGGTCCTTCCCTGCTCTGCTCACCTTGTATAAAGGATTATTTTCAAACCTAGTTTCTTATAATAAAATGGGAATAATATTAGAACCTCCTTACAAGGATTTAATGAGTTCAGATATATGAAACAGCACAGCATCTGATGACTGCTGTAATTATTATTATTATATTGTTATCTCTCAGATGAAGCATAAATTTCCCTAGGAATTCTGTGAGCAAGATGGGGGCCCTCTGGCTTGCCTCTTTGGATGAGAAGAGGGCATGCTCCAAATTCAGCTGATGCAGAAGGAGCCCAGTGGCGGTCACACTGATGTTCCTCCTGCTGCTGGCAGCCATTTCTCAGTGATGAAGCATTTGCATTCCACAGCCTGTCTGCAAAGCCAGTGGTATCCACAGACACACATCTTTCCTTTTATCCCTCTGGCCAAGCGTTGCCAGTTCCTTGAGAGAAGTACAGCCTGCAGCCCATTTGCTCTTGACTTGCTTTTCCTCATAGGTCAAGACAAGTTCTTCTCAGGTTCCAGGCTGGAGAGATTGTTAATAGCAATGGTAAAGGAAAGACTTGTTGTTGTACCTGTGCTCTATGAAGCCACAGCCCCCACAGCCACTCTGAGCTTCATCTCATCTGCACAAGAGGCGAGAGGTCAGCTAAGATGACTTTGGTTCTGTGACCCACCTTGCAAGAAAGGTCTTTGCTAAATTACGTTATTACTAATGTCGTGTCCTAGGCTTTTTAAAACCAAGGGCTAATGTAGTAACTGTCATTTCAAGAATGTTAATGTGTCTCCTATAAAACCCTCACAGAACACATTATTATTTTTGCCAGTGTTGATATCCTTAGTCCCAGCTGTAGTAACAGTATCTTACATTTGTAATGCGTTCAACGGGGCAAGGCACATTACAGATGAAGAAGAAATGAGGTGAGAGAGCTGAAGTGATGGTGTGAGGTTGTGCGGAGCCTCAGGCCCATGTGTTCCAGGTGTGTAAGCCCTGTATCCCAGCATCCCTTTGGACCACACTGGCCAGCATACCGTTCTATGCAGGGAGTCCTTTAAGAATTAAGATCAGAAAAAACACTTTGGTAGCCTATATCCTTGTATGAGGTCATGTTTTCTTTGGCTTTGGGCTGCCAAGGAGTTTAGAAGCCAGTGTAAAAACCAACCACAACCATATCAGTCTAGGCCTTTGGAATTCAACGCCCCCTCCTCCGCCTGACCCCAATCCCGTAAGTGGGAAATACATTTTAAGGAAGACATCAATCAGCCACTGCAGGGTTATCCAGTAGGAAAAAGGGCCACAGAACTTTTCCTTTATTCCAGATGTTTTGTTGCTCTGCTCTTTAGGGAAAGATCTATTCAGAGTAGGGTTTCCAGATAAAATCTAGGACACCTAGTTAAGTTTGAATTTAATATAAATAATAAATAATATTTGTATAAATACATCTCAAATATTGCATCCTAATTTTTTATACTAAAATTATTCTTTGTTTATCTGCAATTCAAGCTTAAGTGGATGTCCTAGATTTTATCTGCTAAATTTGGCAACCCTAATTCAGAGTGACAAAGATCTTGGATGTGTACCTTGCTTTTGCACCTCTGCATTAAACAGCTAAGAATTAAGGGGCAGAATTAAAACAAGTTTATAATAATGGTTAAAAATCCTGATGATGATCTGGACACAACTAAAATCAATTTTGAAACAGCTGGCCTTGGAGACATTTAGGTTCACTGGCCAGAAATTTATTTATTGTCCATGCTCGGAGGTGGTGTGCTCTACAGAGACGTGCTCTGACTTAGGCTTGGGACCCTTGAAGACCACATGAACCTGTGGTTTCCCGGGAGCTGTGTGGAGCAGCACTTGGCTGGCTCAGCCTCCGTGATATATACCAATACAAGTTTTGACCAGTGTTCCTAACATTTGATTTGAAAATTTTAAATTGCAAATTTAACTTCTACCTCCATGTTAAAGAGGTCAAATTCTTTTTCTGCCCAGATCAAAAATGTCTGCCAGTTACTTCTGGGATCCCTGGGCATATTTTATAATAGGAGCTCCCAGAGTTCTCTCATGTCTTTCCTTTAGTCCCTTCATTGTGGTCTGCAGCCCTCATTCGTATGAAGGGAGCCTGGCTGCTGCAACAGGGTCTGTGAGCAAAGTGGGTGTGGCTGCTGCCTCCTTCTGGGCCCCCAAGCCTGAAACCCCTTGAGATGACTTTATAGCCTGCATTTCCTCTGGCCTCACTGCCCTGCTGTGCTCCATCTCTCCTGAACCCTGTCCCACTGCTAATATGTGGCCCCAAAGCAGCTCTGCTTTGGCCCCTACAAGCCATAGAGTGCTTCAGGACAACAGCTCCTTCTGTCTTTTCCTGAAGTCCTTTCTCCAGGGCTTGCATGACCTATCCCTTGGGGCCTGACAGGGGACAGACACCTGTTTTCTTTCTCCCAGAGAGTCGTGCTCAAAGGTTCCTCCCTATAACAATAAAAGCCCTCATGCACATCAGCTTATGATATGGATTAGTCTGGAAACTTTTCCAGCAGTTTTCTAGACACGCTCAAACTTAACTGAAGTTCAGTGGGGAGCATACCTGTGATCCTGTTGGCACAAACCACGTCTGATAAGGGGAACTAGATGGCCTTAAAGAAGGCTGTGGTTGGGATGCTAAGCTGCTTGAATCTATATTTCGGTACAGAAGATGTTAGGCTGCCTGTCAGACACTATTTCCCCTTCCCCTTGATGCTGCTCTCTTGAGGATAGGAAGTCCCAGATTTTTTAAGTTTCCCCCAACTATACCAGCTGCCAGCGAGCAAAGCTGCTGCAGGAGTGATCCTGTGTCAGGGGCAGAGTGTCCCACTGGGGCGGATGAGGACAAAGACGATCAGTGCCCTTACACGGCACTCCACAATGGTCTCTGTTTTCTCCGGTACTTTTCTCATTCTCCTCTCATACAGGCTGTGAGTAATGGTGCAGAACACTTAGAAAATTCATGTGCTAGAGCTTCACTCAGAACAGGTGCTCCAGCCTGGCTTTTCCCTGCAGGTGTCCCTGGGGTCTTTGTTCCATGTTAAATTGTGACCTACAGACACTGAAAGGGACAGCCACATGATGCACTCTTCGTGCCTAAGCAAGGTACCTGCCTCTGCTTTCCTCAGTGAGGTTTACTCTGGTAATCATATATATGCTCCGCCTACTAGGTTGGAAACCCCTGGAGGACAGTTCCCCCAAAAGCAGATCCTGAGACAAGGACTTGGGTAAAAATGGTTTATTTAGGAAATGACCCTACAAGGCACAGTGAGAGAGAAAGGAAGTGAGACAAGGAATGGAGGAGAGGCAATAGAGGGAGCATCAATGACATTCTGGATTCTGTGGGTTCAGGAACTGAGGCTCAGTTCTGTTGGGGAGCATTAGACAGTCTATAAAGAGCACACCTCACATTGTCACTCCAAAGGGCAAGGAAGCTGAGACATTTATCCACTAGCTTCCTCCCTGCATGGGCTGAGGGACACCCTGTGCACGGGCTAAGCAGGCCGTGGCCGGAGAACACGCTGAGGCACTGAGAGGCCGGAAGTCCTTAGCCTGGACTGGAGCTGTCTGCAGGTGACTCTGGGTAGACCAAGTGGGTCTGCTGAGGAATTGTGTCTTCTTGCTCTCTGCATCCGCAGCACATAGACCGTGCTGGTACTTCACAGATGTTCAGAAACGGAGTTGGATGTGCAGAAGAATGAATGGAGGGCACATGTACACAAATACAGTTTAGTGGTTCAGCAAATGCTACTCAATTGTCAAAAACCCTTTGGGATCTTTTGAAAACGATTCAAGTATCAGTGGCAGTGGCTAATAATAGGACTGTCAAGATAATCTGTTTTCAGTTTGAAGTCCTTGACCAGAGTAGATGGGAAAGAACCAGCAAGCCCATCAAACCCAAACTAAGAGGCCTGTCTCCCTATAAAGCACCTTGGGAATGATAAAGTGGATGTGCATTTTAAAAGATGTTATCACTGCTTTTCCTGGGAGTTTCTGGGCACAGGGGACTCAGAACCCCACTGCGCCGCCTATCTCATTGTTATATGGTTTTGTCAGTTAGTTAAGTCCTTTTATATTGAACCAAAATTTCCCTCCCACTGGCTCATCGGTGTCCAGTGGCTTCAGATTCTGGCTTCCATACTACTAGCAGTGTGACCGTAGTTCAGTGTGTTATTTTTCTCACCTGCAAAATGCCTATGAAAATGCTGTACAGCATCATGTGTAAGAGCTGGGCTCTGATTTCCAACTGTCTAGATGCAAATTCGGGCTCTACCATTTACTAGCTTGACTTAGAAGGGGTTTCCTCAACCTCTCCATGCCTCCGTTTCTGTATCTGCAAAACAGGGATCTTAATAGTGCCTAACCCACGAGGTTGTTGTAAAGCACTTGATAAGGGATAGGTGTTAGTTACTATTTTATCTCTTGGGGGCATTGTACTTATTAAATAAGATAATACGTGTAAAACTACGTAATGCTCATGCCTGATGTGGGCTTTATAAATATTAGTCACTGTTTTTATTTTTTTTATTGCAACAATATTAAAATACCTTATCAATTATTTGTTTCTCTTACTTCCTATCTTTTCCAGGCTAAGCATTTATTCCTCTTAACATACATAGTAGAGTTTCCACCCACTCCTATGACCTGACCTGTGTAAATACAGTGTGCCCATCATCCTGCCCTCTCTACATTGACTGTGCAACATAAAATTTCTGTAGTTCAGTAAAGTGTGTCCTTTTAACCTTCTTCACAATCACTTACACATCCATTATCATCAGTAAGGGCATAAAATTTAACTATTTACAAAATGACCAGAAAATAAGACTGCACCTTCCAGTTTCTTCTGTGTCTGTAGAAACCCAGCTTTGTCTTTTGGTCAAATAGACTCATTTCTCTTTTTTTGCCAACAAATATTGTCCCATCGGCCCAATTTCAAAATGGACAACGGAATCTATGTTAGGAACTGTTAGAAAGATTGCATGCTAGAGTGAGACTATGGTTGAATTGTGAAATTGTGGGAGAGGAGGAAGGTGTGAATCAAAAGAAAAAGAGGAGGTTTGAGACTGTAGCGAATGAGGTTGCAGGTTCACCTTGAACAAGAGTCTTCTATGGCTACGTCCTAGACACTGTCATCTGTTTGACATTAGTTTTCTCTGAGTTCTAATCATCAATGCCCTTTCGGGTTCCCTTTCTCCAGCTTTTTGACTCTGAGACATTGGTCCTTTGGTTTTATTAGCTGCAGTCACCCTCTTGTGCTGCAGCCTACACAAGGCCTTAGGCTTTGGCCCAGTGTCCTTCCTCAAGTTCTTTTGTGGCCCTGCCTTGAATGCTAACATCCTGCTCTCTTCACTCCTGCATTGGCATCTGTACCTTCAACTAACATCTGTGCTCTGATGAACACGAAATTGAAATCCCTGGTCCAAATTTCCCTCCTCTCTTTGAAATTGGCCTACCCATTTATAACTTCTCACTAGATATTTTTATCTGGATTTCCTGCTCCCAAACTCAAACTCAAAATGTCCAACATGAAATTCTTTATTTCTTCCCACTCTCAACTGCTGTCTCATGCTGCACTTCTTGTTTTGGATAATGACACTATTCAAGCCTGAAACCAAGGAGTCCTTGCTGACTGCCTTTCCCACTTCATTGAGATCCCACTGATTGTATTTATTACCTTTCTCTTACATATGTCTCATCTTTTCTATGTGCCACATCGTTGCCTTTAGACATTTTTCCACTTAGACCATTTAATAGCTTCCAAAATATCTCCCTGCTACCATCATCTCTCCACCTCCTTTCCCTTCTAGCCCCATCCTCCATGCAGCCATCAGAGTCATCATTGACATGACATTTACAGCTCTTCATCCACTGGACCTGCCTAATTCTCCAGCTAGACATTAATACCTAAGGATTCGTATTTTATGTGTTGAGATCAACTCATTAAAATATTTCTTGAACACCTTCTACATGCTTAAGATTGCACTAGGTCTTCTAGAGGACATAAAAGAAGTTTAGTACCTGATCTTCAACTTCAAAGCGCTTCAAAACTAACATGTAAAAAGAATTATTGCATCATTAAGTGCTTAATTGTGTAGTATAAACTACAAAGGCAAATGAAGTATATTTCTAGGTTGGTTTTCTAACGTTCATAAAAATCCACAAATATGTGCACATGTATAAATTATGCATGTGTAATAACCTGATAAAAAGTTTATAACACAAATTTGCTTTGGTAATGCTAGTTATTTACACTATGAAAGGGGAAGGAGGTCACCTCCTTCAGGCAGCGAACCTTCATTAGTTTGCGTGCTTACTTCACAAAACTGCTTATTTTATTGCAAATTATTCATCCTACTCTCATTTCAGTAGGAAGGAAAATGGTCTGTGTAATTGAAACCAAAAGCAGACCATTGCTTACACTTTTTAGAAGGGTATAAATCAGACAAAATCAACATCGAGTCAAATAAGCAAGGTAAGGAAGAAAACCCACTTCTAACTATGTTATGCACTGTGTGTTTATTTCCCCCTAAAATCTGTATGTCGCATCCTAATCCCCAATGTGGTGGTATTTGGAGGTGGAGTTACTAGGTCATGTGGGTTGGTGCCCTTGTAGGAAGAGATGGGAGAGAGATGACCTCTCTCTCAGTCACATGAAGATGCAGGTGAAGGTAACTTATCTACAAGCCAGAGGACAGGTCCTTGACAGCAGATTTACTGGCACCTTCATCTTGGACTGTGAGAAATAAATGTTTTTTGTTTAAGCCATGGTCTCTGGTATTTTTGTTATAGAAGCCTGAAATGATTAAGACAAACTCTTTAGCATAACCACTTAAATCAGCATATTTGCCCAGCTTCCAGATAAAGAAATCTAGTTCAAAGCAGAGAATCCCTCAAATGATGGGACCTTTCTGCAATCTAACACAGGTCTAGCTCTCCTGTTATGAAGCAGGCTGGTTGGCGCTTTGTGAAGCTCCCCTCTGGTCAGAACTCCACAGGGGACCATAAGAACCCAGCTTTTCTCCCTCCATAATAAATGAAGACGGCTTTGCAGAAAGGAGACCAATTTAGATGAAACAGGGTGCCTGTTACATTCCCTGTGGAAAACTGTTCTTAGATGAGGTATCAGAAGTCCTGGGAAGTGGTATCATCTCTCCTTGTTGCCGCTCATTAACGTGTATGGGTTTGAAACAAAGGAAACTGTGCTAAAGCGTTTAAATCCTGCTGGAGGGTTTTCCTGAGCTTTAGACTAGGAGCCAGGAGGCCTGAGCCCTAGTCCAGGCTGTGCTGTTAACCAGTTGTATGTGCGTAGTAAGCCCCTTCACTGCCAGGCTCCTGATTCCTTATAAAGTCTTGCTGGTGATAAACACATTTTATGTGAAAAGATCTGAGGAAGTTAGGGGCCCTACAAACCACAGGGTATCTGAGACTCCTGCTACAACCTTTTAAAGTGTCCCTGGTCTATTTATATCTGAGGGCCGTAATCCCTTCGTGACTTGCCTGGCGCTGAGTTTATTCTGGAGAGCACCTGCTCACTTGTTGCAGTGCCAAAATGAGATTTAAAAGGACCCATTGTGTTAACAGTGTTTTCAAGTTTTGAAAACACTTTTGCACACATTATTTCAGTTTATCCTCACAACACCTCTTTGAAATAGGCAAAGCAAGTATTAGTCTTATTTTAGGGGTGAGGGAACCAAGGCTCACAGTTCAGGAATATCTCACCTCTTTGAACTCCTACCACCTCCCCAGATGCTCTCTCTACTTCCCGTAACATTCACATGGCTGTTTTTCAGACCCTACTTCACTTTCTGTGCCTTCCAGATTAGAACCTAGAAGCTTGGATTGGTCTTCCTGTCCCACCCTACAGTGCTCTGGCTCTTTTTCATCTTAATTTGTCTATAAATTCTTTATCTGAAAGAAAAAGAAAAGCCCTAGCTTTTCTATAAGCATATATTCCTTGCCTACCTTTTGCCTGGTATTCTACCCATTCTCATCCTTCCTCTCTTCCTTTTCTTCTCTGTCTCTAAAAATTAATTTATTTACTCAGCAATGTTCTTCAAGTTCCTACTTTTTGCAGGGCAGCATTTAGATATTTAATAGTGAAGGTAGCAGACTCATGCGTGGTGCTTACATACAGTCCATAGGGGCAGCTCTCTGCATTTTGCAGTGGTGTGCTCGTTTTATGATTGTCCTGTATTTCTCTACGTGTGAATTTTCAGTCTTGGATTGTAAATTACACAAGGGTGGGTCCCTGCATTTTGAACTTATTCTTAGTTGGTACATGAAGAGAGATACCTCAACAAGCCATTTTGGTTTAACTCCATGATCTCTACTAATACCAAAAGCCAGGATTGGTAGAAACACAAAAATAAAACAGAACAGTTCTGTCTCAAAAGACGTAGCTGAAGAAATGGGCAAAAGGAAGACCATTTCAGTTATTCAATGGTATATGTTCTTTAGTCATTATTTCTAACACTACAGAGATTCACCTATACCCAGCTGCCTGGTTAATGGAAATTTCCTAAGAACCAGTTACAGTTTCCAATGCTCATTTGTGCATCTGCTTCATGAAGCCTGTAGTGAAGTGTAAGTTCAAGACCTTCTTAATTCATTAGTCGGTAACTTATTGATTCTGAAAACTACAGTCCCTGGGCCTTGTCATCATTTTCATAAAGCATTCCTTAGGGTAGTGTTCACTGTAAAATATTGTGCTTATTAAGAGTTTTGGCGCTTCTGATTAACTTTCACAGCAAAAGCTATATTAAGTAAATTAGGTACCAAATAAATCTAAAATGGCTGTGGAAAGTCATCAGCTAAATTAAGCTGCTAACAGCTCACATAACATGATGTGGAGCATTGGTAATTAAGGAAAATCATCACCTTTGCCGCTGAGAGGACAGGTTTGACCCCCACTGAGGCAATTCCCAAGAAATCAGTTTTCTAATCGACAAATCTTGCTGTTTGGTTCTGCTGTGAAGCAGGACGGGGCAGGGGATCCCTTTTTGTATCCCAATATTCACTCCATACTCTAATGCAGAGAATTATGTTTGGGGAATAATCTTGTTTGAGGCGAGGACAGATTTGCAGAATTACCCAATATCTCCTATAGCCCTCTGTGTGGCAGACTCACAACTCTCTTCTCCCTGCTTTTCTCTCTTAAAGTGGCAAGAAAACTAAAAACTTCATCTTTTTAGACTCCTTTACCAGTAAGAATGGTCATGTGACCCAGTTCTGGCCAATGAGATGTGAATGGGATCACCGGATACAGATTCTGGGAAAGCTTTTCAAAAGGGACAGATGCGTTTGGCATGGCCATCTTGCCTTTGCTCCATTGCCCTTCAGGCTTCTTCCAGCTTGATCAGGGTGCATGCTGGAGGTGCAGCAACCATGTTTGAAGGATGGCAAAACTGAAGCCCAAACATTTACAACAGGATTATGTGTTTGCCATCAATCACAAACCTATTTCTAGGAGTTTTCAGGTCTGAGGATAATTCCTCACCAGTGCTGTTGAGTTTAGTGTAACTAAAACAACAACCAGCACAACAGTAATGACAAAAACCAACAACAGACTTATATCCTTCAGGGTAACAACTTAGATTAGAAATCTTCACACAATGACATGAACTTCTCTGCAGAACTCAAGGCCAGACCCATGAATACAAGGCCCAGAGTAAGCACTGTTCTTATCTGGCCCTTCAACCTTTCAATCTGGTGTCAGTTCTCTTCTTGGGAGACAACGTTCAATCAGTCACAATGGACTTATTTGAGAAGCAGGATTGTATCTTCTTTGCTGGCCTGTGTTTGCTTTCTTAGGATCTAACATCTAAATCCCTCCTGCTACAAAGAATGCATCTAAAGGTATAAAAGGAAGATGAAGTTTCCTGGCTATATTGCTTTTATCTACCATACTTTGGTTCTTTTATATAGTCCTGGAAAATGAAACAATGACAACAAAGACAATGCCAGACCTAGAAGAGAAGAAAGAAGGGAGAATGAGAGGATGATGAACCTTAACTCCTATAGAATATGCTCTCCTAGGTCACAGTCTGTTGGCCATGCCCCTCCATATCTACTTTGGGCATTTCTTGAGCATTCAAAGTAAGAGGACAACAGTGGTCGACTGGTGAAGTGAATCATAATACCTATGCTAGCTTCCTCCTTGTGTTATGTGTATGTATAGAAGATATATGATTAAGAGTCAGCTTTTGTCCTTGCCAAGGGCCTAGTTGTATAAGTTTCAGCAGACTTTTTTGTACCTAATTATGGGACCTACTGGGATTTGGTTATATTTCTTCTTGAAATAGGATTTATTTTGTTTCCGCAACAAATATTTATTCAACACTATATTATTTGTCTATATTACTGTATAACCCCAAAAGTACCCTGAAACTTAGTAGCCTAAAACAACAATAAACATTTTTATCTCATACAGTATTTGAGTGTAAGGAATTTAGGGTAGATTTAGTTTGGTACTTCTGGCTGTGGTCAAGGTATGAGTGGAGCTGCAGTCTTCTGAAGGCTGGACTGGGGCTGAAGGATCCACTTCGAAGATTGCTCACTCTCATGGCTATGGACAGGAGGCTTCGCTTCTTCACAAGCTGTTCATATGAGGCTCCCCTAGTCAGTGCTAGTCCTTCCCAGAATGATTCTCAATGGCTCTTGGCTCCACCCTCTGTGTCAGTTTTTCTTTTTTAAGAAAGGTAAACAGCTGCATGGTTTTTTGCATGGTTTAGGAGTCTAGAGTCCACTTTTGCTGTTGGACTATCTCTGCTCTTTTAATACCAAAAGCTAGCCATATTTCTCACAGTACAATCTGTGGGTCTGACAAAACTTTGTGAGTTTTCTGTAATCCTATTGAGTTTCATTCCACTAAATAAAAACCATATCCACAGATTGCTTCAAAATAAGCCCTTCTCTATGTGAACTTCTTTGAGACTGATGGGGGACAACGTCCATAAATATACAATGGAATATTAGTTGGCCATAAAAATGAATAAACTCTTATTTGTGACAAAAAAAAATATTTTGGAAGCCCTGTTGTTTGACTGAATAGTTAGGTCTCCAAGCACAGCCTTGAATCTTTCTTAGATCTTAGTGAAGGATTTAATAGTCAGATCTTTGGCTTCATCTTTAGACTCTGTTTCTCTGAGAGTATGCTCAGAAGAGTTTGCTAGAAGAGCAAAGTGGGAAACTTTAAGTATAATACTTCCTGGGTCCTTTTTGTTTCTCACTCCTCCCTTTACCTTCTCTCTCTCCTCTTACATTTTACCATAAGCAACAAGAAGAGATCAGGCTGTCCCTTCAACCTTCTGACTGGAAATCTCCTTAGATAGAGCCACCAGTTCAGTAGGTTAATTTCTGTTTTCCACTGTGTTTCCAGTATTGTTACACAGTTTCTGTGGGTTGGAAATTAGTTGGGAGGTTCTGGACCAGGTTCTCTCAAAATACTGGAGTCAAGATGTCATCCGAAGGCTTTTATTGGGGCTGGAGGATCTATTTCCAAGATGGCTCACTTGGCTTTTGGCCATAGTCATTCTGCTTGCATGTTCTCATGATATGACAGCAGGCTCCTCCTAGAGTGTGACCCAAGAGAGAGAGAGAGAAAGAGACAAAACTCCAATGTTTTATGTGACCTAGCCTTAAAAGTCACACACCATAGCTTCCTCAATATCCCTATTGGTGACATAGGTCAGCACTATTCAATGTGGGGAGAGACTACATGTGGGCATGAATATCAGAAGGTGAGGATCTCTGGGGCCCTCTCAGAGTCTGACTACCACAAATGCTTATCAGAGCCAAGCTTCTATTCGGGGAACAACGGAGGAAAAAGTCTCTTCCCTCAAGGAACTTACTTTAACTTGGGTATTAGACATATACACAAGTAATGTGAAAAATATCATTATATAACCAAATTGCTGGAACTATAATGAAAAGCTTTCACTTGATGCATTTCTGTATTTATTTCTTCTACTAGCTTGTAAACTCTTGGCAGTGCATCCCTCCTCTTTACTTCCCACAGGGCTTAGCTCAGGACCCTGCCAATGGGTGTTTAGTAAATATTTCCTGAGTGAACAAAACCCTGCAGCGAGATCAAGGAAAACTGATGGCTAAAAATAGGCCACTGGGTCTAGTGATTACATTTCTATTATTTTAATTTTTGAGAAAAATGGTTTCAAGAGACCAGTGGGATAAAATTGAGATTAAAAGGAGTTAAGAAGATGATGAGAGTAAATCAAGTTTGTCAACAAAAGCAAAGGTAGAGATGGGATTTCATTTGAGAGGAACTGGCCAAAAAATTGTTTTCTGAGTTTAAGGGAAAATTGGGCATATTTCTAGGCAAGAGAGGAGTCAGAAAGAGGAGAAGAGAAAATGGAACTGAAGAAGAGAACGCTGATAACTGATGGAACTGTGGTCCAGGAAAACACACCAACAGAGGACTAGGCCTTGAAAAGAAAAGGAACCTTTCTTCCTTTGAAAAAGGGTAGAAGGGCAAGAGACATTTTAGAGTGAAGACATGGGACATTTTATTATGTCACGTTGAATGACTGTTTTTCAGAGACATTGAGGCAAGGTCATCCTGCAGACTGAGGGGGTCAGGAGGGCATGAGAGCTTGAGGACAGTGGAAGATGGAGAGCTGTTGGAAGAAACTGAGAGGGGTGCCCCTAACACTCCTGGATGGTAGAGAGGAGCTCGCTGAGCTTGGATCATCTGGGTCTGCAGGAGAACCAGGGTGTGTGGTGGCCTGATGCTCTCCGGCTTCGCTCAGCAGGCCGTGAGCAGAAGGACAAGAAATAGATGGAAAAATAACAGCTGCCCACACACATGGCCACGGCAGGGATCCTCAGGAGTCTTGGGCATCTGATTTCCACCCTGAGTGATTGTTCCCACTCCATGTGTCATTTCTTTCCTTTGAAAATCACTGTAAACTTTGGGCTGAGAAGAAATGGCATAATCTGTCACTGAACTGTGTGGTGTGTAATGGGGAAAATATGGAAAGAGTTTGAAATCCTTTGAACAATTCTTAATAGGAACAATTTAAGATTTAGTGCTGCTTCAGAGCAAATAAATGATGTCACTATCCTCTTTGTAATTCAGCCCTCGAGAAATAAACACTTAGTTTTCATGATCTTCCTTAGATAGGTCCTGTAATAAGCTACATAAAGCCAAGTGCATTTTATGGGAAATATTCCCAAGAGTATAGGAAATAGTACTGGACTAGAATTAAGAAGACCTGGGTTCAATTCCCGCTCTGCCACTATTTATGTGACTGTCCCTGGGTGAGTCACTAATCACTCAGGTCCTAATCACTCACCTATAAAATAGTGGATCAGATGCTCTCTCAGGCTTTCCAGCTCTAACATTTCATGGCTATATGGTTTTCAGCACATCACATCATCTAGATTTTCCTCTGTGAGTGCCACGCAAGTTGGACACTAGGGGTCCCATTTAGATAGCCACTCAAAAACACATCTGTGCAAGTATGGTAAGCACCCCCATTTCTTTCAATAGATAGCCCTCAGCGGCTTGATGATGATTGCCCTAATTTCTCACTAAAAACATCCTTTAATGAAATTGTGTGTTTCCCTTTCTGGCCAGCTGAGGATTCGGGGGTGGGGGGGGGGGGGAGTGAGAAACGTAGGTGTCTCTGACTCAGAGCTTTGCCTTTGGGTTAATGCTATTTTCTTCCTTTCATACATGACCCTAAGGTAGGCCAGTTTTCACTCAATGGGGCAGATAAATTCTTCCTGGAGCTCTCACTGTGTTTTACTCCTCCAGTATTCCTTCTGGTCTGGGTAGGTGGTACGCCCCATGAGATCACGTCTAAAAAACAAATCAGGATTACTATCATGGAAAACCATTTTTGATAGCTTCTCATTGAATGATCAGTGTTTCTTCCACAAGCTGCTTTCATTTGCTTCCAGGAGAAATCACAGAGAGAAATGGGCTTCTTCCCCAATTTCTTTGCCGGAAGGTCTCTGCAGCCTTTCTTTATCACGTTCCAGTGTAAGCATTCCTCTGGCCTTGGTCACATTTGCTCTATCTTAATGTTCAATTTTCAGGGAAGGTAGGAAATTACAGTTACTAGTTATCATGGGAAAGGATAATGCTATGAACCATTTCCACGCTTAATAGTAACACCTCTTTGCATTTTTATAGTTTTACAGTTTTTCAAGTGTTTTTGCATATATTGTTTCCTTTTAGTATTGCTCACGTTCCTTACCACCTCCTGCTTCCCCAACACGGCACCCCGTATCCCCTTTGCTAAGCAGTGACACCCAGGAGGGACTCGGGAAGGAAGTACAGCAGAGAAGGGTATGAAACACGAGTCTTGGAAACCTGGATTAAATCCTGACTCTGTTTCTTATCAGCACTGTATCTTTGGGCAAGCCATACTCACTCTCTGAATCTGGATTTCCTCATCTGCAAATTGTGGGTATGATGCCTACTCTGCCCATGGGCGCTGGACTTTAAGGAAGGTGGTCATTTCTCATCTTCCTGGATGAGAGTTTAAAGGAAATGCCAGTCTGAGGTACAGTATTTACTCCTGGGCAGAGCTACTGAGCTGGCTGCCTCCCTCCTCCCACTCCTTGTACCCTTAACTATGTAAATAACCTGGAAGAAAACTGGGGGGACCCTTTACTCCCAGAGATAGCGGGAGGACATGGTTCCCTGCCTCCTCTCCTTTGGAGCCTACCTTCAAAAGCACAAAAGACAGCTCTTTCCTCTTCCCTCCTGCTCCCATTCCCCTAGGAGCCCCAGTGCCTCCACCTTTAATCACCATGCTGCCCCAAACCCCTCAGATCAGAGAACTCTGGGTGTGAAGCTTGGGTGCCACAAGGGACTGTGGCTTACAAGCCCTCTGTTTTTTCCACCAATGCTTTATTCCTGCTGCAGTTTTATGGCAACTTTCCAAGGGCGGAAAGTTGTTTAATTTCCTCCAAATCTGTTCTAGACTTAGAACATCCTCTTTTACAGCAAAACATAGTGGAAAGCATTGGCGTTGGAGTCAGAAAGATTTGTGTTTGGATCCAAGATCTCCAGGCTACTAGTTGGACAAGTTATTTGACCTCCCCAAACCCTGGTTTCCTGCCAATGTGGACATGGCACAGGGAGGAAGCTCAGGATGCTGTGTGGGACTTGTCCTGCTGTCCCGGAATCGTGCCTACACCAGAGATGAGCACAATAGGCACTAAGCACTTGGCATTCTAAGTTCAGTGAACAGCCAGCATGCTTGGGAGGAAAAGAGGGGAACCTCCACCCAATCTATGGACCTGGAAGGGTGTGGAAGGGGATCCCTGTGTTTATACGAAAGAGTTCAAATGGTAGTGGAGAGGCAGGAGCTGTGGGGCTGCCCAGTGTTTTCTGGGTTACATGGTGGGATGCCCAACCCAGCAGAAGTATCACGGTGTATGCGCAGGTCACAAGGGAGATGCAGCTGCCCCTTGGAGAAAGGGGTTCAACAAGAGAAGGGTTGGAGTGAAGCTGAAGACCACCTCAAGAAAACCTGGAGTGCCATCTGTGAGTAGAACACCCAGCAGCAGAGGTCACCAGGAGTAGATAAGAGTTTGGCCCAGAATCTGAAAGGGTGGAGAAGGAGAAAGTTCTAAGGCAGGTGGGGAAAAAAGAGAAAGATAAAAAGAGGGAAAACACTGCAAAGAGCAGACTTCGTTTACCCGCATGCTAGAACTGAGGGAAAGAGTTAAGATTGGAATGAAATTCTAAAATAGGTAAGACGGAATCTTAAACACTGCAGTCCCCCTTATCCATGGTTTGTACTTTCTGAGGTTTCAGTTATCCATGGCTAACCGTGGTCCAAAAATATTAAATGGAAAATTCCAGAAATAAACAATTCATAAGTTTGGAATTGTGCACTCTTCGAAGTAGTGTGATGAAACCTCACACTGCCCAGCTCCGTTCTACCCAGGATGTGGTTTATTCCTTGGTTCAGCCTGTTGACCCAGGACATACTACCCGTCAGTAAGTCACTTAGTAGCTCTCAGGTTGCTTATCAGAAAGAGAGAGAGAAACAAACCACATTCACATAACTTTTATTACAGTATGTTGTTATAATTGTTCTATTTCATTATTAGTTATTGTTGCTCTCTTACTGTGTCTAACTTATAAATTAAACTTATCGTAAGTGTGTATGTTTAGGAAAAACACATAGTACATACAGGGTTTGCTACTATCCCAGTTTCAGGCGTACAGTGGAGTCTTGGAACACATAGGGGGATCACTATCAAAATGAGGTAGTTCCAATAACCTTAAATGATAAAAGTGTTATAGAAGCTGCCCAAGAAGTAGTTATAGATCAGCCACCTGGTGGGAAAGGAGGGTGTCAAGAGAGCCCATTTAAAGAAATTTAAATATTTTAAATGTTTATACACCATTTAACGCCTCAGTAATCCAGTTATCTCAGTGATGGGTAGTCTTTGTTTTGGTGGCTCTTAAATGCGTCCCAGCTGCTGCTTTTCCCCCTGTCTAGATGCTATTTTTTAAAATATTGTTTCATTATTAGATTTTCTCTCTGCTCTTTTCTTCAAAATGCCCCATTTCATCTAATGAGTTCTATTTCTTCCACATCTTGGTGAACATTTTAAACATTTATTTTAAAATCACTTTCATACGAATCTAGTATTTATAGTTCTTTCGGTGTAATTTCTCCTATTTTTGCACCAGTTAGTTATCTCTGAACAAATTGCATTTTCTTATTTGCTTTTGGCTCATCTGAAGTGGAAATTATCTTCTCCAAGTATGCTGTGCTTACCTGGGTTGTAGAGATAGCCCTTCAGCTCAGTTTTGAGCTCACATCTAACAGGCAAATCCTAAGATTTGCCATTTTCTCAACTTTGCTACTCTCTCTCTCTCTCTCTCTCTCTCTCTCTCTCTCTTCCCACCTCCCTCTTTCTCTCTCTCTCCCATGCAAAAGTCTGGCCACCCAGCTGCATGCCGGGCGGCCTAGGAGTTTCGAGTTTTCAAGGCTGACTCTTCTACCAAGAACAGGGATCGGCACTTGCTTCCAAGCCAGGTCCTTGAACTGTACACAAAGATTTCTCCAACTCCCAGCTTTACCCACGAATCAATTCAGTTTCCCTCCTGGTGCAGGCCCTATGGCCTCTGCTCTCGTTCCACATTCCCACGTACTCTAGTCCCTAAACTGTAAGAAAACCTGGTATCAATTTTGCTTACTTTTTGGGTCACGACACCCTAATTCCACTCAGCACCAAGGGGCCCCTCTTCATTTCTGGCACCTAGAGTTTTCTCTGTTTTTGGACTTGACAAATATTGTTAAAATGTTTAGGCAATGTTTCTGTGTATTTGCTGGGGAGGGAACCGAATCCAAGGGATATTTTCTCTGTTTCCTGTTTTTTTAATTGGAGATGGGAAAAAGCTTAGAGAAAAATGTTTTTCAGTAGATTTTTGGAGTCTGGTGGCCTGAGAGGGAATTGGTGCATAGATTACCAGCAGCAATGACCCCGTGTATTCTAGAATGGCAATGAAATTAGCATTGGTGTATTTAATGTTAAATGTTCTATAAATTCCTGAGAACATTTGGAAGGGTGGAAAGAGAGGAAGTTAAGAACTGTGTTCAGCACTGGATTTGGGGAGACATAACCTAATTCTAAGAGTAATGAGCTAGTACCTCTTTGATTTCGGGAGCTCTTTCAGTTTTGGAGCAAGATGTTCAGGCTGCAGCTGCTGGAGAAGGAACCCACAATGTGATGAAATGAGCACCCGCCTCACCCTAGCCTAGGAATAATCAGAATGAGAAAAAGAAGAGAGGAATTGCTTTTTGATATGTATCTTAGGACTTCATTTTTCTGTTTTAATCTATGAAAGAGTTCCTCAACCTCAGCACTGTTGACATTTAGGCCAGATAATTCTTTGTTGTGGCAGACTGTTTTCTGAGTTGTAGACTGTTTAATAGCATCTCTGGCCTCTATCCACCAGACATGAGTAGCAACCCCCAACCTTAGTTGTGACAACAAGAAAATGTCTCCAGACATCGTCAGATGTCCCTGAGTGTGTGTGTGTGTGTGTGTGTGTGTGTAGGGGGGGATATCTCCCCTCCCTTCACTGAGAATCTCTGATCTATGAGAATAAGGGATCGTCCACCTCATCACCTTGGATCCAGCAGTCATTTGAGGGAGATGTACAGAGAGCTCTCCAGGTAAGAGGCCCTGGCAAACAAAATGAGCTTAGATCCTTTCCTGAAAGTGAACACAGCCTAGCAGTTGAGACAGATATGGGAACAAATATGGAGATCATACTATAATGTCCCAGGAGCAGAGTGTCGGGGTATGGACTGAAGAGAACTTCGGAGAGGCGACAGCACTTGCCGAGAATTCACCCAGAAGGGAGGTCGGCGGTGCACTCCGGAAGCAAGCACGCCAAGTGGCGAGGGTAAGAGGGAGCAGGCTGTGTTCAGAAAACCCAAAACATCAGCCTTTACCATTTGAGACGGCACTGTCCTTGGAGAATCTCCAGTTTTGCAAACGCCACCATAATGCAGAGTTTTCCCCATAAAATTCACTAGTGTTTTAAACAAATCTTCTGAGATAGCATTTTATATCCTTAATGGATTCTACCAAGGGGGAGCTAAAGTGTAGCGTTCGTGTGGGGAGAGAGTCCTGGTTCCTGAGCTCAGACTCTCACTCTGCCTGCTACCAGTTGTCGGACTTTGACAATAACGTTATCTCTGATCCTCAGCCTGCTCAGCTGTGAAGTGGGAATAACATTTCCTACCCCATAGTCTTGCTGTGATGGTTAAGAACGACAACATACCTGTCAAGTAGTTTTGTGACTGGTTTATTTTCCTTAGCATAATGTGTTCAAGGTTTATTTATACTGCAGCTTGTGTCAGAATTTCCTTTTAAAGGTTGACAATATCCAATTGCATGCATGTATCACAGTTTGCTTATCCATTCATCCATCGATGGGCACTGGGGTAGCTTCTACATTTTAGCTATTGTGAATAGTGCTGCTATGAGCCTGGGTGTACAAATATTTCTTTAGGACTTTGCTTTCAATTCTTTTGAGTACTGTATTTTTGGGGTATAAAACAATACTTTTGTCTCAAATTGTTAGACCAAAAATTGAGGGTCATCTTATATACAGGAGTAACTTGTTGATACTGATTTCTTAATGTTGGGTTAGAAAAGTAAGGGTTGTCTTATACATGAAAAAATATGGTATGTACCCAGAAGTGAAATTGGACGTTTATATATTCCCCCAAATAGTACACAAGGGTTTTAATCCTTGCCAACACTTATTTATTTTTTTAATAGTAGCTATCCTAATGAGTCTGAGGTGGTGCTGGCTTACAATATGGATTTTGGACTTCACCATAATCGTGTGAGACAGTTCTTTAAAATAAATCTCTTTACACACACACACACACACACACACACACACACACATCTTGTTGGTTCTGTTTCTCTGGAGAATCCTGACTAATACACCTCCCCATGAGGGTTCTCTCCAGTAGTCAAAGGGAGCTCCTTAAAATGAAAATGAGCATGTCACTCCTCTGATCAAAGAAATGCTCCAGGAGCCTCTCATTTCAAATAGCACAAATGCCAAGTATTTATAATGGCCAGGAGGCCCTAGGTGCGCTGGTCTGCCTATTCCTCTTGTAATGCTGCCTCCTACCCTTCTTTTCAAGCTGATTCAAGTTAGAGTGTTGTTGGTAATATTATGGACATGGGTGGACAATACAAATTACATGTCAGCGGCCTAATGGGAGTCGGAATTGGGAACTGGTCAGTTGAGGATCAAGGCTAATCTTTCTGTCTCTCAGGGGTTCACTGTCTGTCTTTGTTCTGCTTCCCTCCTACCCCACCACCATGTCTATTCTCTTTTCCTCTGCCCTCCTCTGCCTGCCCAAATTGCACGTGATGTCCAAGTGGCTGAGTCATGCCCCAAGTCATCCAGTCATTGACCAAGTATTAAATAACAGCCTGATATGTGGCAGGCACTGATGTAGGCCTTGAGGATAAAGCAGTGAAGAAAAACAACAAAAATGTTGTCTTTTTAGAGCTTACATAAGAGTATGTGTCTGTGTGTCTGTGGCAGGGGGATGGTTGAGGGGAGAGGGGAGATACAAAAATAAACAAGGTGAATATGCAAAGTGGATATTACATCACATAGTTAAAAGTGTTTCAGGGAAATAAAGCTGGGAAGAATAGAGAAAAATCAGAGGAGGATGATACTAAACAAGGTGGCAAAGGAAGGGCTCACTGAGGTGACTCTCAGAAAATCTGCACGAAGGAAGGAAACAAGCAAAGAGATTAGGGTGGCTGGGGAGAGGAGGGGTGCAGTCAGATTGCTGAGGGCAGAGAGCAGATTAGGACGGGCCCTGCAGACTAGGAAGGTTTTGGCTTTTACTTTGGGTGAGGGAACTCTGTGATCTGACTAACATTTTAACAGGATCACTCTGACCACTGTGTAGGGAACAAACTATAGGGAGGCAAGGCCAGAAGAAGGCAGTCCATTCAAAAGGCAATTCCAATAATCTGTGAGAGAGGGCGGCTTGGGACAGTGTGAACCCAGCAAGAACCTCCTCTTCCTCCTCTGCTGTGGCTTGGAGTCGATTTTTTGTAAAGGGCTTGCAGAATGGACAGAGCAGAGACAAAACGTGATCAAAACATGATGCAAGTCCTCTTTTAATAATTCTACAGATGGTTGCCACACCATCTGTGAGCAGATAATCACCACATTTGATCACAAAAGCCTCATCTGTCACCCACCTTGCCTTCTCCTTGGGGTATTGGATAGCACTTGTTCTAAACGGGGAAATGAAATTTTAACAAAGATTATTCAAAGCATTAATTAATTAGAAAGGTGCCTTTGCATATTTCACAGGCGTTTATCTCTATTCTGAAATTAGTTGATAAGTCCTTCCAGTCATCCTGTTGATATTAAACAGATCACAATTGCCCTGGTGGATACCAGAGAAGGATTATGCTGCAGGGTATTAACCTCTCACAGACCCCACCATTCATCTAGGTGATGCAATGGGATCATTTTAAAACTTTTTTCCATCTTATCTTAAGAAGATAAATGAAGTGAATTGAAACGCTGGAAAACTTATTAAGATAGTTTGAGGATTATTCTAAGTGAGAAAGGAAGATAACCTCCAGGAATCTCACGTTGGAGGATTCATTCATTCATTCATTCACGTAACTCACTGGGCCTCTTCCTTTCGTGGACAGCAGGGCCTCTGGGGACAGAGGAAGGACAAAGCTGACCCTGGTAGCACCTTGTCTTTGCAGCTCTTAGAATGAAGCTGCTTCTGCTCAGGGCCTGCAAAGAACAGGAAGAACCAGGCCCAGCCCTGACTCCAGACATCCCGGAGGCTGCACCTGCTTCTCAAAGTCACCCCCCAAGGTGCCTCAGAGTTTGGAGTTTTGGATGGGGAGAAAGAAGTCCTGAACAAGGGTTTGGGGACCACGACAGAGCTAGGTTCACGGGCCCTGAGCACAGACCAGTGATGGGCAGCATACAGGGAGAAAGTGGCCCATCCGTCTTTGCCACAATGCCCACAGCCCCATTCAGAATGAAAGGTTACAAAGTTGCCTCTATGTCACTGCTTCTCAGGCATGGGAATGTCAACCTTTGGGGCCTGAAAAGCCGTGGCAATTTTTCTCTGGCTTTCTCCTATTCACTAATACAAACTTGCCATATTTTGCCATGTATAATGTGTACTTTTTGGCCCAAATTTGTGAGGGAAAAATAAGGATGCAAATTATACATAGGTAGTACTAATTCCATATCAATATAAAGGTTTTTAATTCTTTTATTTATGCTTATGAGCTAAAAGTGTAACTCTAGAAATCAGTAATGATAACCATATGCAAAATACCCTGCAATATGATAAGCATTTTTTTATTGTTAAATTTATTGGGGTGACATTTGTTAGTAAACATAACATAGGTCCCAGGTGTACAATTCTACTATACGTCGTCTCTGTGCTGCATTATGTGCTCACCACCCAGAGTCAGTGCTCTTCCCATCACCATGTACTTGACTCCCTGTCCCCACTCCCCCAGCCCCTCCCCCTTACCCTCAGGTAACGCTAAACTTTTGACCGTGTCCATGAGTTTTTGTTTCTTTGTTGCTTTCAGTTTTATATTCTATATATGTTATGTTAAAAAATAAATGCTAAAATTCCATTATAATACAAAAAAATCAAGTACCTAAATATAAACAAGTAAAAATTGGAGTGAAAAAATTAAAATGAGAGATTTTTGTTCCCTGAAAGTTTGGGCCAAAAAACGTCAGTGTGCATTATACACGGCCAAATACGGTAAATTAAAAGAATACACAGTTCCATAGGAACCCATGAAGCCATATTCACTTTGAATGAAATAGAATACAGATTGTAAAAATATGTAACTTTCCTGAACTGAATTTTGGACAAGAAACTATTGCTTACCCTGGGATGAAATAAAGGTCCTGAAGATGTGTAGGGAGATTCAGGATGGCCCAGGGCCGACGGGGAGCAGAAGGCTGCCCGCCCTGTCTCTGGCATCCCCTGTGGCAGAGAGGCTGCCCAGACCTGTCTCTGATCTGGGGGCAGGGCTGCCTGGGGCACCAGTTTCATCCTTAATGACAGCCTGTGTACACTGTATGTAAAATGACTATCAGCAGAGCTGAAGGGAATCTCTGCCATGGTGACATGTCCTGCATGAAGAGGTGCCAAACTTAAAGGCTCCAAGTGACCATGAAAGGCATATTGGAAACCACGGGGGCAGGGTATACCACAGCTGATGGCAGCCCCCTGGTTTGCGTGACAAAGACGGAAAGTGAGAGGGAGAACTCCGGGCTAGGTTCAAGCACTGTGGCTCCAACCCTAGCTTCCCCTTTTGGGTTGAATAGCCAGGCTGAGCCTATGAGCAGAACAAGAGAAGCCTGACTTTCTGCAAAGTGTGGTTTTGTGACCACAGTAAGTAAGTACCCCGGATGCTCTGGAACTGACAATAAGGTTTGAAATAAAATTACTCCTGCATCTGTCACCCTCAAGAAGGAGAGATTTCCTTTCTTTGAAGACCCAGGCTAAAGACACCTCTTGTTCTAAGGCCTGTATCTTAAAAGGTGTTTTGTTTGCCTCTTTTGGAATGAGCTAGAATGTCCTAAGGTGGCTGTGGTTCCTGGGGCTTGAGACATCTTTCCAGCATTGTTCTAGGGTCGGAATCCTGGGGCTAGAGCCAGAGGAGTACGTTTGCATTAAGTTCAGCAAGCAGGCCTGAGGCATAGATGAGAGCAAATTGAGGGTGTCCAAAAGATGGAGGAGGCAAGAACCAAAGAGTGAACAGGTGGGTAGAGTGGGCCCTGGGAGAGGGTGCTGGGACAGCAGGCTGAGGCTCCCGAGAGGCTGGCTACGGGGGCGGGCAGTCTAGTTAAACACTAGGGTTCAAACAAACTATGGGCTTTTATTCCTCATGCAATAGAGTGAAGCGTTAAGGAGAAGACTTAACAGACTCAGTGTCTTTTTACCCTCTCCTCAGGGAAGAGAGCCCAGTACCATGTTTCTAAAATCTGAGAAGCCCTCACACAATAGCCTATGCCAAAAGGACACAACACACAGACACAGACAGACACACGCACACATAGACACACAGACACGCAGACACACACAGACACACAGATACACATAGACATACATGGAAACATGGACACACACACACACACACACACACACACACACACACACACACCCCTTCTGGGAAGGGAAGTAAAGAGCTTTCATGTTTTAAAGCCCTTTGAGGAAGTTTAAACTGGGGAGTGCCTTGTGGGTGAGAGGAGGGTTAAGGTGATAGAGGGTATCTCTTGACATAGTGAAGCAGAAGTGGCTGAACCCCAGAGGCATTGCTGGGAAGACGGAGGAAGAGCAGATGAGGGATTGTGCCATGAGAAAGTGGACTGGCTTTGTCCTTGATGACCAGATCCAGCCCACACGCCTTCCTTTAGGGACACAGTCACATCCCACTCCACACTAACTTTCTGACTTCTCACCCAGCATTCAGGCTCTTCAGTTCAGAACTTAGTGAAATAGCCATAGTCTCAGGAACACAGAGACTTAAAACAAACTTTTCTAACCATCCTTTGTCCAGACTTTGAAAGTTCTGCTTTTGCATCTAAGTGTCAAGACCCAAGAACCTTTGTAAAGGGCAGCCACCCTTTGGAATTAAACCTCTTAATAGTAACCTTTTAAACTGAAGACAGATTCCAGGGTCGACACAATAATAGGCCAACCAGACATCCCATTTTAAGTGGGACAGAAAACCATGGTACTGTCCTGTTTCAAATAGTACATGTGGTCAGCCTACTGACACCACTCGTACTGTTCGAAATGGGACAGTACCATGGTTTTCTGTCCCACTTAAAATGGTACGTCGGGTGAGCCTACCCAGTAAAGCTGAATTCCCACTGTTGAGCATTTTCTAAAGTTCTCTTCCTCTTTTTGTCTTTGCACTATATACCTGTGTTCACATATCCAGAAATATTCTGCATTAATTATGGATTATGTTTGTTTTCAGCAGTAATGCAAATGTCTGAAAGTCTTTAGACTCTCAAACAACTAATATCTGCTTTCTTTCTGCTATTCCATACATAAACGGGGAAATTTTACTTGATGTTGTATTGAGTCCTCACCATAAAAACTGTCATCTCTTTTGATTGGCTGAAGTAGGAAACTAAATGTTAGTTGATTTTCAAAACAAAGTTTCCACTCTGAGTTCCCATGGTTCACAAGCGATCACATGCCTTGTGATATTAAACTCAAAAAGAAAGTCCCCACTCACTGTATTAATTCCAAAAGATAATGTAGTCATAGTGACCTCCTACTCATGACTTTTACTAGCCACACAACTTGGAATAATTGTTTCTGTCTTCATTTATTAAGGCTACACCTCTATTTCCACAAAGAATCTGAAGCAGCCCTTAGGAATATCAATAAACATCTACCTCCACATCACACATACAGTAATAGTTCACAGTAGTACTTACGTGTTTTCATTTAATAGGTATTTAAATGATTTTAACTAAAGCTGAAAACTATATATAATATACATTTTATATTATTATTTTTATTGTTAAATTTATTGGGGGGACATTGATTAGTAAAAATTACATAGGTTTCAGGTGTACAATTCTACATTTTATATTATGGAAATAATTTTATATTATGGAAATAATTGTGTATATTACCATCTTCCTCAATAGTGTAAGTCCATGGAACTTGCAATTCACCATTTTGAACTTTACATTATCATGAACAAGTTGACCTAACAGTTCAGGTATATGTGAAAGCCATCCAGAAAAACCCAAGGTCACCACTCCTCCCACAATTGTCTTGGACCAGAAGCAGGAGCCCTATTGGTTCTCACCCGTAAGCATCAAGTACTGAGGGGCATCTTAGCAGTTTTCTTCTTACTCAGCTGGTTGGCAGGGATTCTGCTTTAACTGGGACGCCATCATTGCATACTATCTAAACCCATTTCCTTCTCCTCACCCCTTCCTTTTGTTAGGTATCCTGCTCAAACTTACCTTTAGCCCAACTATGTTTGTTTTTTTTGTTGTTGTTGTTTTTTTTATGTGATTAACTGAAGTCTTGCTATTAAAATGGGTGTTATCTTTGGCATCTCCCTCCTCTGAAGTTTTGTCGCAGTTTTCCAGTGCGGCTTCCAAGGTCATTTGAAATCTGTGTGCTATAATGTTAGCGTGAAGGCAGAAATTGTAATTCATTTTATATTGGTGTTTCTCAAACTGCATCCACACAACCCTAGATCCTTCAAATGTTAACCTGTATTATGAAGAATGGTTTCATGGTTAATATGGTTTGCAAAAAGCTGGTGATTATTACACACATTTTAAACACTCCAAAAAGTCCTACAGTAAAGAAATTTGCTTAATTTGGCTTAACCCAGCATTTCCCAAATTTATTTGCCACAGACCCTTATAGATCCCCCGACCCACAACTATTTTCATGACATACAGCTTGGCATATGAATACTCATGGATCTTGCATGGAGTGGACAGTCACTATTCAAGGTAATATAGATGAGGATATATTTACGAACTGAGATAATTACCATTATGACAGTGACTTTGGCTGGGGGTTGGAGAACATTTTCCCAAGCATGTCCCCCTTTTGCAGAGCCCTGAGTTGTGCAGAGGAGTTAGCTAGCTGTTGGTGGGGGCGGCGTGAGGAGAGGAGCCCTGCCCAAGTTATGCCGTCCATCCTTCTGTCTCAGCTGAATGGCTTCCAGGCTTATAGGTCAGCTCAGACGACAAGGATTAGGAAAATACATTTCATTCTCTGTGACATATGGCCATCCATTTTAATCTCTGGTAGCGCTGAGATTTCCTTAGAGAGAGAAAAGGAAAGAACAAAGAAGCCACTAAAGCTTTTGGGGGAAACAAAAAACCCTCACAGGATTAGGAGACAGCTGGGATGTGGGAGGTGGTAGCTGGAGGCAGTGAGGAGGGAGATGCCAAAGATAACACCCATTTTTATAACAAGCCTTGGTTATTTTTACAAATAATCATACAGATTGTTCAACTGTGGTCTCTGAAACATGGACTGTCACTTGTCAGTAGTTACAGGATACTGTATAGTACGAACCTCAAGAATTTAGCATATTTTCCATCATACGTTTGTTATATGAATGCTGAAATTATCCACCTTCATCCATGAATGGACTAACTTAGTGTTTAAAGGATTGAGCCCAGGTGCAAGAGGCATTCACAATTAGGGAAGCAATTACGAGTTTATTTAAAGACTGTACAGTTGAGGCTTCTGTTTTGTTTTGTTTTGTTTTAATTTTCAGGGAAGATGATCTAAACATTCTTCTCCCCTTGGCAGAGAATCCAGTTTTGAGAAATCTGAATTCACCCTCTTCTAGGCTCCCCTAACATGCAATATAGTACAGTAAGCCAGACCTTAGTGCAGCATTAAACAGGTGATGGTGGCTTGCCTGAAGTGACATAGATCTTCATGACTGATCAACAGAGTGCTGTTAATAAGTGATATACTTTAACAGGCAGCACCTGGCCCGTGAGGTCAGATGGTCAGAAATCCAGGTATATAGCAGAGAGAGCAAGAGAGAGCGAAAGAGTGAGAGAGAACGCAGCAAGCATGCCAGAGGAAATGCACAAACAAAATACTTGGACCTGGGTGTGTATGTGGGATGGATTATCATTAAAGGATAGGGTCTCCAAGGGTTGAAGCTTAAAGGAGGGACAGTAAACCAAGGGCACCAGGAGGAAACTGTATTGCTCTCAAGCAGTGGCAGGCCTAATGAGTGACTTGGGCTTTCCGCCTGCGTTAATGGTGCAAACTCGGGGCTGTGAGACTTCCGCCTCTCACAGTAAATCCATTTCCACGGGGGGTTCAGGGAGCAGGGTCAGAACAGGGTCAGGAGTGGTAGTGCTGGAGGCAGCACTTAGAAATGAACTGTTCCAGCCCCATTTTGATCTTTGGGTCAGTGGCATTGTAAAGTTAACTCATAACGGTGAGCAGTGAAAACACCCAATGGGAAGTCTTCTCCTGGTCTTGCTCTGGGAGAAACGTCGCTAGTTTGTAGCTGAAGTTCAGAGAAGTATCTCTGTGACTTAGTTCTCAATATAACGTCATCTTCAGAGTATGGATTCTGGAATCAAATGGCCTGGAAACTCGGAATTCTCACTCAGCCACTTAGTAAATGCTCCATCAGTCAGGGTCCATTCATGTCACCAGAGCCATGCTAGTCACCAAATGAAATTTAATATGGAAAACTAATTGCAAATGGAATGAAAGAGCCAAAAAGCTAAACAGAAGACAGTGAGACCACCCAAAGACTAGCAAAAGTAGAAAGCTGTTTCCACCCCAAGGCCCGGAGGGTCAAAGGCAGGATGGGGCCGCACGGTGGGAGCTGGGAATGTGGAGGAAAGGCAGTCTCATGGAATCTGGGACATGAAGAAGAAGCAGTTACAGCCGAAGGGAAAAATATCCTGGCTTCTCCCTTTCTCCTGCTATTCATTTTCCTGCCAGTGAAGTTCTTGATAAGTCAGAAGCCAGTTGGCAAGGGAGCCTGAGAAACATAGTTTGCGTCGCCAGCAGAGCAGAGGGAGGCTGGGAACTGGGTGTGAGAGCAAACAGGCAAATGACCAGCCCAGGAGCTATGTGATCCAGCTTCTTAACGCCTCGTAGCCTCAGTTTTCCCGTTTGTAAAATGGGAATATTATTCCTACCTCTTAGGGGTGTTGGGAGGATTAAATGACTTCCCATATGTTTCAGTTGGATTTTCTTGGTTGTAAAGAACAGTCTCATTCAAAGAACCTCAAGTAATTGGAGTGGGGGAAAGGAGACAATTATAAAGATCTCTGTGAATCCAAGGAGGTGCAAGTCCAAGCCCAAGGCCAAGTTCCACTGAAACTGATGAGGAGCCAGACAAGCAGGCCTCCTGGTGGCTGAAATCAGAAAAGCCTTTGGAATCCCAAGCACTCCTCTGAATCTCAGCTGCGGGACTTGTAGAATTGCGCCTTTCTTTTAATACATTAATATGACTCCAGGCTGCGCCATGGCTCTGGTTTCCTCTCGCAGCTGTCACATGGCATCTTCATTCTGCACTCTAAAGCTTATACGTTTTGTGGTCTCAGAGTGTCTGCCTTCTCATGACTGTGTCTCGATGTCGATCCCTCAGAGCCCTTTGTCCCTTCTCTGCCTCAGAATTTCTCAGCTGTAGTTTCCACTGAAAATTGTTTACTTCTCCACATATTTCCTAACCTGACTTCATTGGAACAAGAATATTATGGGGCCAGTTCGTTTGCCTGTGGGAGAAGCTCCTTCCAGGCCCGTCATGGGAGCCCTGTGGCTTACATGCCTTGGCCCTTGGTCCTGTCAGCAGTTTTGGAGAGAGGGGAAAGGGTGATATGGTTCAAAATACAGCTGCCCAACACTTTGCCTTTGGAAGTTGTCGTGATGAATAACTAGCATGGGTCCTCACTTCTGTCCCCTCCTTCTCTGGGGTATTTTGGTTTTCAGAGCCCCACAGGAGTTTGAACACATGGCCACCTCTGCTTACTTATGGTTCAGACCCCAAAGGTCCCTCTCTCTATTTTTTCCTCTGTTGATTCTCATACATAGAGATGTTTTTGTTTTGAATGTGGCCCTGCTTTTTATTTTCTTTCTTCTATTTTACATATCACGGCAAGGCCTTTGGAGCAAAACAGAGGCTCATATTTTGAACTTACAACACCATGTTGGCCGGAATTCTTGCCAATAATGCCTAAAATGTATGACCAATACAGAGCTGGAAGTTATCAAAGTTAAGTTCTTATGAGAAAGTCTTTTAAGAAGAATGGGTGACCAAGTGGAGCAAAGAGGAAAGAGCAGAAGATCATCTAGCTCACAGATTGAGAGAACATGAAAGTTTTGATGCCACTGAATGTGACGGAAAATCTAGACTGTTGTGAGGACTATAACTTCAGGCACAGGCAGTTTGAGGGACTGAGGTAAACGTGGAATCTTGTCTTAAAATCAATAACCTCACAAACATAAAACAAAAAGAAAAACTCATAAGCAATAATAAAAGCAGTGAACACGTGGCTAAGTGGACAACTTTAGAATTGAGATGAAGTTGACACAACTTTGTCTTAAAATCATCAAATCTTACTTGCCTCCCTCCACCACACACTCGCCCAGAAATTCAAAGGCAACCAACAAAAACTCAAAAATAAATCAGGACAAGCAATATATCGAACCATGTGGGAACATGAATAGCCCATGGGATTTATTGCTGAGTGAACAGAACTTCTGGGGAGAAAAGGATCACAGCGAAGGGTTTCTCAGCACGTCTGTGTTTCTGCGGTGGAGGTGGACAGGAGGGAGGGGCAGCTCTGTCCCCACACCTCAGAGTCTATGTGGGTCTGGAGGAGTGCCTCAGACTGGCTGTGAATGAGGACATGGCCTTCCTTAACCTCCCTACGGCCTGTCAGGACTTACACTTACTGTTTCCTCCGCCAAAGCATTGGGGGGACCTCGTTCTTTCTGGAGTCGCGGATAGGGCAAAAGAGAAATGAGAAGAGTCTGGCCTTGACAGTCTCAGCGAGAGAAAAGCAAAGCATTCTGAGGACTGGTATGTACACTGGGGGGCTTCCCGTAGCCCCACACTTATTTCTGCTGCTTGTCAGACTTGTAGAGTGAACCCAGACTGGTTGAGTGAAGAACTGTCTACAGGGATGGGACACTTCCCTCGTGTTGGCTGGACTTACTGACTGGAAAAAGGAAGGCTTATTATGTACTGCCAAAAAAGAAAGCTCTTGGCTGATATCTGTGGGGTTGTTCTTGTCATCAGAGCAGACGGAATATTGACTAGCTGCCTCCTGAACTGTTGTACTGGGGCTGGAAAGTGGGTAAGGCCCTGGTGAGTCAGAGGGGACAAGTCCATGTGAGCCCAACTTAATATGGAGGAATGGAAGGTTAACTGGAGAGTCAAAATACTTGGGACCCCTTCTGGGTCCTGAGACCCTCTCACAGTGTGACCTGAACTTTTCTTTCCTCTTTAATAAAAGGAAGAATGGGACAACATTATTTTCGAAGTTCTTCCAACACTAATCCTCAATCACATAGGTGGGATAAGGGGAGGAGGGGGTACAGGGCACAGAGAGTGGTTCAGTTGGAAGCCAAGGGAAGACTTTAAAGCTTAGACATCAAAATGACAAAAATGGTAGAGAGAAAAAAAGAATTCATTTTCTCTCAGAAAGATCAGGAGATTTAGATCTGAACTCATCAAAGCTTTTTCCCTCTTACAAAAAAAAAAAATTGCACTATACTTTATTTTTACTCCTAATCCCTTCCGTGACTTCAGTGCTTTGCCAGCCTCTGTGTAGTACTGCTTTTCACATTTAAGGGGGGAGATCTGCATTTAATGACCTTGAAAGTGTTGGTGTGAAGCTCACTAATGACCACACTGGGAAATTACAGAGGTTGTGTCTAATAGTTTTGTTTCTTTACTGTTTATTCAGATCCATCCCCTCACCTTTTCTTCCAGACAGAGGTGTTCCGAGGGCAATGCCTTTTCAGATTTAAAGTATTAAATTCATTCACTGTTTATTCAGTATTTGTTGAGAGCTGCTGTGTGTTGAGAGCTAGCACTGAGAGAGATAACTGGGGACAAGGGAGGGAACCAAATGCGATCCCTGTCCTCTTAGTACCTATAGACATGTTCAAGGGGGCACAGCCCAGAAACAGGAAAGCAGGAAATGAGTTATGTAGTTACGTATGGTGACAAGCCCTATGAGGTGGACAGAGGGCTGAGAGAGAGGACAGGGCAGTGTGGTGGTGGACCCCTGCGGGCACCGGAAGGGGTGAGGGGAGCACTTGCGCGTGGGTGGTCAGGGAAGGTCTTTCTGCAGAGGTAGTGTTTCCTCTGAAGCTTGATAAGCGGAAGCAGCCATGCCAAGACTGCAAACCTGATTCCAGGCAGAGGAAAAGTGCAGGTGAGAGCAACTCGTGAAAGGAATTGATGAACCCCCAGCGCGGCTGGGGAGATGGATGTATAGCCTCCTCTTTACGCACTAACGTGGGTGGATTTTTTACTTGTAAGGTTTAATTTAGCTACAGAGAAAAACTTCCTAAGTTCATATGTATGAAACACTGGCCAAGGCTCTTGTGACAAGTCCGGAATTGCTCGGCATTCTTTAGCAGGGGACCCGGCAGAAGTAGCCTCAGTGTGTTGCCTCTTTCAGTAAACACCAACCAGGGATACTTGTTTGCAAATTTGGGGCTGGAAAAATGTTCTTTTTTTTTTTTTTAATCCTTCCACCAATAGGAGCCCAAAGAATGGGACGTGTAGTCAAATGATAATAGTTGACCTTTATTAAATCTAATCTGTGCCAGGCTCTTTCTAGTCATTTTACATGTTTATTTTAAGCTTTGTTTCATTTCTATGAGGTAAGAATTACTGTTACCCCAGTCTTACACACAGCACAGGCACAGAGACGTCCACATGCTTACCCAAAGCCCTGTTGCTGTGGGGCTCCAGAACGAGGCTGCCCAGGCGTACTGTTTTAAATAGGAGAGAAAACAATCGTCCTGTCCTATTTCAGATGGTACGTAGGGTCAGCCTCGTCTCACTGGGCTAAATTCAAGGTTGGTAGGCTGACCCTACATACTGTTTGAAATGGGACAGGACCACTGTTTTCTGTCCTGTTTAAAATAGTACATCTGGGCAGCCTATCCAGAACCCATTCCCTTAACCACCAGGCGACACTGCTTGAGGGATCAGTATCACACAAGGACTTCAGCTTCCATTAGTAAGGAGCAGGTGGAGGTCCTCTCTCTTTCTGGAGTTCTTTAAGAGAATGCTAATTTTCCATCCAAGAGTGAGATTTCTAGGCCCCTCATATGTACTAAATTAGAATTTCTAGGGTTGAAAGTCAGGAATTGACATTTTTAGATAGATGTCTAGTTGATTCTAAATGGTATCTGCTAATGTTTGAAAAGCACAGACATGGGCATTCACAGGTATGGAGCTAAGAGGCTGAACTCTGAATTCCTTCAATAATAACAACAATAATAGTAAAAATAATGATAATAATGCCATTTCTTGAATGCCTTCTTTGGCCAGACATTATATTAGGTGTTTCCATGTGTGATTATATTTAATCTTGATTTTTAAGAAAACTCTGCATAGAGCATAAGATTTTACATTTTACAAATGGGGGAACAACTCAGAGAGATAAGTAACTTGTCTAGAGTCATGCAGACAGTGAGTTGCAGAACTGATGTTCAGACCCCATCTGCCTGTTCTTGTCCTACAGCATCACTGGCATCTATAATTCTGTAGGGTTATTTTTAGAATACAGAGTAGCCAGGTCAACCTCAGTTTTTTTCTTTTTCAAAACATAGCCAAATAATTAAAGTCTTTCTAGATAGATATATAGTCTTTGGCAAATTATGTAGCCTCTCATTTTCTTACTTATAAAATAGAAAAATATATAGGCCCACCTCATAAAATTGTTGTCAGACTTAATTGAGAGAGTCCATGTAAATCCTATATAAAGTATTACCCAGCATTTGGTGAACACTCAATAAATGTAGCTACTATTTCATTACTGCTATTATACTGTCCAAGTCTTCCTCAAATTAATTTGTACAATTGTTCCATGATCAGAACTTCTGATGAGCGAGATTGATTGCTGGTCTCCTCTTGGCCCTCTTGAACTGGCAGAAGTCAGCCTACTGCTTGGAAAGCAAAAACAGTGTCCTCAGATATTGTCTTTGACCACTCCTCACAATGTATCAGTTGGACATTTCTTGGTTCAGAACCCTTCAATGACAACTTGAGCTCTAGCTGTGCATCTGCAAGTTTACCTTCTCATTCCTGCTGCTTTCCCTTTGTCAGGTAAACTGCCACTTTTCAGTAATCATTAACATCCCATCCATCCATCCATCCATCTGTCCATCTGTCCATCCATCCATCCATCCACCCACCCACGCACCCAGCCAGCCAGCCAGCCAGCCAGCCAATATTTATCGAGGACCTATTCTGTGCCAGACACTCCCTACTCTGGGCACTGTAGATGCAGCAGTGAACAAAAAGCTCTGTCCTGCTTTAGAGTTTACATTATAGTGAGTCTGAGAAACTGACATAAACAAACAAATAAATCAAGTGTAAAATGTGTTAGATGGTGATAAGTTCTATGGAGAAAGCCAAAGCAGGACAAGGGTATAAGGAATGACAAGGATGATGGGATGCAGTTTTAAATAGCATTGTCAGGGACTCCTTCACGGAGTTGGGAATATTTCAGCAAAGGCTTTAAAGGAGGTGAGGGAGTGAGTCATGTGGATTTCTGGGGGAAGAACTTTCCAAGAACAGTTTCTGCAAGTGAACAGTCTTTGAGGCAGGTTGAGTGAGGGAGAGAGTAATGGCACTGCAGTCAGAGGAGCCACTTGGGGCCTTTCAGATCACTGTAAAGTCTTTGACTTTTACTCTGAGTGAGAAGGGATGCCTTTGGAGGCTTCTGAGCTGAGAAATGTTAGACCAGGATGACGCTTTCGCAGGAACACTCTCCTTCATTGCGAATAGACTATAGAAGGGCAAGGGATGAGGTAGAGGGACAGTTACATTACTATTGCAATAATCCAGGTTCACTTAGGCTGAAAAGAAATTTCTATTAAAAGCTTATTGGCAGCTCATCAGATATCTGAGAGGTCTGAAAGCCAGCTTGTAGAGCAGGCCCTGCGATGCCCTTCCACTGCCAACATTGTATCCTCAGTGTTGTAGCCTGCACCCCCAATACTGTTCATGCTAGACCCATCTGCTAACACTGCCTGATGCCAACACATGTCATTTCTGATCACTGGCTTTCTGATTCTAGGTGTGCAGGTTACATATGATTGGTGGAACTTATGTCACGTACCCATGCTGTAGCTGCAAGGGCAGAAGGCAAAACAAGCATCTGACTCGCTTTGCTTCTATAATGGGAGGTGGGGTTCCCAAGCATAGGACAGAGATTCGAAATGTTAATTGGCCAAAAGGAATGAAGGGTCCACCCCTGGTGGGTTCCTCCTGTTCCCAGCCCTTGTACTTCTGCCCAGTTGTGCACCGAATGGCAGTTGGGGTAAGTCTTCTCGTAGGCTTTCCACTGTGGCAGCAGCAATGGAGTATCATTGTTCCCATGGTTATTGGCACCACACCCACTCAACGTGGATGATTCAGGTACATAATGTGAGTCATGCTGAGGTGTTACTTCCATACTTTTCCATTGTTCCTTAGCATTTTACCTATTCCATTATTCAAGGCATATTGTTTGCCTCCTTCTGCTCCTTTCTTATCATGATAATTGATGTTCAGAAGTGTGAATAGATGGGGAAAGTAAAGAGATGTGTGGAGTCAGGGATGGATAATAAACACCCTAGTATTCTTACAGCTGTCAGTATTATAACCTCAATCACTTTGACATTAGATGACTCATGTTATTGAATGAACTAAACATTTGAAAAACATAGAATTTAGAATATGCCATTCCTCTCTTATCTTAGAGAGACTGGACAATCAGGCATTGTGTCACATCCCTTAAGACCCCTTCTCCCCTGACCTATTTGCCATTTAAAGTCAATATTAACAGGTACACAATGACCTAAGAGGACTTCATATGACTTTCAAACCCACTGCTGGCCTAGGACTAGTGGCATGAGCTGAAATGACCCATCACCTCTGCTTACAAAACTGTTAACTCAAAAGTTTATATTTGCAGATAGTTATTAGAGATTGAGAGCATATTACCCTCTTTCATTCTTGTTTGATATTACGCTTTCAATTTTTACTCCTTGCTTAAAACTTTTGGTTTTGTAAATAAAACTTTGAGGAGCTTTTAGAAGACAGTTTCTCTGGTAGAATAAACTGGGGAGCTATTAAAATGCCTACACCTGAGCTCATTCACAATCAATTAAATCAGACTCTCCAAGGCCCAGCCTCCTACTCCCACCACCCTCATTCTAATGTGCAGAAAATCTTGGAAGCATTTGGATGTTGAATCAAAGAACATGCAGGTGGTGACTTAGCTGGTGACTGAACTTGACTCAGACTAGACTTGGGAATCTACCTGGTGGTCTAAAGATTTGTGGGCTTTATAATAGGGAGGGGTAAGTTACTAACTGGGGGCTGTGGAGGGAATGAAGTGGTGAGGTTGCAGGGAAAGCTTGTGCTTTCTGCCAAGATCACACAGTTTTATTCCCAAAGATGAGTCAAAAAGCTGAATTTCACCCAAGGGTGTAATCAGCCTTTAAAATAGCAGATGACTGTCTCAAATAAATCAAACAAGGTGGGGAAAAGTGAGTCAAAAAGGGTAGCCCTTGCCAGGCCAGAGAGAGACCTTTAGGGATAATAACAGAGGGAGCTACCAGGTTGTGCAAGTCTTTGGTTTGGACAGCAATGCTGTGAAGACGGTGTCCTGAGAAGTCTAGCTCTAAGAAACAGCAGTGGCAGAAGCCCTAATGAGGCATCGCAGGCCTCGGACTAGTGGTATCAGCTATGGGGCTCCCTCCTGCTGCAGGAACACCAGGTGGTATAATTTGAGAAGCCTTCCTGACTTCATTGCCTCCCAGCCCCATTCACCAGCCTTCCTAGTGATTGTGGTCCCTCAGTGTCCCTTAAGAAATTGCTGTTGTCCTTGATCCAACACGAGTAAGTCCGTGTTTACAATGAAGGGCTCTGAATGATATACATACATTATTTTTCAATTAAAACATTTTTATTGTTAAATTTATTGGAGTAACATTGGTTAGTAAACATTACATAGGTCCCAGGTGTACAATTCTACAGTACATTGTGTGTGTGTGTTGCATTATGTGCTCACCACCCAGAGTCAGTTCTCTTTCCATCATCATATATTTGAGACCCTGACCCTTCTCTCCCATTCCTCTCCCTCCATACCCTCAGATGACCACGAACCACTAAAATATTGATTGTGTCCATGAGTTTTTGTTTGTTTGTTGCTTTCAGTTTGTGTACCACATATGAGTGAAATCATGGTTCTTGGGATTTTTCTGTCTGGCTTATTTTGCTTTGCATGATGGTCTCAAGGTCCATCTATGTTGTCATAAATGACCCTATTTCATCTTTTCTTATAGCTGAGTAATATTCTATTGTATATATGTACTTTACCCAGTTATCTATCAAAGGACATTTTGGCTGTTTCCATGTCTTGGCCACCATGAATAGTGCTGTGATGAACACTGGGGTGCATATATCTTTGCAGAGTAAGTTTTTCAAATTTTTTGGGTAGATACCCAGAATTGGAATTGCCAGATCATATGGTAACTCTCTTCTTAGTTTTTTGAGGAAACTCCATAGTGGTTGTACCAGGTTGCATTCCCACCAGCAGTGTATGAGAGTTCCTTTTTCTCCACAGCCTCTCCAGCACTTGTTATTTCCTGTCTTGTTGATAATAGTCATTCTAACAGGTGGGAGGTGGTATCTCATTGTGGTTTTGATTTGTATTTCCCTAATTGCTAGTGAAGGTGAGCATTTTTTTCATATGTCTGCTGGCCATTTGTATGTCTTCCAGGGAGAAGTATCTGTTTAGGTCCTCTGTCCATTTTTTTGTTGTTGTTGTTGGTTTGTTTGGTTTTTTGTTGTTGAGTTGTACAAGTTCTTTATATATTTTAGATATTAGCCCCTTATCAGAGGCATTGTTTGTAAATATTTTCTCCCATTCGTTTGACTGTCTCTTTGCTTTGTTGATGGTTTCTTTTGCTGTGCAGAAGCTTTTTAGTTTGCTATAGTCCCATTCATTTATTTTTACTTTCACTTCCCTTGCCTTTGAGGTCAGGTTCATAAAGTCCTCCCTGAATCTGAGGTCTGTAAGTTTAGTACCGATGTTTTCTTGTGTATAGTTTATTGTGTCAGGTCTTAGCATATATTCTTATTTAATACTCATTCAATTCAATGGGATAAAATGTATTCTTCTGTAGTAGAAAGGTAAATGAGAATCAGAAAAATTAAGAAGCTTGTTCAAGTTGAGACAGTCAGAAAAGGGCAAAACTGAAGTCAGATTCTGTGTGAAGGGCCTCAGAGCCCATTCCCTTTCCTCTGTACAGTCCAGAAAGGGGCCACAGATGCTGCATAGTAGAGGACTGAATATCTTTGGCTTGGCATCCTTCTCCTGCATGGTTCAGCCAAACGAAATAATCTGGGGCTCAAGGTTGACTAAAATTTGCTAACCAATGTCTGCCTTTTATTAAAGTTATTCAAAGAATGTAAGGCCTGACTGATGCTTCTAGGGTTTTCTGTTTTCATACTTTATAATTTCCTAGCAAAAAGTTAGATGAAAAATGTCTTCCTTTTTTTCACTGTTGAGCTTATAGGAGGAGACTTTTCCTACACCTCAACCAGTATTAGAATGGTCACATGTGTAAGAGCTGGGGACCCACTTTGAGATGACTTGGGGCAGGCAGTGAGTGTCCAGGAAAGAAGAAACTAGGGGTCATTTGTTGGCTCTTCTTCCTGATGGCTGCTCACAGATGCCACCCACTCGTGACCTCCAGAAACAAAGCATTTAGACACAAAAATCACTGTAGCAGGAGCAGCTCTATTCAGTAAATCAACTCTAGTTCTCCTTGGAAAGTCTCTAAATTTAAAAGCTAGAAGGAACCTTAGAAATCTCATTTTGCACGTGAGAACAACTAGTCCAAAAGGATTTTCTGGAAGACACGCAATTAACGGTGGGTGAGGGTCATTGCTTTGGTTTGAGCACAACAGAAACTACAGATGCACTTTATAATCAGAAAGAAGAAAAAAGAAAGCTTAGGGAAAAAAGAGCATATGGCTCTTATGTGTTTTACAACTTCACCTACTGAGAGATGAGAGGGCCTGTGAACTGTACAAGTGCTGCAGGAATTCAGTGGGGAGGGCATCACGAAGGGGCAGCGTGGTCAAAAGAGGCTTCAAGGGAAGTGGCCGGGCCCCCATGACAGCCTAGCAACCCACCTATGGGGAGGAGCAGAAAGAGCCCCTGGTCGCTGTCTGGCTGGGCCTGAGGAAGGGGAGGAGCCTGACTCTCCTTCCCTACTCCAGCGCTAAAATCGTGGATTCTGGAGCATGAAATGGGGGGGAAAAATGGGAAAAGCCAGGAAGACGGCTCTGCAGGGTGACCCCTTGGTCTCCTATGAGTGCGAGCAAGTGCGAGCAAGTCCTCGGGACGGCTTAGGGGTCCAAGGGAGCATTCCCTTCGTGCAGGCTCAGTGAAGTCAGCCCCCAGTGCCTTCTCCACCCGCTGTGTTCGCTGTGTCCCTTGTCAGCTGCTACTACTTTCACCAGTTCTGCGCCCTGAGGCCCAGGACCGCTGCTGGCCCACCAGCTGTCCAAGTTTTGGTTGCCTATCGAAGCCTTTGCTAAGGGCACAAGACCTTTCCAGACTTTTGGTAGAAAGTTTTTTCCATTGACATTTTCATTCATTTTTCCCCCCACAAATATTTACTCTGAGTGCTTAATATGGAGCAGGCATTGTTCTAATGAACAAACCTAACACCTTTGCCTTCATAAGAATTTACATTCTCAAGGTGAAAAGAGAAACTAAGGAACAAACCTAATAAGTGAATGACATGTTACAAGGTGATTGAAAAACTTGATCAGAATGTGGTGGGTGCCACTTTAAAATAAGGTGGCCTGCGTAGGCCTCCAGAGGACCAACAATGCAAACCAGTGGACAGAAATTAGCTGCCTCTACCCCAGGACAGCTCTTAGGGGCACTTTGTATTCACATTTGCATAAAGCTGGAGATGCTTGAAGAAGGTAGCTGCCTTTTACTTCTAGAATAGGATGGGAGGTAGAGCATCAATGCTTCATATTTAATAGGGCGTAATAGTTCTGACTTCCCCAGCTTCCATTTCTAGCTTCTGGGAAGCTGGAAAAAGTGTTGTGACTTTTGAAAACAGGTAGGGAGGTAGGTAGGCTGCCCAGATGTACCATTTTAAAAAGGACAGAAAACAACAGTACTGTCCCATTTCAAACAGCACATGTAGTCAGCCTAGTCTCACTGGGCTAAATTCAAGGTGCAGTCGGTTGACTACATGTACTGTTTGAAATGGGACAGGACCATTGTTTTCTGTCCCATTTAGAATGGTACGTCCAGTCAGTCTAGAGGTGGGGGAGAGGAAAGATCATAAAATTACAAGGAATTCTGTGTTTAGATGGGTACAGGTGTCTTCAGGTTGGCTTCTGAGAAGGCTAGTGCCAGGTGATTCCATCTTTAGGCTAGGAAACAGCTATATATGGTGTGAAGTTAAGGGACAGATTTTAATAATCCTAAGTTAGATCTTTAAATTGGGTTAATAATAACAATAGCTAAAATAGCTATTTACTGAGTACTTACTATGCAATAGGCATTGTGCACAGGTTTTATAGGTAACCTCTTAGTCTCTGGCTTTTCCTCAACTAGATGTTAAAGGGTTCAGAACAGGCCTCTCCAAGTTGTACCACTTTGGCATGTGAATCATTTTGAACTGAAGGCAATCAAAATCCTGTGGCCCAAAGGAGACTTTTACCACTCCCTTAAAGAATTTAAATTTGGGGCTTTGCCCATGATAAGAGTTATCACCAGAAATTACTTTTTATGACCTATCTATAAGCAGGGGAAACATCTAATTGCTGACCAGATGTTCTTATCATCCTGCAATGACCTTCCTCTCCTGTGAAGCCCTAAGATGCCTTACCTCATCCCTAGCTCAGAATGTCACACACACCTCATTTTCTTTTTCTGTCTCTGAACCTCTCATGTATGTGGGGGTCTCTGACTCTTGCATATGTGGAGTTGCCATATATACATAGGTATATACATACATAAATCTGGTTATTTTTTCTTGTTAATCTGTTCTGTCTCATGTAGATTTAATTATTAGACTAGCCAACAGAACCTAGGAGTGTAGAGGAAAGTTTCTTCCTTCTCTCCTAAGGTCATGTAAGCTCCATGAGAAAGAGAACTTGTTTTTGTTCACTGTTGTGCTTGAAACAGTGCCTGACACATAGGGGATTCTAGATGGATGGATGGATGAATAAAGGGAGCTCCTACTGTAGGCCTTACAGTGAGAGGCTGAGGAGGTTTTAGGCCCTTCATATTCTATAAAGTGCAGCAAACATAATAATATACCTCTTCCTGTTGTTAACCACTCTGCATATGACTCCAGGCCTAATTAGAGTAATGTTTCTTCTCTTTATTGTGTTTACCACCTTCTCCCACCCCATGGTAGATGGGTGAGTAGAGAAAGAAAAAAAGGAGGTGAGGGGAAAACAATCCTTATCGTGCCCTTTACCTATTACTTCATTTAGTTCTTACAACAACACATTTTACAGAAGAGGAAGCTGAGACTTAGAAAGGTTAAGCAGTTACCCCAGAGCCTTGGACTCCAAAGCCGTCCCCTTATGCATTGTACTGGCTGGTAGGGCAAAGAACGCATACTCGTTATTACTGTTTTGCATTGCCCTCGTTGTCCTGCTTACCCCACCTCCAGGGAGGGCAGTTTTAAGTTCCTTGCTGTTTAGGGAGGATATTTAAAAGCATTCCAAATTCTTTAACAATGAATTCAAAGCAAGAGACTACATAATTTTATCTCTTGGAATGAACAGTGAACTGGGTTGAGTTCACTATTACTTAGATTGGCTCAGTGCTTGAGTATTGAGCCATGAAGATAATTTAGGAGCAGGGTTTAGGTTATCACTGTTTGGCCTGTTTACCTCCTCTGAGGTTGTCAAGGACCAGAGGCTTGCTAGTGCCTGGTGTGTACTTGGTGCTAAGCAGGCCACTGAGTGGGGATCAGCAGAAAAGGTGAGATCGCAGTAGAAATCCTCCTACCCAATCTGACTGCACTGATGGTTGAAAATTTCTGAGGAGAACAATAACAAAATGACACTCCCCAAAGAGTTTTATTTTAATTGCCTGTATACATGTAAATGAATATGTAAGCACATGAATTTATATAAATACATATAAACGTAAATGCCATCTTTTCATGTAAGGCTAAGACCTTTGCTTTGATTATGGATTGGCTGATTGGAGTTCTGTATTGTCTTTCCAGAATAAATCACACCCAATTTTTGTTTTTTTCAAGTGAATCCACAAATTCAGGAAATTTTCAAGTGAGTTTAGAGTAGAATATTTCTAAATTTTTAAAGATATTTCCCCTTCATCTTTTAAAGTTCTCTTTATCACACCTAATTTGAAGTGTTTCTGTATGTGTGAGGTTCAATTATTAAGTCTTTTCCAAAACATTCAAATTAGTTTTTGTAGAAGCATTTCTTTTTTTTCTATTCACATACTTTGAGTTTACCTATGAATTAATTATGTAATTATAATAAAAGCACTGCTGGTATAAACAGATAGGAGAGCAGACATATCCTTGGCAGGCTGATCCTTGCCAAGCTGAGTGATGTAACAGTTGGGGCTGAAGACTCCACGATGGCCAGGAAGTACACACAGCTATGAGGAAGCAGTAACTACAGCGAAGCAGATAGAGCTGACTTAGGAAGAGGGGCTAAGGAGCCTGTCTCCAGAGAGAAGCAGGATATCTGGAGATCCTGTGATCCAGGAAGAGGAGGGAATAGCTGAATGCTTAAGCTGTCTTACTTCCTGATAGCATTCCAGTTTTAAATTGTGTTCTAATACACATGGATTCTTCCAGTAACTTTTCTTCCTAGCTCATGAGTGGATCTCTGTCCTTTAAAGCCCAAAGGATGGAAATACAAAGGATCTTTACTGAATTACTGTGTATAGGTCGTCAGAGGTCTGAAGTGTCCAGGGCAGGAGGCCAACACTGCAGCTTTGCAATCTTCTCTGCTCTTGGCGTTGTGCTACTTTTGCTTGGTTGTCTTCTGGGTTTCCCCAAGTCCCTTCTCGTCACTCTTGGGGCAACTCTTTCTTCCTGAACTATCAACATTTCTAGGCTTTGGTCTGGCTTCTCTTTTTGGCCATTTGTGTGTCTCATTTTTCATCACTTTGTTTTTTTCTGTTCCTTTTGTTTTCCTCCCACTAATTCTCCTGAGCTTCTAGGTTTTGACATCCTCCATGGCTGGCTTTTATAACCTTCAGAGAGGTCCTGCACTCCATGAATGTGCACTGGTGTCTTGAGAAAGAAATGGTTGCCTTGTGTCTTCTGTAACCTTCAAGGTTTTAATCTTCTCAGAATGCTCACTCCCAGCAGCCTTTGGGGATATTTTCAGGTTTGCAGCTGTTGTGGAGAATAGGAGGTGCCAGATGTCAGAGTAATATCAGTTGACTCTTACTGTGTTATTATTATTTTATTTATTTATTTATTTTTGGCAGCGCAATCTTGCCTTTGGAATCCCTTGCCTATTTTTAAATTAGTTTGCATTCCATAAGCACGAACTAGTTGAGCTGTGGGGGGCAAATGAGCCAAGATGTTCATTGTGCTAAATTCAGGAATAAGTCAACTGATCTCAGGGAATGAACAGAATAAATATTATTAGGCAATTAAGAATTGATGATAGTGCTGATTCTAAAATTACCTGGAAAACACCTGAACACAGTACCAGCAAGCAAAACAATAATTCAGAGGGAGAATTTTCAACTTTCCGAATGCCAGGTAAGAAAATATCCCACGAGGAAATTGCTGAACATCCTATTTTCTTGAGACATTGGAAAACCTATTATTTGTCTAGTTTCTAGATTTCCATTCAATCTGATATAATGGTGGAACTAAGGATCATAGATTAACCTAATAGCATGAGGAAATAAAGTGAGGCAACATCTTTAAAACACAGCTTTCTCTCTGTAGTTTTGGAAGGTGTGAAGCAAACTGGTTCACAGCGCAGCTTTCCATCTCCCTTTTCGCTCCTCCCACTTTGAAAAAGTAGCAAAACAGACCTCTCAGGCATCCTGGGTCTTCCCCTGCAGCATTGTTTCCCTGAAATGTAAGAGACTTCTGGGCACCAAGCAAATAAACAATTTGGGTAATGCAAATGAAAAAAA